>JAPFFP010000008.1:413278-435424 GCA_026153255.1 Solanum medicagineum | reverse complement strand
TAATTATTCAACTCTTATGTATTCAAAAACTTTTAACATATCTGTGTTATAAGCAATTGAATTGATTTTCTCATCTTTGTTATTTTATAATAGACTAAATAATTACATCAAACTAATAGTAGTTATTTGATTTTTATATGAATATTATATTTATTTAATGATGCGTATTATTTATATATAATTTTTAAATTGACGCGACACATACGCGCGCAAAGTATATAAGTTTAAACTAGTATACTTATAAGGACATTATAAGGACATGAATCTAATAGAAAATTCTAATACTCTACTTTATATAATTGTTTCCTTGACTTAATATTTTTGAAAAACTATGTCCCATATGGAATACTTGGTTCTTGTGGCATGTGGAATACGAACATCTACACTTTGAGATTAGATTAGACCACTGATTCAAATATTTATATTGAAATTGTCAAATACGGTGTACAATTAATAAATTACGTAGGTCACTCTATGTTTCTTCTATTATTTATCTTATATTTTGGTATTTTATATATTTAAAAACTGCATAAAAAATATTACTTATGGTAATTGACAACTTAAAATAGTGTTAAAAATATGTTGCATAAAAGCATAAAAAATCATAAATCTAGTTGACAACTTAAAATATTTAAAAAATAAATTAAAAATTTGCTTTAGTTTATGGATGTCACATAAAATGAGACATAAGTAGTAACATATATTATTTAATTAGAAAACTACGTAAAAAGTATAGATAATTAACAATATTAATATATCTACACATGAAAATTAAATTAAAAAAATTATAAATCACAAAAATTAATAACTTAAAATATTTAAAAGGTATACAAAAAATTCAATTAATACTCGAATCACTGTAGCATAAGTACAGATAGATGGATAACATATATTATTTAAAAATAACGTAACATGACATGTATACAGTAATTGAATTTTAAAACTAAAAATTAAAAGACCTACAAAAAAATTTGACTTTCAAAATTTTAGCATTGCCACATAAATTGAGATAAGAGGAGTAAGTATTCTAATTCACAATAAATATCATACTAAAATTTAATTAATCTTCTAAAATTCTATATATATCACATAAATCAAGCCATAAAAATAACAGATACGACTGACTAATGTTTAGTTATAGTAGATGCAAGAGCTAGTGATAGTATGAATTAAATATTTATTTTTTAATTTATGTAACGTAAATAAAATTTGAGAGTTAATTAAATTCTAATACAATCTTAGATATTTTATCTTGTCAATTATTGTAATTTAGAGTACTTTTATATAATTTTTAAATAATTTTATATTACTCCTTTTGTTTCAATTTATGTAGCAATGATGAAATTTTGAGAGTTAACTAAGATGTTTACGTGTCTTTGAAAACTTAAATTTATTAAAATGTTGTGATTTATGTCTTTTTTATGTCATTTTCAAATAATAAATGTTACTTCTCTATTCTAATTTATGCAGCATTGACATATTTTTAGAGTCAATCTGATGTTTTATATGTCTTTTTAATATTTTAAAATTATTAACTATTATGAGTTCCGGTAGCTTTTATGCAAGACTCGAAAATTTGTGAATAATGCGGAATCGATTTTGTTGATTCTCGAATAAGAAAGTATCAAATGGGCTATATCAAACTCGTATGCTTATTAATCAATGTGTGATATTTTTAATCAATGTGCCACATAAAATAGGATAGATGGAGTATGTTATATGTTATTTCCTCTTTCAAATTCATGTGGAAATAATAGAATTTCAAAAGTGAATTAAACTTTTTATGTCTTTTAAATATTTTAAGTTGTTAGTTTTTGTGATTCATAATACTTTTTACATAATATTCAAATAATAAATATTACACTAATTGTCCCAATTTATGTGACATAAATAGAATTTCAAAAGCCAATTAAATTATTTATAAGTTTTTAAATATTTCAAATTCGTAATTATTGAGATATATAATACTTTTAACATTGTTTTCAAATAATACATGTTATTGTCCTTGTCTCATAGATAAAATTTTAAGAGACGGTCAAATTTTGTGTCTTTTAAACATTTTAAATGATTGATTATTGAGCTTTATTTTTTTATGAAATTTTCAAACATATAAAATAAAAAAAACAAGTCAAACGAACCAAAACAGGGAAATATAAGAAAATAAACTTGTCCCTGAAGTGTCACGACAATTTTTTTTCTCTTTTCAATATTTTTATTCGAAACACTAGCTGCAAGATCTCGTACAATGCACCGACCTAATAGTTATTCATAAATTTTTTTAATAATATAATTAAATACAATTAAATTTTCTCATTAAGTATAATTGATATCCAATAAATATTATTAATATTGGTTAATTTTAAATTTTATAATTAAGTGATTTTAAATTCTTATATATATATCTGTAATACTTCCTTTTTGACACAAATATAATCATCGGAAGATATTAAAATAGTTATTTAATTTTATTTGTTCAGTTTAAAGAGAAACTTGTTTGATCCTAATTTCAGTATTTATTTAACTTAAAATAACTGACTCTATATATTTGTAGTCCTTTCGTTTTCACACAAATATAATCATCGGAAGATATTAAATAGTTATTTAATTTTATTTGTTCAGTTTAAAGAGAAACTTGTTTGAACCTAATTTCAGTATTTATTTAATTTAAAATAATTGGCGGGGTTGATATAATGAAATCATAGTTGGAACAATTGAGAAAATTATTTATTAGGGGTAATACTGTAAAATCATAATTAAAGTCAACAATTGTCTTAAAAAGTTCATGAAGTATTTTTATAGTAGTTAAAGTAGATACATTGATCGGCAGTTGTACGAAATATTTTTATAGTAGCTGCAGCAGAAACGTCGATGAGAAGATATTAAAATAGTCATTTTATTTTATTTGTCTAATTTAAAGAAATATTTATTTTATCTTAATTTTAGTATTTACCTAATTTGACATTACTGATAAGGGTGATATGGTGATACAGTAAAATCATAGTTGAAATAATCGGAAAAATTATTTATTAAAAGTAATATTGTAAAATGCTAAGCGACTACTTTAAAAAGATTAAATTAAAAAGTTCAGAAAATATTTATATAGTAGTTGAAACAGACATGGCGAGCAGCAATTGTCTGCTTAAACAAAGAACTCACTCATACATGTCGTCCAACAACTTACTCAGATAAGAAATTCTTAAATCCAAATATGAATGGTACTTTGAAAAAAAATTGTGATTGATCTTGTTTTTCTTTTTTTGTTTCCCTTTAAAAAAAGAAAATATGGGGGCACGTGAACCACCGGATCCCCTTTTCGCTCACAGTTTTAAAACCCTAACTTCTTTATAGATTCTTTGCTATCGAAGCTTCCAATTTCAGCAATGGAGGTTGATTGTTCAATCTCAGATCACAAGCTGTGCGGTTTCTTCCTTACTGCCGTTAAGATTTCGTCTCCGCCGCACTCCTCCGAGCTCCGCCGCATCCTCCCTTTAAACTCCCAGTGCAACATCGCCGGAGACGGCTCCAATGTCTACTTTGTATCGGATAACGACGTTGAATTGTGTCCCATTGGTTCTCAGACGGAAGAGGAGCGGAATGGCGTTGTTCCGATGAAGATTCGGAGCAGAATGGGAATGGTGAATGGTAGTTTAAGCGTGGTGTATCAGTTACACAAGCTTGTGATGCAAAAATGCTTGAAGATTGTTGCTAGGGTTGTTGAGGTTGTGGAGCGTGGTGGTGATGAAGAAGTTAGGGTTGTTGTCATGGTGGATTTGTACTTGCCTATAGCTTTGTGGTCTGGTTGGCAGTTCCCTAAGTCTGGCTCTACTGCTGCAGCACTTTTCCGGCATGTCAGGTAGGCATAGCAAGTATAAATCGTTAAAACATGGAAATATGAAGTGAAAAAATTGAGTTTGATTAGGATCTTAGACCTGTAATTGTTTTCTTATAGGACTTTTTATACTGGTGTCATTTATTAAAATTACATTCTCTATGCTTACCCTACTTTGGGACTACTCATCTTATTAGTCTAGGTGCAGTGCAAGCTTAGAAAACACTAAATCCATCATATTTGCATATTGAGATTTTATGAATATTACCTGCTTAGATTGTGATTATTGTAGCTTTTCTTTTAACCAGCATAAGTTTGTAGTGGTGACAATGATGGGACAAATAAAGTATAGAATGGAATAGGCATGGTGCATATAGTTAGGCAGGACGCTATCGTTATATTCCATGTATACTTAGTTATACTTCATGAAGTTTAAGTCATGCAAATATATTTGTACAAAGAACATACAATAGAGCAAACAGTAAACGAATCAACTTCTCATCTAGAAGGTACAAAGAAATCAACAATGTGTAAAGGATTGTAAGCACATGATGGAAAATCCAACTTTCGCCGAATACATTGCAAAAGTGGGTGTCAGACCTCAGAAAGTTTAATCCCATTGTATAACTTTCTATTAGAACTTAACAACAACAACACCAACACAACACATACCTGGTAAATCCCACAAGTGGGGTTTGGGGAGGCTAGCATGTATGCAGACCTTGCCTCTACCTTTGTGAAATGATGAGTTCCTAATAGCTTTTAATTAATATAGATGAGTCCCGTCATTCTTGAGCACCAATTTTAAGGGATAGCATGATTGCAGTGCCCTAGGGTGTGGTATAGTGGTCAATGAAGCGGGAGGAGAACCATGAGATCTCAAATATCAGCAGAGTAAAAAAAACATTAACGGATCTCTTCTCATCTATCATAAGTCCTGGTAGGCAGAGTTATCTAGTATCCTATGCGAGTAGGAGGTAGCAGCAACCCAATGGAATAGTCGTGATATGAGCAAGTTGGATCGGAGTCACGTAATATCACCTTCAACTACCTCCAACTCATTTATCTATCACTTGTATGTTTACAAAATCCATTGTTTCTAACTATGTCGAAGAAATGGGACCGCTTAGACAACCCAGTACCCACCACTAGAGCTTGCTTTTCTCTCGCTTCGCTCACTCCCACACTTCTTCCTCCTATAGTGAAAAATCTTTCACTTCACCATAGTAGGAACCTCATTAACCTTTTTGGCCTGTTACATGGATCCCCTCCTGCCTTTCTACCCATCGTAAATGACTACTAACTGATTTGAAATACGCAACTCTATCAATAGAGAAGTTGATATGCGAGATGGCGAAAGTCAGATTCATCTTATGCTTGCTTTCATCTTGCAAAGAATGTTTTGGTCCTTTTCCGTGTTTGACTGCTGAAAATGGCTTAGGACACCACCATCAGGGAAAAATCGAGGTTGCGGGGTAGAGGGTGGGGAGCAAGGATGGGTTCATATTATACAGAGGCTTTTATATATCACAAAGGCTTTTTAATTGAGTATATACTTTTGATGTGCGGGATATAAATATAATTGATTTATTTATTAAGTGGGACTTATGTGCTATTTTAAAATATGTTAGGTATCTTATAAACTTAAAGGACTATTAATCTTGTTGCCAAGGCAGGAACCGCCAAGACTTTGTGTGAGGTTGTCTTTATCCTGTTTAGTATAGTGGAAGGACCTGTCCAGCTCTCTTGCTAGTCAATCTACTGAAAGGATTATGTAGTAATTACTAATTAGTGAACAATGGTGGATGATTAATTTAGGGAAACCATTGACTCAATAGAGCAATATTTTATCAGAATCGGGGTTGTGGATAATAGTGTAGATTAGGTGCTAAAAGTTTTTTCCCCCCTGTTTGGTGATGATTGTTCTGACAAAATGAAGAGAAAAAACTTTCCTCTGCATCTATGCTTTGATTTAGTTGGAGTAAACTTGCGACTTCAATGTGAAAATAAATTTTTTAAAGAAGTGCAATTACAGTGGAGATGGTCTCGGATTTTCTGTTATTGAGTTTTAGGTTGTTGAATTTGCAGTTGAAATAAATTATTAATTATCTTAACTCCATTACACCAAGTGAACTGATAAGTAGTTCTTGAGTCTTTCAAAGTGTTTGGAGAATTTCCCGTTGAGTTGAGGCTTTAGAAAATTGCATTGCATTTAATTGTCTACGCAGCTTATGCTGATTCATGTCGTAAATATTTGATGCAGCTGTATAGCTGATTCTAATGAATTTTCCAAATATTTCTTTACAGTTGTGACTGGGAAGCCAGGAGTTCTATGCTTCAGTCTGCTAAGCTTGGTGTTGAAAAGGATTTTAGTATTTGGAATCTGTCTGACTGTCATGTTCTAGGATGCAAACTGCAGTGCAGTGCACCTGACCCTTCGAAGAAAAAGCTCTTTGAGCTCCATGAAATTTTTAAGAGCTTACCAAGTGTAGCAAAGAGGGGAAATCCTGATTCTTTAAGAGTGAATCCCCTTGATACTAGTAGATCGGGTATCTGGGTGATAACAGATGATATTTTGATCAGTATTCTTTCTTCACTTCATCCTATTGATCTTCTCAGGGTTTCTGCAACATGTCGACATTTAAAATTTCTTGCTGCATCAATCATGCCATGTATGAAACTGAAATTGTTTGCTCATCAGCAGGCTGCAGTTGACTGGATGTTACAGCGTGAGCACAATGTTGAATTACTTCCGCACCCACTGTACATTGATTTTGTCACGGAAGATGGATTTGCTTTTTATATACATGCTGTTTCTGGTCAAATAGCCACAGGGCAGGCTCCTACAATCAAGGACTTCCATGGGGGAATGTTCTGTGATGAACCTGGCTTGGGTAAAACTATTACTGCTCTTTCTCTCATTCTGAAGACTCAGGGAACACTGGCGGAGCCACCAGATGGTGCACAAGTCACCTGGTGTATGCATAATGCTGATCAGAGGTGTGGTTATTATGAACTTAGTGGTGAAGATACGATCAGTTCTGGTGTTTTATCAGCTAGTAGAGCTACTGGACACAATGGCCGAAGAGGCCGATTATCTTTAGAGAAACTAACCCCAGAGAAAAGCTTCAACAGCTTCTCCACATCACTTGGATCCATGGTTGTTAATTCAGTTGATCATATAGCAACTTCAGAAATCAGTTCACCTACAGTCACACATTCCGCTCTAACAAGGTATGCTGTGAGGTCTACCAGTAGCTGTAACCAGATAAAAAGAGATCTTATGTATACATATGAAGGAACATCCCTTTTTTCTGAAGAGAGAAATGCTAGGAAAAACTCGAAAAAAAGAAAGCTTGCTTCTAACAACCAGCGAAAAAGCTCAGCATATGAGAATGGTTATTCACATAAATTATCTCGTAGTAGTAAGGGGTTTCATGAGCCTTCTGCAGAAAACTTTATGCTCAAGGAAACTTGGATCCAGTGTGATGCTTGTCACAAATGGCGGAGGCTTGCAGATGCCAGTGCAGCAGATACTACTTCTGCATGGTTCTGCAGTATGAATACTGATCCATTATATCAGAGTTGTGGTGTTGCAGAAGACTCTTGGGATCATAAGCAGCATATCACTTGCTTTCCGGGATTTCATAGTAAAGGAACTCCTGGGGGACTGGAAGAAAATATATCATTTTTTACCGATGTGCTGAAGGATGATTATTCAATTATGGATTCAGAAGCAAAGAAGGCTCTAATTTGGTTAGCTAAGCTGTCACCACAGAAGCTGTTAGAAATGGAAACAATTGGGTTGGTGCAACCTATTGTACAAACTTCCATAGGAGTTCCTCATGGCCATCATAGAATATTTCAGGCCTTTGGTCTTGTCAAGAGTTTTGAAAAGGGTACAACTAGGTGGTATTATCCTAGGGGTCTTGTGAACCTGGTCTTTGATTTGGATGCCCTACGAGTAGCTCTATGTAAACCTCTGGATTCATTTAGATTGTATTTGTCTCGGGCTACTTTAGTTGTTGTCCCTTCAAATCTAGTTGATCACTGGAGAGGTCAGATTGAGAGGCATGTAAGGCAAGGGCAATTGAGAGTTTTTGTCTGGACTGATTGTAAAAGACCCTCTGCACATAGTCTTGCTTGGGATTATGATGTGGTTATAACTACGTTCAGTCGCCTAAGTGCTGAGTGGGGCCCAAAGAAGAGGAGTGTCCTGATGCAAGTTCATTGGCTGAGAATTATATTAGATGAAGGTCATACCCTTGGTTCAAGTCTAACTTTGACGAACAAACTGCAAATGGCTGTTTCATTGCGTGCTACAAATCGCTGGTTATTAACTGGAACACCAACTCCAAACACCCCTAGTAGCCAGCTTTCTCATCTGCAACCCTTGCTTAAGTTCCTCCATGATGAAGCTTATGGACAGAATCAGAAAGCCTGGGAAGCAGGTATTCTCAGGCCATTCGAAGCAGAGATGGAAGAGGGCCGGTCACGTTTGCTACAATTACTTCACAGGTGCATGATCAGTGCCAGGAAAAAGGATTTGCAGAATATTCCCCCTTGCATAAAGAAAGTAACACTCTTAAATTTTACTGAAGAACATGCAAGAACTTACAATGAATTGGTAGAAACCGTGCGGAGAAACATATTAATGGCAGACTGGAATGATCCTTCTCATGTTGAGAGTTTACTGAACCCTAAACAATGGAAGTTCCGAAGTACTACCATCAGAAATGTGAGACTTTCGTGCTGTGTAGCAGGACATATCAGAGTGACAGAGGCAGGTAATGATATTCAAGAAACTATGGATATTTTAGTTGAGGATGGTCTGGATCCCACTTCAGAGGAGTATGCTGTGATAAAATATCACATTTTATTTGGTGGAAACTGCATGAGGTTAGTCATAGCCTCTGAGATCGTATGTGGCAATGCTTTTGTTAGATCAAATGCATCATGATTTTGACTTTGTTTTCTAAAATAATTTATGTAGGTGTAAAGCATGGTGCCGTCTACCAGTGATTACACCGTGTAGACATCTATTATGCCTTGACTGTGTTTCTTTAGATAGTGAGAAGTGTACAATTCCTGGCTGTGGTAACTTGTATGAGATGCAAAGTCCTGAAACACTGGCCCGTCCTGAAAATCCTAATCCAAAGTGGCCTGTTCCAAAGGATCTGATTGAGTTGCAGCCATCTTATAAACAAGTAGGTCTAATCCTTAAGGACCATACATATTGGGCAAGACCTAGTTTCTAGTTCATTTTTTGTTACCCCATGACAAACTACTAACTAATATCATCATTATTCTTCTGAAGGATGATTGGAATCCCGATTGGCAATCAACATCTAGCAGTAAAGTTGCTTATCTTGTTGATAAATTAAAGGAAATACAGGAAACTAATAGGATGATTATTACCTCCAACGAGGACAAAATTGTTGAGACTGCTAGTGTATCTCATGTCCATGCAGGGATAAACAATTTCAGCGCAATCTCATCCCAACAGTATTTGGTTGGGCCATCAAATAATTTCTGCAATAAAATCCCACAGAAAGTTATCATATTTTCTCAGTTTCTGGAGCACATACATGTAATTGAACAGCAGGTAATGGTACTTCATTGTGGGCATTTCTGTTTAATTTTTATTATTATTATTTGATGGTCTGATCATTCCATGTTTTTCTTGCAGTTAGCCGTTGCTGGTATCAGTTTTGCCAGTTTGTATAGTCCAATGCCTTCCATCAACAAGGTATGACTGTTTAACCATTCTGATTTTTATGATTTTCTTTCTAACAAACTTCTTAGGATGGTGTTCTGTTGTATACTTGCATGATTCAGGTGAAAGCACTTACAACATTTCAGCATGATGTTGACTGCATGGCTCTATTAATGGATGGAAGTGCAGCTTTAGGTCTTGATCTGAGCTTTGTGACACATGTCTATTTGATGGAACCAATATGGGACAAAAGGTAATAGATTAATCAAGCTTACTGTGATAATGCATGCCTTGTGAATATAGGCTTCGTGTTTGTTTCCTTGTAATGCCTTTGGAAAGCTGACCATGCTTACATAGTTGCATAAGTTTAAGTTGTCCAAAGATAACTTTGCGTGAAATAAACTGGAAAACTGACCTTGGGGAAAGAATTCCAAATGGTGAAAAATGCCCAACACTCTCTCTTAGACTTTATTTGACTTTTGTTCTTTGAGAATCAAAAAGCTATCCTGCTGAGTGTCTGTGCAGCTTTCTAACACATTATTGTTTGATTTTTCGTGATACTTATCAGTATGGAGGAACAGGTGATCAGCCGTGCTCATCGGATGGGCGCTACACGTCCTATTCTCGTCGAAACACTGGCGATGAGCAGCACAATTGAGGAGCAAATGTTGAAGTTCTTGCAGGTATTGCTCTCTCTAATGAACATTTAGTTATTTGGACTAATCCTCTGACCAGTGATCTGCATTAATTTCATCTGCCAAAAAGCATATCATCCTGATTTTAGTTCATTTATTGGAAGTTACATTTTGTTACTTTGGTCAACATTTAGGGTGGTCATTAAGAGAAATTCCCTAAATATTGTCCAACTCGAATTTACAGTTTTGGTATAACTTTTGCAGGAGGCTGATGAAGGTAGGGGGCTGTTAAAGGAAGAATGTGGTAAACTGGGTCATGATGGGACACGAGCACCACGCACGTTACATGATTTTGCTGAAAGCAATTATCTCACTCGCCTTAATTTTGTTCGGACCAGTTCCAAGACATGAAGGTACAGAAATATAACGATATGAGTAAATTCCAAGTTCAAGTAACTTTAGTTCTTTTGTCTGTCCATGCAGTATGGGTTTTGTTTTTTCCTGCTATTATGTATGGGTTTTGCTTTTTTCTGCGATTATGTAATTAGCTTTCGTGCTCTATAAATCTTGTAGAAAATTCTGTGGCTTTTTGGAGCTCGCGGCCATGGCTTATATATTTTATACCAAAGGGAAACGGATATTTATGACCCTATTATCACTCTATATTATTACCTCCGTATTTTGCACAGGGTGGTACAATGTTTTGGACGGCAAAAGGTGACAAGGGTCTACCAAGCCACAAGGCAATGTGAGCAGCGAGGCACTTGCCTTTTTGAAGTACACCATCAATTATAACAACATACCCGGTGGAATCCCACAAGTGGGGTCTGTGAGAGGGTAGAATGTACACAGACCTTACCACTACCTCATAGAAGTAGAGAGGTTGTTTCCTTGGTACCCTCATCTCAAAAACTCATAAGCAGAATAAACTAGATATGACAAAAAGGAAAAGAAATAAAAGGAAATGGAAAGAGTGATTAATAACAAAAAGCACATGATAGTATGTAAATACGATAAAATTAACACATATAAGACAGATAATGACAACACATGATATAAAGACATGACAAAACCTACTACCCTACTATACCCCACAGCCAGACATCAACCTAACCCTACTAACCTATTGATCTGCTACTCTAATCTGCGACCTCCACTCCTTCCTATTTAAGTTCATGTCCTCGGTGAGATTAAGTTTCGCCATATCTTGTTTGATCACCTCCCCCCAATACGACATCAATTAATACCAAAAAATTGAAATATTTATTGCATATATAAATAATCAAAATCCCAATCTCAATAACATATTAGCCAATATTTCAATTCAAAAACTGAAAATAGATTGTAGATACCAAAAGTCTAGAACTTGATGAGAATAAAACAAAACCAAAGTCAATAGCGAGAAAAGAAAAACAGAGGTTGAAGTCACTCTAAAGTCTGGAGAAGGAGAAAAAAGAAACGCAAGAAAATGAAATCTGAAGAAGAAAAGAAGAAATGTGTAGTGGTTGGACTTTGGAGTCTCCAGAAAAGTTTGGCTGGTTGCTGGAGAAGTCTAGTCGGGTCATTTGGTTGGCGTCCAGTCTAAGTGTAAGAGTTCAGCTATGCAAATTTGGAAAGAAAATCTTAAAAAATTACCTTTTAACTTTTAAAACACTCTAAATTAGTCGTTATTTTAAGAAAATACATAAGGTGACGCCTTTGTTGCCTCTCGCCTTTGTCATTGTCGCGACGGCGTCGCCTTTTGAAGATTGTCTCGCCTCAAAGCTAAAAGCAATGAAGGGTCGCCTCGCCTCTTGCCTTTGGCAACAAGGTGATTGCCTTTCACATGGGGTGGAAGTAGCACATAGAGGTTACAATGAGAAAATATTGCTTAAGATGGCTTGGTCATGTCTTATGTAAGACTCCAAACACATCCCTTGGCACAACACTATGCTGATTGAAGAGTTAAAATGAGACAAGATAGACCTAAACTCATATGGAGAGAAGTCGTTTAAAGAAACTTGTAGTTTCTCATAAGCCATTTAAGATTTAGCTACAAATCCCATTGAATATAGGCGATTACTGGTAACGACTTTAAAAAAAAAAAAAGGAGAACCCATAAAAGCAATACTTATTAAGACTCCAAATACATCCCCTTGGTACAACACTATGCTGATTGAAGAGTTAAAATGAGCCGAGATAGCAATAGCGGAACCAGGATTTTCTTTAAAGAGGTTCAAAATTTTAATAGTAGACACAAACTAATCGAAGGGGGTTTGACATTTATTATATATCCATAAAAAATTATTTTCACCATATATAAATAGTATAATTTTTCATCAAAGGGGATTCAGATGAACTCCCTAATTAGTATGTGGCTCCGCTATTCCGAGATAGACCTAAACTCATATGGAGAGATGTCGTTTAAAGAAACTTGTAGTTTGTCATAATCCCATGTAAGATTTAGCTAACAAATCCCGTTGAAGATAGGCAATTACTGATAACTAAGCTTTAAAAAAAAGGAGAACCCATAAAGGCAATACTAATTAAGACTCCAAATACATCCCTTGGTACAACACTATGTTGATTACAACAACATACCCAGTGAAACCCCACAAGTGAGATTTAGGGAGGGTAAAATGTACGCAGACTTTACCATCACCTTATAGAGATAGAGAGATTGTTTCCGTAAGACCTTCATCTCAAAAATATTCATGCCAAAAGTAGAAAATACTAGATATGAAACAACTAGCGTGGAAAGCAAATGATAATTAATAAAAACAATAAAAGTAACAAAACAAATGACGGACAGTAACAACACAATATATAAAGACACGACTACCTCTACTAACCTACTATGTCACAAGGCCAAACATCATCCTACCCCTACTAGTCATCTCACCTTCTACCATAATACGCGACTTCCACTTCTTTCTAGCTAAAGGCCATGTCCTCGATCATCCGAAACGACGACTATGCTGATTGAAGAGTTAAAATGAGCATAGGTAGACCTAAACTCATATGGAGAGAAGTCGTTTAAAGAAACTTGTAGTTTCTCATAATACATGTAAGATTTAGCTAACAAATCCCATTGAATATAGGAGACTACTGATAACTAAGTTTTTCTAAAAAAAGGAGAACCCATAAAAGCAATACTAATTGCTTTTGGGAGTCAGAGAATCTCTTGTATTCGAGAACTGCAATCTGTCTTATAAAAAAGGAGTTGTCTTTTATTTGTTTTTGTAGGAAAAATTGTTGAATATAACCATATGAATAATTCCCCAACTTGTTCTCAATTGCCATTTAGTTGGTTGCTAATTTGATTCATGGTAACAGTTGGATGATCCTGCATTTTGATGAACTGACTTAAGAGGGCTCGGCAATCAATGACTCCGGCAATCTGATCTGCCTTACCGAGTTGTGCCAAGACTATTTATGCTCGTATCGCCCTTGTAAACAATTGGCCGCTTCTTGATTATTGTCCACCAGTGGAATCAGTTCTATTCTTCCGGCATTGATCTTCAAAGTCCGGCTTAGAATTGGTAATTGATATTTGTACATGTATTCTTCTGGTCAGAGAAATTCCACCAGTGTTGTATATCCTGGTAATTTATTCTTTTCTTTTTTGAATCTCTCTTTAGAAAAAGTATAGTTGTAAGTGGCCATTTTCACTGAATTTATGGGCGTCCATGTGCACATGCTTGGTCTTTCTGCCCAACTTTGTAAATTTTTCCTTCATCTCAGTTTGTGAGATGAGTTTGGAATACAGGGGGAAAGGAAATTTGAAACTTTGTTGAAAAATTAAAGCAACATGGTTTAATTTTACAATATGTTGGTCTCTGAGCTAGTTATAGTTTTATACAGAGTACTTTAGCAACACATTTGTACGTTGTGAATTTGAATATTTAATGACCGCGCGAAGCTCAGATAATTTTTATATATATGTAGTGTGTGTATAGATATCTTTGACATGATGGTGAAAAACTTCTGAGTCGGGAGGGTATGCATTATCTTCAGCAAATCTCACATAATCAAAACACGAGAAAAATAGTAGGTTTTTCTTTTTCAGTGTCAAATAGAATAGGACCTTTTTTTTTTAAAAAAAAGAAATTAATTAAAAGAAAATTAGTAAACTTAAATTAGGAAAAAAATATATTCTTTTTATAATTCATCGGTATATTGATACCATATCGATATCATATAGGAATGAACTTAATTCTTTGTGATAAATCAATCAATGTATTGATACTTTATTGATATCATATATTTTTGGGCGCTTTTTTTTTTTAAAAAAAATAAAATAATTAAAAGAAAATTAGTAAAGTCACAAACTTATTTATTAAATTTTAAATTAGTAGAAAATATATTGGGGTGATACTCTGTCATTATATTGATACCATATCTGTATTATTAAGACTGAGTTTAATTCTTTGTGATACTCTGTTGCTATATTGATATCTTATCTGTATCATATAGTTTCAAGCTCTTCTTTGAAGAAATAAAACAATCAAGAGAAAATTATAAAGGTCATAAACTTATTTATTAAGCTCTAAATTAGTAGAAAATATATTCTTTCTGATATTTTGCTGGTATATTACTATCATAACGATATTATATAGGATCGAACATAATCCTCTATGATATCCTATTGGTACATTGATACCCTATCAGTGTCATATAGAGTGGACGCTGATATCAACATGATATTAACGTATGAATTTTAATAGTAAGAGAAATATAAAGGTAAGAGGATATATGAATATAAATAATTTGCTTCAATTTTTTTCTAAATTTTTCATAATTTCTTTTATCATTAGACTACACTTAATTTGAAACAAAAAAAAGGTTCTCCTAGTTTTTTTCATGGCACACGAGGTAAGTGATTATATATTCTATTTAACTTTTGACTTTTTTTTAGGAGGGTTGATACTAATAACCTTTGCAATATGGTCTAGTTTTAAATATATTTCTTTGTATAGGTGAAACTGAATTTCTACACTTTTTATAATATGAAAACTCTATATACGCTAATACCTTCCAAGATATATTCATAAATCAAGTATTTTAAAATATACTTCCTCTAGTCTATTTTTTTTTTTAAAAAAAAATTGCAGAGTTGGACACTCCTTTATTTATTCATCAGCAAATATAAAGTTTTACAAATGTAGCCGAAGCCCCACACTAAACAATAAATACCCGGCCCAATATCTCCCCTAACCCTTAATATAAAAGCTACAACTCAGCACTTAGGGCTTTCTAAATTGGAACCTCTTGAAAAACTCGCCGCTCCTTTCTCTTCTTGTCTTCTCCAGAAAGTTCCATCGTCTCCCTCTTTGATATTCTGCTCGCCTCTGTAACTTCTCTTTCTATTTCCCTTCATTTCTTGTTGTTTCACATCTGATCTCCCCTTTCCCTTGACAAGTGATTTTCAATGGCTGATCTTCTGCACAATTCTCCTGTTACGATCTCCATCTGCGTATTTGTCATCAGGTACTTCTCTAGCTCTTGACCTTCTTGTCCTTTTCTGTACCGTTACATTTCTTATCCTTGTTCCTTCTGTCTTTATTGACCTAAGTCTTCTCGCTCTTAGATGCAAGAGTGAAGATTCAGGATTGTTCATGTTCCTCCATGCCAATTTCTTCAAGATCTATTCCCACTCTAGATTGAGAGATGTTTGTTTTGCTGGCATTTGATTTGGTAAGCTATAATTTATCAATAGACTATATGTATTAGGCCTCTCCCTAGCTAGTATGCCCTTGGTGCTCTATCATTATAACTATTTTAATTCTTTCCTGTTTTGTCTTTCTGCTTCCCGTTGTCGCTTTTTTTTCTTTCTGCTTCCTGTTGTTGTTGTATGTTTATCTTCCTTGTTTTGATCCGTAGTGTAGGTATTTGCAACCTCTCTATTTTTGTTATCCCCTATATACTCCTATTAATTGACTTTCTGTTTGTATGTATATTTTACCTTGGTGCTCAATCGTCGTAACTATTTTAATTCTTTTCTATTTTGTCTTTCTTGTTCCTGTTATCCCTGTATGCTTATCTTCCTTGTTCTGATCCGTAGTGTAAGTATTTGCAACCTGTCTATTTTTGCTATCCTCCTACATGCTCCTGAAATTAACTTTCTGTTTGTATGCAAACTTTATCTTGCTGCTCATATGCCTTATTAGCCAATCTATCTGCAAGCTGATTCGCCTCCCTAAACACATATGTATATGTATGTTTACTTCTTAATTTATCTACTAAATATGTTGTAGTTGCTCCACTAAATGCCGTGGTATTTTTCATTCTTTTTTAACCATCTTCATTACCACTAGGGAATCTGTTTCTATGATGACTCCTTTTATCTTGTACTTTTTGCAATATGAAATAGCTTCCAATACCGCTATGATTTCTGCTTGCATATTACTTTTTATGCCCATTGCTTTTGTCTGTGCATATATCAATACCCCTCTATCATCTCTCAGATAGAAACTATAGGTACAACTACCTAGGTTCCCTCTGCTCACCCCATCTGTGTTGCATTTAATCTTCCCTTGTGCTGGCTTTTTCCACTTTACTACTAGATAATGTAATCTAGGTCTGTACTCCCTGAGCACCTGTATTATTCCTCTCCATTCCTTGGGCATGTCTATATAAAGATATTTTCTCTTTGCCAACATCTCTACCAGCTCCATGCAATTCCTCCACATTTTGTATAAAGTGACATTTTTTTATATCTTCATAAATTTTTCGTTTTCACAGTTCCCACATCATCAAAGCTAGATTCTCAAAAAAATATTTTTAAGTTTTATTGGTGTTGCTATTTCCCACCAGCTCCAAATCATTTGCCGCAAATCTTTTTTGACCTGAATCCTTGCATAAGTAGCAAATTGTCCCCATAGATTTTTAGCTGTGGGGCTGTTAGAAAAAAGTATGACATCATCTCCTCTTCTAATGTATCACAACAGTGACATCTTGATGCTATGCATTTTAATCCTTTTCAAGTTGCCATCTGTGACACATTTAATAGAAAAGGAGAATAGATAATGTTTGAAATATGTATTTATACTTTGAAACTCTTAAATAAGAACCAAACATAAATTAGTTACTCCCTTTGTTCACGATTACTTGTCACTATTTCGCTTTTCAAGGTCAATTTGACTAATTACTTCAAAGGTGAATTGAAGTAGCTAAATTTATTCGAAAAGGGCCAATATGCTATTGAAAATAGTTTAAATATACCCTTCGTTATACTTTTGGTCTAAATATACCCTTCCCGTTAAACTTTGACACAAATTTATCCTTATAACTAATGGAGGGACATGTGGACAGCTAGGATTAAATGAACCCATACGATTTAAAATATATTCAATTCGGAGATAATCAGCCCCGCCCCAGATGACCCGACCTAATCACACACCCAATTCACTCTTAAAAAAATAATAATAAAAGAAAACCTAATTAACTAGAATCAGTTCTCTCTCTAGCAACGAAAAGGTTGTTATGCAGAATTTTACCTCAAAAGTGTGATATCTTTTCTTCTCCAAACTTCATAGCTTGGATCTCCGCTATGATTTCTTCTAGTCTAGATTCACTTCACATTTGTTCCAGATACTGCTCGATTGACTACGCTTTCAAGATTTTTCAGCAGAACCCCATCCAAATATATTTTTCGCACTAAAACAAAGAAGAATTGAAAACTAAGCTAAACAAGTTGATCCGTGAGAAGAATGAGATTTATGACTCTTAGAAAATATTACTTCGTGTGTCATTACAAAAGTTCTCTTTCCTTTATGTATTCAACCAATTAAATTTTTTTAAGTTTTTGAGTTGATGTTTATAACATTTGATGTGTAACTGAAAATCTATAATTTAATGTAATGAGAACTATGTGCTATTATTGATAAGAATGAAAAAATTATAAATTTTTCGTTACACCTCAAATGTTATAAATCATCAACTCAAAAACTTGAAAAAATCTAATTGGTTGAATACATAAAAAGTAAGAGGATTTTTTTAATGACATATGAAGTAACATTTTCCAAGAACCATAAATCTTATTCTTCTCACGTATCAACTTGTTTAGCTTCGTTTTTAGTTCTTCTTTGTTTTAGTGCGAAAAATACATTTGGGTTAGGAGTTTGCTGGAAAATCTTGGAAGCATATTCGATGGAGCAGCATCTGGAACAAATGCGAACCGAATCTAGGTTGGAAGAAATCATACCGAAGATCCGCTTGGAGAAGTAAAGATATCACGCTTTTGAAGCAAAACCGCCTCTTCATTGTTAGAGAGAGAACTAAATCTAGTTCATTAGGTTTTCTCTTTGCTTTTGAAGAGTGAATTAGATGGGTGATTAGCTCGGGTCATACTGTTGGGGTGAGGTTGATTATATTTGAATTGGATATATTTTAAATCACATGGGTTCATTTAATCCTAGCCATCACGTGTCCCTCAATTAGTTCTAGGTAAATTTGTGCCAAAGTTTAATGCGAGGGGTATATTTAGCTCAAAAGTATGATGAATGGTATATTTAAACTATTTTCAATAGTACAGGAGTATATTTGGCCCTTTTTTCATTTAATATTTGATATATAAAATTTAGATGGTTAAAAACTATACGAGAAATCTACAAGTTGCAATCCTCCTTATATTAATATGATGAGAAAATATATATTAAAATGTTGGTCAAAGTTCAGATAGTTTGACCTCGATAAGTGGTGACAAGTAAAAGAGAATGGAAGGAGTAGAGCCGTCGATATGGGCTAGGCCCGTTGGGCGGGCCTAGCGTAACTTATGATTTAGCAGTGCTGGGCTTCGATTATTAAAGCCCATTTAAAAAATAAGCTTTTTAGCCCGCCCCGAATAAGCCGACTGTTTTGTAGGGCTTTTGCAATATGGGTTAGGCCGACCAGTCAGTCGAACTAAAAATAATTAAAAATAAAAAAATATAGTATTAAAAATAATAACAGTCCAAACTCAACCTTCATTCAAAAATTTTAAATATTACAATTTTGATACAAATTATGTTTTTATAATATGTACTGCCTAGTTCCTCCATTCATCTTGACGTGTCCCTGATTGGCTTGGTACAAAGATTAAGAAATAGTAAATAATATGCGTAATTTTACTAAATCACCCTTTGAATATAATATTTTGAAAATATAACAAGAAAATAATTATAACTAATGATAAAGGTAAACTAGGAACTAAATGTGAAATTATCTCGTAATTTCATAAAATAGACAAGTATTGTTAGACATCTCAAAGTAGTATAATGAATAAGTGAAGATGGGCAGGGGAGGGGGGGAGGGAGGGGGAGAGTAGTAACAAAAATGCTATGTAATATTGTCCTGTTGCTATTTATTTTAATTTTTAAATTATTATTTAATTTAAAAATTTATAAAAAAAAAATAGTAGTAAAAATGTGGCCTGACCTGGCAAGGCTCGTGGGCCATGTACTAATGGGTTGGGCTAGCTGTTTTCTAGCCCATAAAAAAAGGGGCCAGTTCGAGTCTGTCAAATTCCAAAATGTGTATGAGCTAGTCTAAATGGGGTGGGCCAACCCGTATTGACACCTCTAGGAAGGAGTAATAAAATGACCTAGAGGTGTCAATACGGGTTGACTCACCCCATCCGGGCTAGTCCATACAGACTTAAGATTTTGACAAATCAGGCTGGGCTGACCCTCTTTTTTTATAGGCTAGAAAATAGCTAGCTCAGCCATTAGTATGTGGGTCACGGGCCTTGCGGGTCAGCCCACATTTTTACTAATATATATATTTTTTTATAATTTTTAAAATTAAATTATAATTTAAAAATATTAAAATAAATAGCAATAGGACAATACTACATGGTATTAGTGTTACTATTACTCCCTCCGCTTATCTTTACTTGTCCGCTATACTATTTTGAGATGTCCAATAATACTTGTCCACTTTATGAAATCAAGAGATGATTTCACACTTAATTCTTAGTTTACCTTTGTCATTAGTTATCGTTATTTTCTTGTTAAATTTTTCAAGACATTATATTTATTATATTCAAAAGGTGATTTAGTAAAATTACCTTTATCATTTGTTGTTTCTTATTTTCGTGCCAAGTCAATAAGGGACAAGTAAAGATGAACGGAGGAAGTACATATTATAAAAAAATATTTTATATCTAAATTTTAATATTTAAATTTTTTAAATGAATTTTGAGTTTGTATTCCTATTATTTTTAATACTATATTTTATTTTTATTTCTAATTAATTTTTAATTCGATCCACGGGCCAATCTAACACATATTGCAAAAGCTCCACAAATCAGCAGACTTATTCAAACTGCACTAAAAAGCCCATTTTTTAAATGGGCTCCAAAAATTACAGCACAGCCTTACTAAATCACGGGCTAAGTCAGGCTGCCCCAACGGGCCTAATCCATATTGACGGCTCTAAAATGACTAGCGTTTTTGTGTCAGTCACTTTAACAATATAACATTCCAAGTTAATTCACTAATTATTACTATTATTTTATTTTCCGTGGACAAAATTTGTCAGGTATGCGGTTAATGAAGGAAGAAAAAGTTGTCACCATTGGCTAGTTACAATTACCCAATATGCGAGCTGGAAAGTGTATAAGGCCACATTTATTTTTATTGAAATTAAATAGTCTGAAATTAGATGGATATTTAAATATTAAAATGTGTATTACGATTTAGAAATCTGAATTTGAATAAATATCTGAATATTAAAACGTTTCATTAAAATTTGAATATTAAATTGTTAAGATTGTTTATATTGAATATATAATATTTGTCTTTATTAAAAATATTAATAAACATAAATTTCAAATAGAATATTAAATTGATTTAATATTATATTAATAATATATCTTAAATTTTTGGTAATTGTAATGACTAACGTCGGTGATTATATTATATGTGTCGATTTGGAAAGATGATTGTGTGTAGTATCTTATGATATAGTGGTTGACAATAGCAATTAACTGTATATATATTGTTGGTGGTGACAACTGATAATTAGTAATAAATGATACTAATAAGTAATGGCAGTGGTGAATGATGATGACAATTATCGATATATAATGTTGGTCAATTTTATTTATTATCAATAGTGAACAATGGATGCAATAATGGTTGATAATGATAATTGCTATGAATATAATAATAATAAATGGTGATGATTACAAATGATGTCTAATGGTGATGAAAATTGATTTTGTGATTACCGACAGTGATAGTTGTGGTTGGACTGAGGATGATATTCCTGGATGGTAGACAGTGATGATTGAAGGTGGTAGTAGTTGTGGATGAAATCATGGTTGTGATGTTGGGTGAACGTAGACGGAGCAGTGGTGAACTATCATCTTTAGACGATTTCTTTAATAGACATCTTAATAACGTTAAGACTTTATAATAGATCTTAATTACTCAAACTTATTAAGATCCAAACTGCATGATTGCAAAATAAGAAAAACAAGCGCATTTAATGATTAAGATTCAGATCTTAAAAACAAATAAACTTAATAGATGAAGATCTGAATAATTAAAATTAAGACGTTTATTAAGTGCAAACCATGAAGCCTAAAACAACTTACTTGCTATACAAATAATAATATTTGTTGTAAAATTAAAGATTAATTAACTGGAATAAATTTTATAGCGAAACGAAATCTGAAAATAAAAGACTGAAAAATTAAGCGGAGAAAAAGATGATATTGTTTGTTATATAATTCCGTGTGTCTCTACACTTCAAAAACATGGCTATTTATAGCCAAGGGAGAAGAGAATGTAATAATTGATGTGGGATCCACTCCTAATTTTTAATTCATTTTGATAGGTCCCACACTCTACTATATTACTCCTTTTCTATCTTGAGCAATTATAATGTTTTCCAACACTCTCCCTTAATTGTTCATGTACATGAGAGGTTTTATGTGGCTTAAATATGTATTATTTGTCTCGTTAAAAACCTTCCCAGGAAAAACTCAGTAGGAAAAAACC
>JAPFFP010000008.1:391170-404777 GCA_026153255.1 Solanum medicagineum | reverse complement strand
TATGATAAGATTAGAAAAGAAGATTTAGATTTAACACCTGACTTAGTATTCAAAAATACTCTTTGGAAAAATACCTTAAAAATAAAAAAGCAAAATTATTACATTAACTAGACCACTGTCACTCATTGGTATAAGGCTTCTGTTGACTGTTGGAACTGTTTTTATTTATATTCATATCTTGCTCATACCTAAGGTTACATGGATATGTGGATATACGAGAAGGGATAAGATTAGGAATGAGACCATTCAGGACAAGTACAAGATGAGGGAAGCAAGAATTCGATAGTTTGAACATGTGCAAAGAAGAAGTACCTATGCTTTTGTAAAGAGGTGCGAGAGTTTGGATTTTGGGGTTACACGGAGGAGTAGAGGTAGACCGAAGAAGTATTGGGGGAAGGTGATTAGAGAGTTTGGATTTTGGGGTTACACGGAAGAGTAGAGGTGGACCGAAGAAGTATTGGGGGAAGGTGATTAGACAAGATATGACGAAACTTGATCTTACCGAGGACATGACCTTAGATAGAAAAGAGTGAATGTCGCGTATTAGAGTAGCAGGCTAATAGGTTAGGTTGATGTTTGACCTTGGAGTATAATAGGGTAGTAAGATTAGCCATGTCTCTATATTCTATGTTGTCATTACTCGTCTTATATATGTTAATTATATCGTATTTACTTACTATTACGTGCTTTTCGTTTTTTGTCATTTTTCCTTCTTTCTTTTCTTTTTCTCCATATCTACTTTATTTTGCTTATGGATTTTTGAGACTGGGGCTCTCAGAAAACAATCTCTCTACCTCTGTAAGGTGGTGATAAGGTCGCGTACATTTCACCCTTCCCAGACCCCGCTTATTGGATTCCACTGGGCATGTTTGTTATTTAAGGTTACATGGAGTCACTGAGGAAAAATTGAGATAACTAGTTATAGTAAGCATAAAAAGAGGTAAACCGAATGAAATAGCATATTCTTAATCTTGCTTCATTGCCCTTCACCAGGACTCCAGGTGATTTAAATTGTTACCATATTTCAGGAGTTATAATTTTGACCACGAATTAAAGACAAAATAAATAAAAGAAAAAAAAAAGGCTTTGAGTGATAATGTATCAGCTCGCTCCCCGGAAACAAGTTCTATATATATCACCAGCAATTTTTAGGCAAAAGAGTACATACATTTGCTGCAGTAAAAACACGCTTAGTTGTGAAGAAAAATCCATTACTACAAAGAAATTCCTATTCTTTTAACTACAAAGTTAAACGAAAACCATGATGCAATAGCATCGAAAGAAGAAATAATGTCATAACACAAGTGGATTACAGCAACGAACGAGAAATATGAAAAACTTGAATGCACTCAAAAAATAACATGAACGCCGCCTCCACACTCTCATTTAGTGGCCTGTGCAATAATGTTACTAAGAGAACTTGCCTCTTCTTTGGCAGCCTCCACCAAAGAGTCCTGCAAGTTGTTGACAGGATCCAGTTTTAGGAATAGTGAAGAATATAGCATTGTTACCTGTGAAACGCGTAAAGTGTGTAATGAAGAGTACCTGTGCAGCAATTAGACGTGCAACAGTTTTCTTGCTAGATTCTTGGAGTTCACCAGCAATCACAAGTTCGTCCAATATATAGTATGCCTGCCAAATCATTCACATGGTTTTGAAATGTATATAAGCTACAATGAAAATGCATGATAGATAGAATAGCTGAGAGGCAAGCAGTCGCTGCTGCTTACTCCCTATTCTCAAGTTCAATGAGCACGCGATATACAATCCAAAAAACAAGTTAATCAGTGGATAATTCATCATTAGTAAGTAATAAACTCTGTGTATTAATACAGAAGAGAAGACAACAAGTAGGCCCTTTATCAATACAGAAAGCAACATCAATAGACTCCCCCAAAAATCGAAGCATTAAGCTAGTTTAAGTAGTTCGCCGACACCTCTGGGCCACCTCAAGGATTATGGGTCTCATGGTTTTTGTACCTTGGTTTTCACACAACAGACGTCTCAACAGTTGAATCCTGAACTTGCTCTTATAAGGCTCCTTCCCCTCTCATTTCGAGGTTAGATTTTCCCATGGAAAAATTCACAGTAAACCCCCTCCCCGGTTCAACTCGGCGGTCCATGGGCTATTATGCCCAACCCCTTTAGGGACTTGGTTATTTTCCACCATCATACTTGGGTGGCATGATTTTCTCTTTGGGCTTTTAATTCAAAAGATGTCTCAATAGTTGAATCTGAACTCGCCCTTATGTGGCCCCTAACTTTATCCCTACATTCTGATATGGATTTGCCAAAGGCAAGTTATTACACATTCACCCCCACCCCACCCACTCATCAACCTTGTTAACATTTTTAATTACTATCGTACTACAGAAGATACTACCTATGATACCATCTATCACAGCCCACGCCCAACTGCTAAGGTATTCTTTGTTTTGGAATAACTCCTCTAGGTCACCTCAAGGCTTTTGGACTCACATTTTTGGTCCCCAACGGGCTTTAACCCACACGAAAACTAAACATTGACTTCTAAATTACTTGTCTAAGGCAAATGACAGGACAAGCCTCCTCTTGAGTTCAACAACCAGCGGTCTGTGAGTTGTTATCCTCAATTCACTTTTCGGGACTCAACGTCCTCGTTGATGTTTCCCCAACCATCATACTAAGGGAGGTGCTGACTCAAATACCACCTGTCACAGTCCAAGCTTAACTGCCAAGGAATTGTCCGCATTATTTCTACCCCTTGTGGGACACTTCAAGCCTTTTGGGCCTCACAATTTTGTCCTCTTGGATCTTAATCCAAAATGCTCTCAGCAAGCTCTTCCTTATATGGCTCCTAAAATTTCTCTTCTTATTTCCCACATGGGATCCTGTCACTCGAGCGTGCTCAAACAAAGGATGGTTTAGTAACTAAACTTTAACAGAGGATCTTCTCTTTTTGCAAAATATGATTCTTAATCAGGCATAACTTTCAAATATCTTAGATCTTCATTGCTAATTCTAATACCAAACTTATGATGACGAAGGGGACAGTTGCATATATTACTCAAAGTTCTGTACAAGCAAAGCATTATTTTTCAGATTGGGGAAAAGGTACTCTATACACAGTTTAAAAAAAGAAAATGAGGGCAATAAGATGATTTAAGGTTTAGAGTGCCTTTGTTCCGTGTAAGATGAAGCATAGTTGCAGAGAACAAGGACAAAGAAATAGACGGGTAATAAGAGGGAGAGGGCAAGCAAGAGAGGAGTCACATGATAACCTGCAACTGTAATTGTAGTCTACTCAAAGTTAGAGGGAAAATGTTTTTAAAATGGATCTGCTTCTAGTCACCTTACAAATTTAACCTCTATTTCTCATCAAAAAATTTTTACCTCTATAAATAACTCTAGCAATAAATCTATATAAGCCCCAAGAAGTGATCATAAATGTTACCTCAATTATTGTAAAATCCACAAGGAATAACAGTAAAATTTAGGTGAATAAGAGAGACAGAGAAGGCATAGATT
Organism: Solanum medicagineum; assembly: GCA_026153255.1. NCBI lineage: Eukaryota > Viridiplantae > Streptophyta > Magnoliopsida > Solanales > Solanaceae > Solanum > Solanum medicagineum. Next base: position 401,270 of record JAPFFP010000008.1, on the reverse strand, counting down.
GTAGAAATCCCTAAACAAAATTCAATGAGCATACCTTGTGAAAATTGAAGATTAAGTCCAGCTCACAGACCTGAAGGGAAAGAAAGCCAATAACATAAATATAAAACAGAACACAAAGTAATACCATCTTCTTTAAGAGTTTGGGAGCCTTACGCTGCCAAAGTATCGGTCCAGAATCTCAACATAATGGTGAATGATTTCCAGGACCTCCAACTCATTGTCCTCTTGGTCTATGCACATACAGAAATACAAGCTCGCGTATCTGTTAATTTAACATCCCATAAGAAATTGGAACTTAATGTATATTTTCTCTTACAGGAAGAAAAGATAAATAGATTCTACCTAATTGAAGTGCAAATCGTAAGACGTGACTTGAGAATAAAATTAGATTGTGTTTACCTTTTATAAACAACTTTGTATCCTCTCCACTCAACAAAATTGCAAAGCTTCGGTGCTCGAGTGAGAATCATACCACTTAGTTCACGGATTACCTTAAGAGAGTTGCATCGACATGTAACATGTTACGAATAAATTAAGAAAAATAACTTTTGCATAATCAGTACTATAAGAATGTTTGCAGGAATGAAAAATCCTGTGTATATAAGGAAGTGACACAATTATTTTCTTCTCAACCTTACCAAAAATGAAAATTTATTCACATCCCTCTACTACAATTTAATGGCTTGAAATAATTGCAAGACCCAATCACCTTTGCGGCAAAGAAACATAAAACGGATAATACTAGAACACAACAAAGACTAAAAGCAAGCAATTAAGCTTTACACCATACCTTACATAATTTCTTTGTCTTACTTTGTGGATATGAAAGCGTTTTATCTTTTTACCCCTATCTTCAGAACATCCCTTCAGTCCCTATACCCTATCTTTTTTCTTTCATGAGTGAGAAATCCGTTAGGGTCCAACCCTTAGGAGCCAACACAACCTTTAAAACTCGGAGATAATTGCCCACCCCTCTACCCTTCTTCCCTTAAATACCACGATTAACTCACATGGCGCAGGGTTCGAACATATGACCTAAGTCATAGGTCCTTCAACCTTTGCCACTTGAACTAAGCCCGCACGAAATCCGTTAGGGTCCAACCATTAGGAGCAACCACAACCTTCAAAACTTGGAGATAATGACCCACCTCTGTAGCCTTCTTCACTTAAATACTAGGATTAGCTCACATGGCGCAGGGTTCGAACTTGTGACCTAAGTCACAAGTCCTTCAACCTTTTAACACTTGAATTAAGCCCCAGACGCGCTCTTTGTACCCTTGCATGGTTTATCTTATATTGGAATGTATAAGCCCTCTTTGGCTTTTTGTATTTTACTCTTTCTTTGATAGTTTAATTCTCCTTAGTTTGGAAGGAAATTCTTTTAAAGTCACTAGGATTGACAAGATGAATTCTCTCTCTCAATAAAATAATGAAACACCATGTATGTTCTATGTGTATTGCAAACCACTCTCCATCATAATGCAACACCATGTATTTTTCTATGTATATAGCTCACGAACTTTCCTATAGTTTCTTTAGGAATAGCGGTGAGTTCATTGAAGAAACTTAAAGATAATTCCATGGTATAAGAAAGCTTACACCCAAAAGAGAAGGAGAGTTCTCAATCATATCTGCCATGTAGAAGCTGAAAGCTTGTCGAGGGATAAAAACTCAAGGAAGTAGGAAAAGGCATTTACTTATCATATTGAAAAAACCCCAAACTAGTGACAGATATGTGAGGTAACAGTGAACTAAGAATGTGAGGTGGGCGTCTCCACCACATTGTTATCCCTAAATCATATCGATTATACCATCCTGTTTAAGATCCCAATAAAAAATCACTAGACTGAGGAACAGATATAATCAGTTTACTTGACGAAATCAAACAAACACCGTAAAATCATTTCAAAAACTAACACCCTAAGGTATTCATCGCACCCTACCTCAAGAAGGACAGAGGAAATACCTTGGTTCTCTCTTTTTGTGAATATGGTGAATACCATTTGGTTAGCCTCACTTTTCCCTGTCGGCTAATGAGCAGCACAAAATGAATCTGAAAGAAATCAAAAGCTATTAGCTATACTGCGATTGATATATGCTGCAGTAGAAAATATAGCATTTGCATCCAGTGAATTGTTACAAATTAAAGGTATTTCCATAAACAAGTCATAAAGCTGTCAGCCAAAAATAATTAGTCCCCGCATGGTTTTGATTTTCTCAAAGGCGTGAAATATCCAGTGTGTCTGTGGTTGTATTAAATTTTATTGTCGGCATAATACATAAACGTGCCTTAAACTTGGCCTCAACTGACATCTATATCATCTATGCGCTCTAACTTTGGGTGTGTATAAGTAGACACTTAAACAAAATTGAATAGTTTAGACACATTCATCCTACATAGCGTCCAACATGCCAATTTTGTGTCCTATGTGACCTACACGTATTATGCCGGGTAGGATGTTTGTGTCTACTTGTACAATTTTATACAAGTTTAACTGTCTCCTTGTGAACACCCAAAGTTGGAGGACATAGTTGCGAGCTGAAGTCAAGTTAAAGGACGTATTTATATATTGTGCCTTCTTTTTATAATAGAAAAATCCCCTTGGCGCACGGTCTGAAACTTGATGGATAATGGGTCTGGTTTTCTACACTTATCTACTTAAATACCATGGTTTTGTCCGCAGTACAGTTTGACCAATGACGTGCTATGGTGAAAGAGTGATAGATGCATCCTTTTCTTGGTTTGTTTCGGAAATCTTTTTGTTTTTAACTTACACTCTTTACTTGTTACATGTCCAATTTATCTCCACAGTTTCTTTCCAATACTACATGGCTGGACTTTGGATTCAAATGGATGTTGGCCTTCACAAATTCGATGGAACGATGTTGAGATACAAGTCAATCACCAAATTATATACATGTCTCTGAGTTTAGATGTTGATTTTTCTGTTCCAGAATTTATTGATTGAATGTTGTAGGGTGCATACTCTAAATGTTGAAAATGTAAGTAATTTAGGCATAATCTATTGCAACAACGAATTGGTTCCTCTTCTACAATTCATCCTATTCATCTTCAACACAATAGAAATCCCAGAAACCAAAAACAGTACGCACACACTCTAAAATTCTCCTCAGTTCCTCCGATTCACAGTTTCCCTTCAGGTACCATCATCACCTAAGCACTAGACCCCTCTCTTTAATTCCAAAGTTGTACTCTCGGTCTCAAACAATCAAGTGATCTCAAGAATCCATACATAGAATATGAATAACAGGTATTAGCTCAACCATTTCGCTTTCAAAACCTCAAAACTCAATCCTTCATCCTAAAAAGTAAAAACCATGAAAGCTCATCACTTTCTCTATCCAATTACACACAATCTTTCCATAAAAGCTCAAAAATTCCCCAATCTAATCCAACCCCTCGTCTACTATCAGCCAAATCTTTGAGACCCCTTAAGAGAAACTGGATATTGTTCATAGAACCCAACTCCTCATATGACCTAAAAACAAACAATTTGGTGAAAACCCAGACAATATTCGAACATTTGGTCAACATTTCCACAGCAAGATCCGAAATCGTATAGAACAATTGCAACAAATCAAACAATACAAAAGACCTATGTGTATTTTTTTACAACTATATCTTGATTTCAAGCATCAATTTTAACAATTATTCACCAGATCAAGCTCGAAAAAATTGAATTTTTTTTTTCAAAAAAAGAGAAAATGGGTTTTGGGTAAGGAAAGAGATTTGTCCTACCATGGCTGGTGATCGAAGGAACAAACACCTCCTCCTCCTTCTTCTTCTTCTTCTTCTGCCGAAGTGAAAATGGAGTTGGGGGATTCTGTGTTCGTATTATTCCCAACTCTTTTCCTCTACGGAAAATTTTGTTTTATGCAAATCAACAAAGTTTACTATTCTTTTTTCTTCTATTTTTTTAAATTTAAATATTAAGTAATTATATAAAATAGTAGTAGTAATAATCTATATTTTTTATTTTAATATTTTTATGTATACTGTATTAAAAGTGTGAAAGAAACAAAATCGTCTTTTCATCATTTTTCTTAATTTATTATTTAATATTTTATTTATTTAGTTTCAGGATTCATTTTGGATTAGAATTTCTTTATATTTAGAATTCACTTTTGATTTATGACTATTCTTTGCAAATAATTACCTAAAATTTTGACTATCAAATATTTTCTTGATAAATGTATATATATAACAAATTTAAAAAGAAAAACCTTTAGTAAAATTATGTTGGAAATATTAAACTACTCTTTTTATATTTAGGAATCTTTTGTTACATTAAATTTTAATCAGTTAATTGTATTTAACGTCTAATTATTCAAATCCCAAATTATTACTTTATGTATTAAAAACTATTAACATATCGATAGTATAAGTAATTGAATTGATTTTCTCGTTTTCGCCCTTTCAAAATAGACTAAATTATTGTATCAAACTAATAATATTTATTTAATGTTTTATATGAATATTGTATTTATTTAATGATAAGCACTATTTATATATAATTTTTTAATTAGCGTCGCGTATACGTGTTTAGGCTGAAACTAGTATAATCAAAATTTTTAATTAGCGTGGCATATACGTGTTTAGGCTGAAACTAGTATAATCAAAAAGAAGAAAGTCCAGCTTAGGATATTGCCAAGTGGCAGCCAATGATCAAGACATTTTTTTAACAAATTAGGTAATAATTAACAAACTTTTAAAAATTTTATAGCTTTTTTTTTTTTATAAATTCACAGATTTTAATTACTTTTCTTTACATTTTAAATTTATTTTTGTTTGTTACTCTTTTATATAGGTTTTTTAATTCTTTTTTAGAAACAAGCAATTTCTAATAATTTTATAATCATGTTCATGGTTGTTTATTTAATCTAATTTGAGATCTTACAAAACGTGAGATTTATAAATCTTAGTTATTATTTTAAAAAAATAATATATTTTGAAATATTATAATTCTGTAATTTTGAAAAATAGAGCCACAAATCATCCCTCTAATAATTTTAGAATTTTCAGTTTAAAATTATTTTTTTAAAAAAATAGCTGTAAAATATTATATTTCTGTATTTAAAATTAGTTTAAATTTATTTAATAAATAACAACGGCATATCCAATAGAATCCCACAAATGGGGTCTGGGATAGAATGTACGCAAATTTTATTACTGTGTCCTGAGAACCCTCGTCTCAAAAACACATAAGTAGAATAAACTAGATTTATTTTGTTTCAAAAATTTTAATTTAAAAAATAATTTAATATTTATGATGGCTAAAAAGACATGTATCAAACTAAATAAGTAGTCCCAAACTTAAATATTAATTGAATATACATATATATTATTAATAAGATAATTCAATTGCTAAACAAAAAAAAAATCGACATAAATAATTTGATTTGATATTTGAAAAATTCAAACCAACCGAATTCATGCACATCCCTAGACTCAGACATAAAATCTTGAATTCTTTAAAATCAAATTTAATTACATATTTGAAAATTATATGAAAAGTAATATTAAGTCACAATAATTGATAACTCCAAATATATTATTAAAAATATATATAAAAAAGTTACAGAAAAAAAAAAAGAACGGTTTAAAATTTTTTATAATGTGAAAAGTGTAGTATAATTTTGAGCTGAAGAAAGTTTAATATTATTTTACTTTTTTAATTCTATAATTCTATACCGATAAGTGTAGGCTTCTTTGATTAGGATTCATACATAACAACTTAGAAGAAAGAAAAAACACGTTATTGACTTCTCCTAATTCATTAATAACTGAAGTACTTGTGTTTGAAACTTGTCCAAAACCAAAAAGGTTTCTTCCTTCTTACAAAACCTAATCCATTAAGGTCTTAGATTCTTATTAATTTTACTATAAATAACACTTCTTCTCCTTCATATAAACGTGTGTGTTGTCTTTCTTTACAAACACTAGTATTTCTTTCTCTCTACTGTTTTACAATATGGCTTACACAGTGCTGAGTCTAGACGATTTCTTGGACATGAATATCACGCCCAACATGAAGTCTATAGACTATTTGCTTGCTGTCTCTGAAGTCTCCTACTTAAAATCCATGTATGGTGAAGAAACGGACACAATCGCGGAGCAAGACAAAGAATCTCGTATCAAGAAAGAAGAAAAGATCACTCAGAATATCCGGTCCATCTTGTCATCGTCCCCTCATGTTCTTGATCAAAAATCAAGTCTTGATTTCGTAATCCCAAAGAAGAAACGATCAATGCCAAAGGCACATCCAAGAGAAGTTACTGGATTTGACAATGGTGGTGATTTGATGATCAAGAAAGCTGTGGAACATAATTCTGAAGAACACAGAGTAGTAAAAGTCGATTGGGATATTGTCACTGCTAAATTTGAAAGACCAGCTGGTGTTACTGTTAGTGATCTAAAATTACTCGAGTACAGAGCAAAGACGGATGATGATAGGCAAAACAGAGGCATCATTATCGATTACTGGAGTAATGTTAACAAAAAAAGATCACGAGAAGTAGCTTTCAGCAATCAAGAACGATTCCTGCACAAGGAAAAACCAAAGAAGAGGAAGATTACTGCTAGAGCTGCAGTCGTCTGCCCTCCTGTTGTGATCATCAACAGGGAATTGAGTACGGGAATGAAGAATCAGATTTTGTTGAGTGGGGGTTCAGTTGAATCAGTTAAATTGGTGATTGAAAAAACATTATTCGAGACGGATGTTAAAGCAGCAGAGGGAAGGTTTTCAATCCCACAAAACAAGATGAGTAACGCGTTTCTGAAGCCTGATGAAGAACAACTTTTGAATATGCGCAATGAGGCTAATAAAATGTGTGAGATGAATGTGATGTTGATTGAGCCTTCGTATCAAACATGCGAAATCAATCTGAGGAAATGGACTATGAACAAAAATAATGGGAATGCAAGTTCAAGTTATGTGTTGGTTAAGCATTGGAATGCTGTGGTAAGAAGGAATCGTTTGAGAAGTGGTATGCAGATGCAGTTGTGGGCATTCCGAAAGGATGAAAACTTGTGTTTTGCCCTCCTTAATGTTTAAGTTATTAGCCTTTCTCATTATAGACTAGTAGTAATTTGTAGTAGTATATTTTTGGTGAATTCTTAATACTAGTTTGGTTGATTACACTGGATATTGTTATCGTTGTTGTTGTTGTTGCTTCTACCCAAAGGTGATTAGTCACCAATGAAGACATGAATCGTCGAATTGAATCTGTAACAACCTACAACTGTCCACATGTTGACCCACTTGAATTATGTGAATCAACATTAATAGAAGACTCTTTGAATATCAATGTCGCAATTAGAAAAGAGATAAATAATGGGATAGTCGCTGTAGTATGGGAATTAAACTCTATGAGATTGAATCTCAAGGAAGAAGAGGAAAGGAACAATACTTGTCATGTCGATGATGGATAAAGAAGAAGCACTTAAAAGAATTTAGTCGATGGTGCATCAGCACAACCTGTATCTATGGCCGCCAATTTATCTTCAAGTGCGAGCATAGCAGCTTCATTCATCTAGCACATTTAAGCAGTTGGTAAAAGTCAATAAAGGAAACACACCTTTGATAAAAGTACCAACCATGAGAAGAAGAATGGGACAAGTTTGATTGCTTCCATTTTCTTTTGTGCGTGTGTATGTAAAGGCCGGAGAAACAAGCAGTTACAACAAACCAGTGCTGATATATAGGTCTCCTCCACTTAATCTTTTACAGGAATTATCTCTTCCAATGGTCACCAAGTCGACACTAGTAGAATCTATAGTTTTTTTCCGAGCAAGAGCTTTTAAAATCAGTCCACGCTCATCTGGAGTAGGTAGATGGACATATAGGAGTCTCCCTAACCTTCCAGGTCGAAGAATAGCTGAATCCCCATGACTTGAGGCCTGCAAAGATTATAATAAGAATAACAACCAATACTTCCAATTGTCATTCCAATAAAACAAATGCACATAATATACAAAAGAAGAAAAAATTACCTATTTGTGTTACCAATCACATGTTCAGCACCGTCTAGTTCTATGAGTAGCTGCATACGAGAATTCTGCTAGATCCACCATACAAAGAATGACGGCAAATATACTGGATTGCTTATAAGTGTCCTGTTATAGCGTGTATGACATTTCAATTGCAATTTTGCTCTTCTTACTTCTATAAAATATTTATCAACTGTATTATTATTGAGTTATGAATCAATTAACACTGTGTTGTCGAGTCATAATTACATGTTTCGGCCACAACCATGAGTTATAAGCACTTCCACTACTTTAATATTTGAAGTCCTCCAGAACAGCACAAAGAACCAAAAATCAATAAAAATCGAGGCCAAAGGCTCCGTTCTTCATAATGGTAACCGATAATAGTGGAGTAAATTTTACAAGTCTTCATCAGAAGAACCACTAAACACATTTCGATATTAAGAACAAATAATGAGAAAATGAAGGGACTTTAGGTTGTATCAAATGTTTTAGGTTTGTAGATTATCTTCATACTCATGGAATTCAAAGAAATTGCTATTAAGCCGAATAAAGACACATAATTAAGCAACTATAACAAAATTATTGGGTTCACATTGTTGCTCTTTTCCAAAAGACTAAAGCAATGAATCAGGTTATAGCTTACAGTGGAACCATAACCTCCATCTTCAATTCCTCCAACACCGCGTCCATTATGCCTAGATCGTTAAACATTACACCATCATTCCAATCACTATCACCATTCTGTAAATCCCTTTCCAACATATCAATCTTCTTCCCCTTAAATGAATTGGGAATGCTATTTGCTTGCTGATTAACCCGCATCAAATCAGTCCTCTTGTCTCCGGAGACTCGCTAGAGTAGATGACTCTCCATCAGCACCACCATCCTGCTTACTCGTTATGTGTTTGGCCTCACTACTCTTTGTTTTTGCTTCTTCCTCGGAGGGTTAATCAGTTGGAGAATACTTTCAACAGTTGCAGCTGTAGGTTATAATAGTCCGCCGAAAAGATTTACGGAGGTGATCGACGATTTCTTCATCAGGATGCCATTGTTCTTACAGGATAGAATGCGCCGGCGAAGCGTGCCGGGAAGTGGCCCCTGCCGCCGCTGCGTCCTCTCTTTGGCGTTGTGTTTAAGCCGTGAGTGTTAATGGGGAAATGAATTCAATGTGGGAACAAGTAAAGTCACCATTGTCTTGCTGGCTTGGCTTGGCTTGGCTCGGCTCTGGCTTTGATTAATTCATAAATTATTTATTAATTAAATTAATTTATAAATTATTTATTAATTAAGTTAATTTTTATGAAATTAACGAATTTAAGAGACTTTCAAATTTTCGCCCATAAAATTTTTTATAACAGATATCTACTTTTCCGATAGATGTCATGCATGTTACTTTCCCAACAGATAATAATGCATGTTTAGAATAGATAAAATCTATTACATTAGCTATAAATAGAGATTGTTTCTACAATTTTCAAATACTAAATTTTCTCTTCTTCCATATATTTTTTTTTATAAATAAAATTTGAGTGTATGAATCCATTATCGGTTTTTTGAGTTCGCTGAAATTATAAGAGTTTGAGGTACCACTATTTTTATAATAAGTTATCTGTTTTATCCCATGAGAAAATAATTCACAACTTTGGATACAATGAGAAATTAAATTCTTTAAGGACACACGATAAATTCTATGGACTCAAAAATAATTTTATTTTTTATTTTCTATTTTGTGTAAGAAAATAATCTACAACCTTAAGTAAGTGAGGGATTAAATTCTTTAAGACACACAGTAAATGTAAATTTTGTGGTGTCAGATAGTTTTATAATTTTTTTATTTTTTATTTATTCTTAGAATATCTCTTATAAATATTTTCACACATTTTTTCCCATTAACTTCTCTCTTTTGAATAAAATATAGACCGTACATTTTTTTAAAAAAGGGGCATTTTCAATGTTACGCCGGAAAATGACCGACTCTTAAAAAATGATGAAAAATGTTGTAAAATTGTTTCGAAAATCAAAAATCGGCTCAAAACTCAATTGATTTGAGCAGAACCAATTCTCGAGATTCGAAATGGAAAAGACA
>JAPFFP010000008.1:377958-391070 GCA_026153255.1 Solanum medicagineum | reverse complement strand
TTTAAAAATTGTTAAAAATAAAAACGAAGTTCGATGACTAATTTAACATCATGGCGGGTAAAAATTGGGTGTCAACATTCAAATTACACATTTTCTTTAGTTAAAATATTTAGCGAATATTTAATTTTTTTAAATTTAAAATATTTATTCAGAGATATTATAATAATATAAACATCATATATATGGAAAGAGAGTACTCTTCAAATAACTATACCTTTTTTTACATGTTAAATTAAGATATATTATAAAGGTAAAAAGAAATCCTTCAAACACGAAAGTAATATTATTTTTCTTAATATTCGTTTCATAAATTTCTCCTAATATTTTATTTTCCTCTATTCTAAAAATTCATTCAGGAACCTTATTACACACATACTGATCCTCTCTTTGAATTATTCAGAACTTCTTTAAAATTTTATTATAGTGTATTATGCATTTTAACAGCAACATTTCGTTTTTTGCATGGTCAATGATATCATTAAATTTAGTGAACCATTTCACATTTACGGTCGATATCAGTTTGCATTGGAGTATGGCATTTAAATATTAAATTTTAATATTATAATGTATTATTTTAAATTAATAAAAATGTGATCAATTATTTTTTATGTAACGTAAATACTTAGCATGTTCTATTTCATTATTCCTTGTAGTTTAATTATTATTATCCATTTTATTTCTATTCAAGATAATAAAATAAATTTTCACCTATAAATAATTGTGTTTCTTTCTTTGTGAATTGTGATGATGTTGTAAAAAATATGAGAAGTCTGGATAATTACAGTTTGTATAGTAAGATAAGTGCACTGAAAGAGAGAGAGGTGAGACTAAAAATTATTTCAAGTCTTCAACTATGTTACTATACAAAAGAGAATAATATATGTTGAAGAAAAGTATTTTTTTTTTTTGGAACTTTGAATTCTTTAATTAATTCGGAGTTATTCAAGTTGTACAATATTGTAGGATTGTTGTATCTTGGAGGAGACAAGTCAAAAGTATTACTGCTAAATAGGTGTAGATCATATCGCAGTAGACTTGAATCTCCTTCAAGAGAGTAAGACATCTGCGCCTTGGCCTTAATGAATTCTTTATTCATTTTTATCATTTTATTTTTCAAGTGTAATTTATTGTAACTTATGGTATATACATCAACAATTTTAATTAAAGAGATTCACTTTTTATTACAATTTGAAAAAGTGTAGATATCTAGAGAGGATATCTCAATGTCATTCCACTTCAACGTCACTTTCTTCAAGAAATGAAAGATGAAAGATAAAAGATAAACAGATATTGTATTTTCTTACTTGCTCAATTCAAGTATATATAAGATTAAAAAAAGTTTACTTAATGTTCTTTAAATATAAAGTAATAATACTTTCATGAACACAAAGTGACATTTAAATTCTAAAAATAGTGAAATTTCATAAAAATGAAGAAAATATTCATCATTAAACATGTAATTTTTGCATGTTTGAAAAATACTTTAAAAAGATTATTAAAAGTGCGTATATCTATCTTGGAGAGAATCACATTGTTCGAATTTTGACTCTAATATTTTATCATCAAAGAAATGAGTAGAAAAAAAATATATTGAATAGCTATACCAACATGAAATATTTGGGGAAAAACTATAAACATGTGATGATATATTTCTTGTTAGTCTTATTATGTTAAAAAGATTGTGAAATACAACTTGATTGGTTGCGTGAGACTTGAAATTTCTTTTGACTCAATAAAAATTGTGTGATAAAAAAAAAAAGGAGAGTTTGTTAGCGTAATAAAAAATATATGTGACCGACAATTTGATGTTATTTTGTGTTTACAGTAAAAGGTCTTGATAAGATAAAATGTCTGAAATTATTGTATCAACAATTTGATGAAATTAAAGCTCATAAATTATTGAGTTGTGTACAAGGAAATCCAACATGAAAACTAGAGATCTTATACAAATGTTCAATGAAAAAAATAAATCATATCACTTTTATTCAATTTATGTGATGTGAGTGCATTTATCATATAATGATATGTGAAGGTCGAGTTCATGAATTCTTAATGAAAGTCTTTATCTAGTATGAGAGAGGTGCCAAATTATAAAGAGTACCATTTATAGATTTCACCTATATGTTAGTGGAAAATAACTTGCTCTCTATGTTTATGGAAAAGAAGCTTTCAAATAACATTTTTCAGTCTCTAGATATAGTAAAAATGTTCAAAAAGATAAACATTATCATATTATATATTTATTCCATATTTCAAATTCAATTTACCATATTCTATGCACAAATTATACCATATTAATCATATATATGATATTTACGTGATTATTACAATTTATCATATTCTATTCATAATTCATACCTATTATATGCACATTTCATTCACAAATCATACCATACTATATACAGATTTCATTCACAATTCATACCTTATTATATACATATTTCATTCACTAATACTTTGACGTATACAAATTAACTATTCAAAAAAATTTAGACACTCACTCCATAAATCAGAGCTATCAAACACATTCTTTTCCTTTATTTATGTTTCCTCATATATTACTTTACCACTCATGTATAAGAAAATAAGGCAACAACTTTCGATTGTCCTGCTTTAGCTGTCTTCTTTTTCGTCTTTATTATATGGGGCCAATAAAAAATATTTTATTGACCTTTTAATTTAATCTTTTCAAGACAACTATGTATTGACGTGTCTGTTTCAAGTGCTTTATAATATTTCTTTAGCTGCTTCAATTATAATTTTATAATGATTTTAAAATAGATAAAAGAATCTATCAATGTTATATAAATCGAGACTAAAAAATAATTTATATTGCGACCTCCGGTGGGTCAACAAAAAATAATTTGTGGCTTTTTTAATTTAATCTTTTCAGGGCAACTGTGTATTGACATATCTGCTTTAACGACTCCATAATATTTTATTAGCTACTTCAATTATAATTTTACAATAATTTTTGAAATATAGATAAAAAAATCAATCTATGTTATATAAATCGAGACTAAAAAATAATATATATTGCGGCTTTAGGTGAGTCAACAAAAAATAATTTGTGAGCTTTTTAATTTAATCTTTTCAAAACAGTTGTATATTGATGTGTCTGCTTCAACGACTTCATAATATTTCTTTAGCTGCGTCAATTATAATTTTACAATATCTTTAAAAATATATAGGAAAAATCTATCGATGTTCCATAAATCGAAACTAAAAAACAATCTGTATTGGACTCATGCTAGCATGGGCCTTTGCCACTAGTATATATACATATATAAAGAGAGAGAGACTTTTTATTGACTCCTTTCAAAAGAGGTAAGATCCCGTGAATCGGAAACAATTAATTAAGAATTCAAAACTTTTTTATGGAACAGACATATGAATATGCATGGATCATTCCTTTCATTCCACTTCCTGTCCCTATGTTAATAGGAGCGGGACTTATTCTTTTTCCAACGACAACAAAAAGTTTTCACCGTATGTGGACTTTTCAGAGTGTTTTATATATATATATTGGTAATTTATATGTGATCTATATTATAAATTGAAAAAGTGTATGACGTTTTTCTATTTCAATTGTAAAATAAGATTAAGAAGAAGAAAAAGATCATTTTCGACTTATATACGAGTTGAAATGATTTTTAAAAAAAGAAACAAGAATAATATTCTTTAAACGTAATATTTTAATTTGAATGTCCTTATTGTAATTATTCTTCCTCATTATAAATTCATCATTAATTTTTATTTAGATAATAATAAAACTTAAATAAAATAAAAAATATTTTTATTTCTTAATATTTTTATGAATTGAAGTAGAATAAATATTTTTTTAATTAATAAAATTATCATTAGTAAAAGCAATAAATAAATAAATATATTTGGAATTTTTTTTTTTTACTAGGAAGACATTTTCTAACCAAACAACATAAAAGAATTTTTGAATTAAATTATTAGTAACTAAGAATATTTTTATTCATTTCACATAATTTAATACTTCCTCTTTTCATATTAATTAAACTTGTGAGGTAATATACACATATTAAGAAAAATATTCAAAGACAAACTTTACACCATATTTTTCACTATTGCCCTTATAAAATCATAAATATATAGTGTAATTATTTCTTAGAAAATATAAAAGTTTAATAAATGAAAGGACAAATATGAAAAAAATTTCAAACATTCATCTTGAAACTTTGAAAAATTTAACTATTTTGAACCTTGAAAAAGTCTTAAAAATTCAATTAATTTGAGACGGAGAGAGCATATTTTAGCCATTTTGATCATTAAATTAGTATTATTTTTACTTGAATGAGATCCAAAACCAAACACCAAAAACTATAGGTGCTTAGAGTAGAGCCAAATCTATGGACTACAAAAGTTGACGTGCAACCTACAATGCACGACGTACAACATATCTCCATTCCAATTTGCAAAGCGGTTTTCTTGGTCTGCCATTTTTTCACTTTCCAAATACTCACCGAACAGTCCAATTGACAATTTCCAATAATCAAAATAGAAAACCCAAACAATAAAATCTTCTGTTTTTCAGTTCAGATTTATACGGAAAAACTCAATCTCGAGATAATCTTGCAAAAAAGGATGGCGACAACGATGAGAATTGTTCTCGGGCTTCTTACACTTGTCACCTGTGGAATGATTCTTGGTAAAAAAAATTCAATCTTTTTATCTACCCATTTCTTCTTTATGTATGTTTGTGTTGAATTTGTCGTTTTTTTTTTTTTAGAATTTTTTATTTTTCTCCTCCGGCATTTGCGGTATCGGTCATGATAATTATCAGTGGTGTTGATTGGATTGGAGTTGGTTTGGACTAACTAAAGACCCCATTTGGAAAAAGAAGAAAAATGAAAGGAAAAAAAGAAAATGGTCATACGTATGTGTATTTCTATGGGAAATGTAGGTGTAAAAATTGAACCGGGTGGGGTGGGGTGGTGGTGGTTTGATTTGGTCCCTGATCATCATTCTTGATTAGGATGGTGTTTTTGCAAAAAAAAAAAAGTTTTAATTTTAGAGTGGATTTTTCTGGTTTGGTTTGGGAGTTTGATATTTTATCATCATTCTACGACAACAACAACATACCCCATGGAATCCCACAAGTAGGGTCTGGGAAAAGGTAAAATGTATGCAGACTTTACCACTACTGTTTTGGAAAAACCCTAGTCTCAAAAAATCAAGCATACTAGATATGGGAAAAAGAGAACAACAACAACAACATACCCAGTTGAATCCCACAAGTGAGGTCTGGAGAGGGGTAGAATATACACAGACCTTATCAATACCTCCTAGAAATAGATGCTGTCCTAGAAACTCTCGTCTCAAAAACCCCTAAGCGGAATAAACTAGATATGAATGGGAAAAAGAGAAAAGAAAAGAAAAAAGGAAAACGACTAAAATGAAAAACAAATGATAGTATGTAAATACGATAAAAGTAATAAATATTAGATGGATAATGACAATATAGGATTTTAACGTGAATTGTTTGTATGGCATGATGGGACGGTTGATTTATGAGTGTGGTTGAGGTAATGCTATTATAGAGATGTTGTTGAATGAAGTCACTTCACTTAAGATGGGAGAATGGGTGATTGTTAAACCAAAGATAAAAACAAGACGGTTAGGTTCTCCTTTAAAACTATGAATTTACAGATTCTTTATTGGGTTGGAGGGAAAGTTTACTCTCGATTAGCTTCATTACTGTCTGATTTTGGTTCCGGTCATGGTGTGATGGGGATAAGGTTATTATTATTATTTCTCTTGTGAAATTGTAACGTTTTACAGTCAGTTTAGGTTTGTTCTTTTAAGTTTTGATTATCACCCAACACTACGGTTATAAAGAAGAAGATGGAAGTTTCATAATTATGGTACATAATTAATTCTCTAGTATAATCACCAATACTTGTTGTGTTTATGAACGTCAGTTGAGTAATATAAGATTCTTACCAATTAGGGTGAAGTAATGCAAACTAAATTGGTGCTTTTCTGAGACCAATAGCATTGATTTCTGAATCTTACGGAATGATCATAATTTCATTCTTTCTCCTTCATGGATTAATGACACAACAGAACAAACTTTCCTATCATTAACTATTAATTTGATTAGAAAATGAGAGTCCTGGTCAATAAATCATAAGCACAACAGAGAAAATTAATAAGAAAGCATTTAAGAAACTTGTAGAAGCCTGAATCATCAGATATTGGATAAATCATTGGAAAAGATACATGCTGGTTTCTTTGATTTCTTTTTACGGGTGGCCGGACAACTATGTAATTCATTGTTCAACTTAAAAATGCTGGAAGAATTAAAAGTTATCTTTCTAGATCCAAAGGGTTTATTATAAGAACCTGATCCTTGACCATACCTTCGTGATCTTATCCTTCAAAAATAAATTTGTGGATTTGCTTGAACTTTGGATTTTCTCTGTTCCTGTCTTCTGTTCTGCTAATAGAATACATATTTTGAAGTCATGGGTCAAACCCCGTTGCTGGCAAAAGCCTCGTATTTTAGTGGAAAAGGGTAGAGAAACAAGTCCATTTTCCATCGAGTTTTGAACCTTGCGTCACTGGCTCTCTGGAATTTCACAGTTATATAAAAGGATAGAATACATATTTTGAATTTTACAGATATGGACTTTTGGTTTTCCTGTTTGGCTTGTTGCTGAATGGAAACTGATGACTTTTTGTCGCATGATGTGCAGGAGCTTTGATTCAATTAGCATTTATTCGTAGGATGGAGGATTCACTGGGTAACTTTTCTTGGTTTATTGTTCTTTCTTTTATTTATGTTCTTGGAGGGTCTAATATTTCTCAGTTTCTCCATCATTCTTCTCACTCATAGTTGCTGTGGTTTCTAATAATTAAACCAGTCCTCCTTGTTTTACGTGTGCAATGCCAAATAATCGTTGTCAATGATCTTATAATTAAGGTTCACTATTGATGGATCCTTTAACTAACTATTTGAACATTTTTGGCTGCTCATCTTAGAGAAAGTAGAAAATACTCACTCGAATTCTTCATTTCTTTTTTCGTTATTGTGGCGTGGGTGCTATATCAAATGATCTCTACTTAAGGTTCACTTTTGGGGGATTCTTAATTCATATAGTAGCTATTTGAAAGCTTTTGACACGTCATTTTGTGCTTAAGCTTGGTAAAATAAGGGAAGAGTTTTCATAGGAAAAAAAAAGTACGGAAGGCTTTTATGAATTTGAGAGATAACAAGAATGGTGTTATAGAATGAGGAAAAAGTGTTTTGATGATTCACATGTTATGTGAGATCTTTCTCTGCTTTCATTTTTTCCTTCTAAAAATTCCTTAAATATGAACCAAGGTAGTGTTAAAAGTATTTACGACATGTGTATGACATATTCTCCTTTTTCTACTGGTTTTACCCAATTATCTATGCGCAAAAAGAACTTTCTCTTCACATTAAATGATAAATAAACAAATCTGATCTCTTCATACCCCCACATGCTGTTCGTTTCTACAAATCAATCTTCTGTCCCTCTTATTCCATATTGCCCAAAACCTGCGGCACTGGTGCTATTAACTGCTCTCTGTTCATTCTAATTTTTGGCGTCTTCGGGCTCCCTACAATCTCACGGAGTGTTCATGTGTGATAATCTTGATTCCAACTTGCATTTTCACACATTGCATCATTATTATTGCACTATTTTATCTGAATGAAGTATTGTACCATGATCTATGGTTGTTTTTGTTGCACCATATGATATAAATATGTCGTATTAGGTTTGTGTCTTAGTTTTAAACATAGTTTCCTTAATTCCTAATACCCATTCGGACAAATCTATTGGGTAAATATTATTTGTACTCACCTTGCTTTTTAACTTCTCTACAGATTCTAGTCAGGGTTTCTCCCGCAACAGTTGATTATTTGTGCAATTGGTCTTCTCAGTTCTAGTGGTGAGGCTCAAGGCTTCGAGGTTCCATTGGATGCTATCATAGCTTAGTAGTGTTTGTTCAGTTTTAGAAACTTTTGTATTTATAAACTAAAGTTATATTTTGATAGATATTCTTTAGAACTCGTGGCACCAAGTTTTGGGATTTGAACTGTATGCTTAGATTATAGCCATTACTTAAGTGTTTATCTATCCATATTCGTTGAAGCTATTTGTTTAGCCATTTTTTGGTGTCTTTTAGTCATGAATCCATTTTGGGGTCGTGAAAAAGTTGGTATCAGAGCCCTAGGTTCTCTGATCTTTCAGGTTAAAAGTTAGGGTGTCTAGTAAAGTCTCATACATTGATATGTAGACATCTGCATCTATCTTCAAAAGGCTACTAGATACTTGTTAGGATAAATTTCTTTTGTTGGTTTCTTTTGTGTGTTTCTCTCATATCATAATATTTGAATACCTCTAATACACTTTTTCTGTACAGATTTCGAGTGATAGAGTGATAGAGTTAGAGATGTGGAAGAGAGCTTGCACCTACTGCTAAGGCCTCAGCTTGGGGGCAAGGCAGGGGTCGTGGTAAAGTTAGAGGTAGAGGTTGTGGTTGTGCTAGATGGGCAACACTAGTTCGAGGACGAGCTAGAGAGGACTCACCAGAGCCTACTATTGAGCCGGAGCCTATTGTTGAGCCTATGCGCAAGCCTGAGGAGCAGCCTGAGGATCTAGTTCCACCCCCTACGATTCCATATGTTATACCGACATGACTTTAGGAGCTATTACTTTGACTATTGATGAAGCTAGAAGGTACCCTTACCACTAGTGTTCTTCTAGGTACTTCAGCTCCTCGCATGCCATTAGTCCCTCTTAATTAATTTAGGGACCTAGTGTTGAATATCAGGCCACAAGATCATTTTCAATGCCCTTTATTGCACCACAGAGATTTTTAGCCCCATTAGTTTCTGCAAATATTATTATGTCACTGTTTGAACAGAAGAGCTTCGAGAGGTTTTTGAGATTGGCTCCACCTAGGTTTGATGGTAAATTGTGAGATGGAGGCTATGACTTCTTGACAAAGTGGCAGGATCGATTGTATAATATGGGCATCCTAGAATTCATGCAGTGGCATACACATCTTATCAGTTCACTAGTATGGCTAGGGAGTGGTAAAGATCATTTCTTGCACGTAGGCCAGCTGGTACCCCTGTGATGGGCTGGGAGTAATTCACATAGCAGTTCCTTGAGAGATTCGTCCCTTCCAATCTTTGTAATTAGCACTAAGATGAATTTGACAAGCTAGAGCAAGGTTTTATATCGGTATCTGAGTATGAGGCCCGCTTTCATGAATTGCCCGATTATGCCCTATCTATTATTCCCATGAGTAGAGAGGACTCACAGGCTGGTGAAAGGGCTTTCTAGTTACTTAAAGAGGCAACAACTTCTCTGGTACAATTTGGTGGTTCTTTTTAGAGCATTGTTGACAATGTAAGGATGATAGAGGGTATCAGGCTTACGAGACAGGTGGTGGAAAGAGGCTTCATCACCGTGGTAGGTTTAGAGATTATGCCCCCAAGGTAGAGATCATCAGGGCCAAGGCACTCAAGGTTACTAGGGTAGGCTAGTCCAGGGAACTATTCAAGGCACCAAAGGTGCAGGTAGGTCTAGATCTGACCGAGTTATACGTTGTAGTTCATCATGTTCAATGGGTATATAGGTTCTTCAAGCTATTCTTCCTAGGGTTCGGATCCTCATGGTTGTTATGTACATGATGAGTTTGGCTATTAGGCCAAGGATTGTCCTTAGCAAGCTCCAACTTCTTTTATATAGGGGACACAGACGACTCAATCTATGCTAGCTCCATCAGTTAGAGGTGTCTCTCAAAGTGATAAAGGTCGTACTATGGGGGGCAAAGGTAGAGCTTCGAGTGGTGCTCATGGTAGAATAGAGGCTAGTGGGGAACGTAGTGTATGTTATGTTGTTCTAGGCAAGGTAGAGGCAGAGGCCTCCGGTGTAGTGATCACAAGTATTGTTCTGGTCAATCAGCTTTCAACTTCAATATTATTTGATCTAGGATCTATTTATTTATATGTATCAACCTACTTTACTTTAGATAGTGATGGTATGTCTGAACCTTTTGATGTGCCTATTCGTGTTTCCACCTAGCTGGGTGAGTCCTTAGCGATGGATCACATATATTGGGGTTGTACAATGGTGTTTTCAAGTAGGGACACCTAGGCCAATTGATTTTCTTGGACATGATCGATTTTGATGTTATATTAGGAATGGATTGGTTATCATCTTATCATGTGATCCTTGATTCTTATGCCAAGATAGTGTCCTTAGCACATCCGAGTTTGCCTCAGCTAGTATGGATAAGTGCTCTAGTATGTACCCCAAAGGGTTGATCTATTATATTCATACTGGGGGTTTGATAGATAGGAATTTGTTTATCTTATCTGGACCATGTGCGAGATTATTCTAAGGAACCATCTTCCTTCGAGGCTACGAGGGTGGTGAGGGAGTTCATTGATATGTTTCTAGCCAACTTTCCTAGTGTTCCTCTAGATTGAGATCTTGACTTTTATATTGATTTCGAGCCGAGAACCAAGCCCATTGCCACATCTTCCTATAGGATGACTCCAGTTATGTTGAAGGATCTTAAGGAACAATTGGAGGATTTGCTAGAGAAGAGTTTCATGAGACCGAGTGTTTTAACTTGGGGTGTTTTGGTATTATTTGTGAAGAAGAAGGATGGTTCTATGCAGATATGTATTGATTACCACCAATTGAACAAAGTCACCATCAAGAACAAATGTCTTCTCACTTGAATAGATGATTTATTTAATTAGTTGCAGGGTGACTCGATATCTTTCAAGATCGATTTATGGTCAAGCTACCATCAGTTGGGAATTCTAAAGTCCGACATCACAAATACTACTTTTAGGACTCATTATAGGCACTATGAGTTCATGGTTATATCTTTTGGGTTGGCCAATGCTCTAGCAGCTTTGATGGAGTTGATGAACTGGGGATTTAGGCCTTATTTAGACTTCTTTGTAATTGTGTTTATTGATTAAATCATTGTTTATTCTAGGAATGAGGCTGACCAGGTTTAGCACTTGAGGACTGTACTTCAGAGGCTAGGAGAAAAGAAGTTATATGTTAAATTCTCCAAGTATGAATTTTAGCTTGAGGCCATATCTTTCTTGGGACATGTGGTGATAAAGGATGGCACCATGGTAGATTCAGCTAAGGTGGCTCGTGTGGGATTCGATGACATTTACTTCTATGATGGAGATTAGGAGTTTTATTGGTTTGGCAGGGTAGTACTAGAGATTTGTTCAGAAATTCTCTATTAGTATTGTTCTATTAAACCGACTCACCCAGAACGAGGTACATTTTTAGTGGATCAAGGAGTATGAGGTGAGCTCAAGGAATTGTTGGCTTCAACACCTATTCTAGCTTGACCTATGAAGAGGTTATAGTTGAAATTGTCGATTGGCAAGTCTAGAAGTGGAGAAATAAAAAAGTTGCATCTATTAAGGTGCTTTAGAGGAACCCAAAAGTTAGAGGTGCTACATGGAAAGTGAAAGCAGACATGATGAAGTATTACCTTATCTCTAGGTACTTCGCTTTGATGATCTAATCCTTCAATTCAGACGTTTCAGGTTTTTCATGTCATTTTATAAGTATGCATGATCATGAAATTGATTTTTAGCCATGTTTTGTATAAGTTTTGAAGATTTCATGATTTTCACATTTAAATTGGATTGTTTTATTCATGCTCGAATGTTAGATGTTCATATTACTCTACTAAAGCTAGCTATTACTTCATTCGAGGACGAATGTTCCTAAAAGAGAGATACCATAATATTTTGTAAGTTGAAAAGTTAGAATAAAAAAAAATATTTTTAGAAAACTATGACTAAAAGATCATTTTACAAGTCATGGACAGGTGCTCATCGATGGAACCTGGACCTGTAAAATTTCATGTAAAATTGGAGATTATCTATGAGTTGGGATTACGCTCTATAAAAGGAACTACAATTCATGTAAGTTGGTCATTGATTGAACCTAAAAAAGCTAAAAAAAATATGGAGTCTCAGTACTTTTTCCATAGACCAACAAGAGGGTCCATAAATAGGATGACGGGTCGTAAAAAGGGCCTTGTGGAATTCCCTTATACTTAGAAATTTTCAGAAACTTTGGACCATTCCATAAACAGGCATTTATGGATCGTCATAGATTCTAGAGGTAGTGGATTAAGGTCATCCTTTGGTCTGTGGTGAGGAGTTCAAGGCCTTATCTATGAAGGGTGTCTACAACTCGTAGAAAATAGGATAGACCCATAGATGGGTTTTGTACTAGAGAGTCAGAGAGGTGGAATTTTTTCCTAGGTTCCACGACCCTTTGTACAAATCATATATGGGTTTATGACACGTAGACCCTGTTTGTGGTTCCTATTTGACAAATTTTAATTAAAGATACTTTGTTCTTTTTCTACCCTCCTAACAGACAAAGTACATCGTTTTAGACCTATTCTACCCCATAGCCATTTTTATTCACTAAGGCCCACCTTATTCCAAATCGTTCTCCTAAATTCTAAAATTTTCAAAGATCATCCTTCTCTTAAAATTCTCTTTTTATCCTTTGAAGCACAAGCTAGTGTTTTCAAGTTTATGTATCAGTTTCTTAGAATTCTTCGAGCATATCACTCAACGTATGTGGGTGTTCGTCCATGGGTCCCTTTTACCTATGGAGCCCAAATAATTTTTGTTTTTTCTATCCAATTCAAGTATGAACTTTATGAGTTTTCATGAGTTTTCATTCAATTGCATAAATTATATTTTATATTATGATTATTAATCTATTTCAACATAAATTGATATCAGTTGATTGGTTTTGATGATTTATAAGTAAATTCTCTACAATATTATCTAGGGTTCATGAGTTTTATCATGGTTTATTTCAATTATAATTTCAATTGACATTATTTTCTATGGTATGCATGATTTCATTTGAATTATGTGTTTTAACTAGGGGTGGGCATGCTATGGTATATACCAAATACCATATTGAAATCGATCTTTTTTTATCGTGATATAATTATTATGGTATTTGGTATGACTTATAATTCTTTTTGGTATTCGGAATGGTATTTGATATTTTTTAAAAAAT
>JAPFFP010000008.1:333719-366037 GCA_026153255.1 Solanum medicagineum | reverse complement strand
TCAGTTGTTAGGCATCCTGAATCCCACAAATCTAGAAATCTCCCAACTAGAAATCTCCCATCCACAAATCCAACAATTTTGTAAAAGCATTCCCCTGTGTAATTGTTTGGATATCATTAATATATATATCCTATCGCCGTGGGGTTTACCCATTGGGTAAACTCCACAGCGATGTTGGGTGTTACCAAGAAAATAACTTTTTTTTCTTAGATCTTCAGATCGTATTTCCTAACATATATGTGGGAGAGTAAATAGAGAAATTGCAGGTATAGAAACAGAAGGATGAAGTGGCGTTAATGGCAAAGTTTTGTCGAAGCAATCATAATGGTCGGAATAGAAGCGATCGGGTGTTGAGGCTGGAAGTCAGGTATGGAAGCGAAAGGATGAGGCGGCGTTAATGGTTAGTGTTGGAATATATACAGGAGAGTAATTAGAGAAGTTGCAGGTCTTGAAACGGAAGGATGAAGCGGCGTTAGTGGCAAAGTTTTGTCGAAGCGATCACGACGGCCGGAAGCGATATTCGGATGGGCGTTGAAGATGGAAGTTGTTCTTCCGTGTTGCTTTGTTCATGTGAAGGGGAAAAGGATTGAAGGAGCCATTTAGGAGAGGAAACATCCTTTGAGGTTTTATGTTATCCTTTTTTGCTTTTGGGGAAAATTAAAATATTAAGGATGCATTAAGAGAGCGTCACCTAGGTGGACTGATATATATATGATATGTGATGCTACTTTGTTGTTCTCCGTACAATACTACCTCCAATTCCCCAAGAACCGGCGCACATGCACCTCGCGCAATTGTGGATTCAACACATGAGGGAGAAGTAAGCACAACTCAGAACTGCAATTTACAGATGCATCTGACAAAATCCAATGCTAACTAAATAATTAATGCCATTCCTGTGGTATATGTACATCAATAATGTTTATCTCATGTACCCCTTTTGTTGCTTTTACCCGACTAAGCATAATAAAATGTTGTCATTTCCATAATGTTCCTTGTGCACACCACTCATGGTCCAATTTTCTTATACTCTGGAAATCCTCGCACTTCATTTTTTTTTTAACCTTCTCACTGCCCAATTTCTGGTAGTATGCAAATGCTCGCATTATTCTATTTGCTGTTTTCAGTGGTTTACTTTATCTTTTATTTCATGAATTACCACGAGACATCAACAAACAAACTCACTATCATTTGTGTTGTTATGTTGAAATGCGTAATTGTCTGTCATTCGTCCATCGGGGAGCTTTCTATTTTGGTAATCCTTCCACAAAAATATATTGAATATAAGTCTATATCCTCCTCATCACCTCGCACGTGACTCATCGAATAGCAGATGTTCCAGAGACCTTTGAAACTTCCATAAAATATCTCCTCGTCAAAAAGTAAAGATTTGGATACAAAATCACTATCCTTACTGAAATGAAACTAGAAGGCCAACAAACAAAAGATGAAAAGAACGTCGCCTGGACACCCATCAACCTCCCAAGGAAAATCACCAATGCTGATGATGATAAAATAGAGCTAAAGAACTAGAACCAAATCCATGACATGCAGTAAGGGATCATCACATCAAAAATAAAACTCATGATCAGGCTATTATCAAAGGAAATAATTCCAGGCTGCCCCATGAGATGATGCTTAAGGAAAACTAGGGAGAAGATATCGAAACCTCCAATTTTGATGAAATCATAAGATGAATCACCATCGGGTCACGGGCAAACTCTACTCATAGCAAAGTAAACCAAGTGCATCATAAACTAGCCTCTAATGGAGGATCAAAACAATAATCTCTCTCCTTATAGCAAAGTATAATAATATCTCTCCAAGAAATCAACACCTTATTGGAGGGAGCCAATTCTTTAGAAACTACACTCAGCTACTCTCTATGGAGGTTCAAGACGATCCCAATTTTACTGCTTCCAATGGTCAAGATCATGTCCTAGAATATCAAAGGTATAGGATCAAAAGGATCTCTGGAGAGATACCAAACTCTTGAATACATTTGGCTCATGTGGACCAGCGACATCAACATAACCATCATCCAAAACAAGGAACAAAGTGTCCATATACTAAAGTGGATCATAACATCTTCCCATCTTTATCCAAAATGCTTAGAAGAACTGAGAAGAGAATTATAGGGTTGATCGATAACTACACTAGCCAATACGAGTTTGGGATACAAGATGTTGGTTTCATAGGTCTAAAATTACATGGTATGATAATAGGGATTCTTCCCACAACATTTGGAAGAAACACGATAGGCTCTTAACAATGCTTCAATTATCCACCTCTCAATACAACATGCTCATATCATGCCCCTCTCCTGATAGATCTAATGCAGGATAACACTCAAGGAATCACATACCTCATATTTTTGAACTTTTAGGCCTACCATCCTATGTTTCTATAGACAGTTCGAAATAGTTGGAATATCTCCATCCCTGGAAACCCCTTTTATATTATTCAATTAAAACCTAAAAACACTACTAGAACTCTTAATGCATAGTCCAGAGATACGTTTGGGGATATCTGTGAAAAACCTAAGAGACTGAAAAATTTGATCAGCAAATTATAGAAGAAATGTATTACTGATAATACTCTAGATCGAGAACAGATGTGAACTCTCCAAGTATAAAGCTATTTTCACCAAATAACATAAAGTTCAAGATTATGTTTTATGCAAAAAAGCAAGAGTCGAATAGTTCAAGGAATAAGGAGATGCCAACGCTGCCTACTTCTACGCAAATATTAAAGATATAGTGAATGGAGATGTCATATAGCATTACAGATCACTGTAAAAAAAACCATAATTAACAAGAAATTAAAATTGCCAACCAGCCACAGATAGCAAAAAAAATATTGAAAGAATAATGGAATTTAGATAGAATTTAGATGGAAAAGGGTTTTGGTGCCAAGGATTGGATCGGAGAAGGAATGTTATTCGAGCATTTCCATCAACATGGGCTTCCAACAACTGTTGAGTAATACTCTTCACATCAGCAACAGACTCTCAATTTAGGCCGTCAACATGGAATCTGACTCGAACTTGGTCCCTCCTTCTGAGACGGCACTAGCTGAGCATTTAATCTAGAAATCTTTTTATATCTGCTAGCCATCGTCACTGTTGTCTCCTCCAATTCTTGCTTTAATCTCTCCTGCTACTCAAGAAGATCAGATACCTGAGACTTAACCTTATTCCCAATTCTTCCTTCCATACACATATTCTAAAAGAGTAGTTTATGAGAAGGCTTGCTTGATCAATCCCTGGTACTCCCTTCCCTAACTGACTTCAAAATGCTCAAACACATACTTCAGCAAGTATATATAACCTAACCCATGTTTGCCATATTTGAAAGTCATAGTTTTGGTAATATGTTCCATCATAATGGCAGGAAAATTGATTGCCTTAAGTTTACTCAAAGCCTCCATAAGAAACAAGTCAGCAGATGAGGCTACAGTCCTTTTCTTAAATCGAGGAAGAAGTACCTTGTTAATGAATTGAAAGTACAACAAACATCGTCCCTTCAAAAACTTTTTAGGGACCCCCAAATATCTCAAATAAAACAGTGTACCCTCTTTATGAATAAAATGCTGCGTAGACAAAACCTTATCAATAGACACAATCCCCTCTCATGGCACATTTAAACTTTTTCCTAAAGTTTTCTCATTTAAATGAAAAATAATTCTTCCTACCTTAGTATTGAGACTTCCCCATACACAAAATCAATATTATAGTAGAACTCATGCACCTCCGGCTCATGGAAAGTGGGACAGGCAACTCACATTGGTGCATCCATCCCTATATCTCAACTGCATTAACCATATCACTCATCCCATGCTTGGATCATGTTTCATGATCAAAAAATCTTCCACTCATAACCTTTTACATTTGCAAGACCTGAACTCTTTCAAACTCATATAGTGTATTTTTCAGTCTTTCTCTTTTTTTAGTGATTGAACCTAGTCCTTTCTCTGGAACAGGCTCCCCTTTTCTTTTGGTACTTTCCTTTTATTCTTTTTATTATTTGTCTTTCCACTGGGTTTTCTCTTCATAGGCTTAACAATTAAAATTACATTTTTCTTCTTTAAGTCAGGAGTCATGGCATCAGATTCTATTTCACTTTCTTCCCTCTCCTTTATCACATTGATCATTTTTTCTTTGATAATAAACTCATTATCCACTACAACCCCAGCCCTTTTTGTCCTTATTTGGACTTTCTAGTAGTCATAGCCTCACTCAACTTCTTTTCAGTGCCTCTAGCGGAGTTAGTTTTGGTGACTTTAGTAGGTTTGTAGCAATTTTTTCCCTTTGAGGTTTGCTCCAATCTTCCTTTTTCATTAGTTGGAGTGGTTTCTTTTGCAAGAATCTCCTTTTTTCTCTTTCCCTTTATCAATTATATGGCCAATTTCTCCTCTGTCAACATCTTCTTGATTTTCCTTGCCACTTTTTCTGATCTTCCATACTAAGGGCATCGTCATCATCTTATTTTTCATCTTCTACAAAAACATGTGAAATCTCACTCCTAGGGGTCTGACTGAAAATAGGTTTCGACTCAACTACTGGGAGATCCGGTTATTTTTATTTTTCATCAGAACATAGAGACACAAATTCCTCATCCCTCATCCCTGTCAAGCTTTCTAGTATCCATTCCTCTCCTTCTGCGAGAATGTTAGAACTCATTTTGTGCTCCTCAAGCAAGTCCCCCTTGAAATGTCTCTCTGACATATTAGACGAAACAAGACCAGGTTGAGAAGAGGATGTGTGGGAAACAGAAGGTTCCTTTTCAAGGGTTAAAGCATGGACCTAGCTTCCGAATGAGTAAAAGCAATGATGGAGGAGTTGGATTAATACACATTTGGACTGGGTTTTGACTTGAAGAGAGAGCATTTTCAATTTCTAAAGTTTTAAATTTTTTAGCACTAAAGAAGAACGGATAGGTGTGGATAGAGAAGTATTGATTTTGTGACACTGGGGTCACAGTTTCTGTATTTGGAAATTTATCATAGGGGATGGAGGTATGAGACATGTCTGAATAGGGTCTTAAAAACAAATATGAGAGGAGACTAAAGAAGTAAGTAGAGATTCATGGTTTAAATTTGAAGAGATGAAAAGGAGAGTGAAGTTTTTGAGAGGAGATTGGGAATTTTAAAAGAGAGTGAACGGATGTGTCTAGTCCCTGAGAGTAGATTTTTTTAGTTTCAAGTGTGAAGAGAGATGACTTACACATGGCAATCTAACTGAGTGTGACAAGACAATAGTTCAGAAGAGAGATAACTTACACATGGCAATCTTAATGGTCTACACATATAGTTCAAAAGCAGTGATAAAATGCTAACTTTTGAGTAGGGATCAGGTCTCTCTCACATAGTTAAATGCCATAAGTTTTGGTCTGGCCAGCCTCTTTCCCTGCTTCATCCATCCCATTATGTGTGTACACCTACAACAGTATAAGACTGAATTTAGACTATAACAACATAACAAAGGTTTGGATACCTGTTTCATGAATCTAACCAAAAGGGAGTTGAATGGAACTGGTTGAGGTGGTTAGCTCATTCTTATCAAACCCAACTTCAAGTGATTCTTGTCAAATTGATCCCTTCCCTATGCCTTTGTGAAGATGTCTGTTATTTGTTCCTCTGTCTTGCAGAATCCCTTTCTCCACATTATCTCTCAAGAAGTGATGTCTCACATCTATTGCTTAGTTTGCTTATGCTGAACTGGATTTTATACCATGTTGAGAGCACTTGTATTATCACATAACAAAGGAATTGTGTTAGTCAGAATCCCAAAATCCTCTATTTAATTTGTTGCTTAGCCCATAGCAATTTAGCATAACAAGTTGCCACGGCTATATATTCTGCTTTTGTTGTAGATAATGCAGCGAAGTTTGCCTTCTTTGTTCCCTAAGAAATTAAGGATGATCCATGAAAGTGACTCATTCTTGAGGTGTTTTTTCTGTCAGTCGGGAATACTACGTAATTTGAATCTCATAACCAACCAAATTGAAGGACTCTCTAATAGGATAATACAGGACCAGGTCCTCAATTCCCTTTAGGTACCTTTGAATTCTTTTTGCAGCCTTTAGATAAGATTCCTTAGGAAAAGCTTGAAATCTTGTGCACATTCTCACACTAAACAAAATATCTAGTCTTCTTACTATGAAATATAGAAGAGATCTGATGATTTCTCTTTACATAGTTTCATTCAACCTGGGACTAGGTTGATCAACATCAAGTTTGGAATTGTTCCAATTAGAGTATCTATAGCCTTAGCATCCAAATACTTCTTCAACAGCTCTTTGATTGTTTTTTTAACATACGTAAGTATCTTTTGGAGTTTGTTTGATTTAAAATCCTATGAAGAAAGTAAGTTCCCACATCATGCTCATCTCAAATTCACTCCCCGTAGGAGCTACAAATTCATTGCTAAGAGTATCAGAAGTTGCTCTAAAATTATGTTATTTACATAGACTTGAATAATGAGCCGGTCCTTTCCTCTAGTTTTCAATAAAAAGGTATTATCAATTTTCACTCTCTTCAAGCCATGGTTAAAAAAAATAAAATAAAAAATAAAAAATAAATAAAAAACACTACCAACCTTTGGACCACACCTTGGGAGCCTATTCAGTCTATAAAGGGCTTTCTCAAGTTTTAACACATGATTAGGATGGTCAACGTCCTCAAATTCAGAATAGTATTTGACGTATACTTTTCATATCCATTTGAAAAAGCATGAATTCCATGTAGGCTGCAAAAGCAATTAGTATTCTAATGGTTCCATTTTTGCCACAGATATCAAATGTGTCATCATGGTGTATCCCATCCTCTTGATTATAATCGCTAAAGAACCAGCCTTGATTTATTCCTTGTGATAACTTCATTTTCTTCTAGCTTGTTTTTATATAGCCACCTACTCCGTATGATAATTCTATTGGATGGTCTCTGGACCAGATGCCATACTTGACTTTTCTTAAATTAGTATAATTTCTCCTGCATGAAATTTACCTAATTAGCATTATTTAGAGCCTTTTTTACATTCTTTGGTTTGATTGCAAACAGGACGGCTAAAAGGCTGCCAAATTTCTTATTTTGGATCTAGTATGAATTGTAAAATCCAAAAAAGAAATTAAATTACCCAAGGGATATGATGACTGATGTTTCCATCCTAAAGTTCTTATTAGTTGTTGAGATATGTTTGCTTCAGCATCTTCACGATCTGATTTAGCCTCTTTAGGCTGCTTGATTCTTTGCTTCAGCACTTTGGGACGAACCAAGTCCCATCTCTAGTTCCCTGTCTTCATCATCCTCTTTTTCCTCAGCTACATTTTGAGTTGGACTATCATCAATTACATCATCCAGGAGACTGTCTCTTTGGATTTAAAGCAGCTTTTCAATTTCTTAATCCTCTTTGTCCTTCAAATTCTCAATGTTTCTAGACTCAACAAAAATTACATGGACATTCTCCTCAATGCATAATATCCTTTTGTTATAGACACTGTAAGCTTTTCTAGTAGATGAGTACACAAGAACACTCCTTCATCACTTTTGGGATCAAATGTTCCAAGATCACCCTTTACACTGTTAAGAACAAAGCACTTAAAACTAAAGGCCCTAAGATATCTCAGCTTAGGTTTTTGATTATTTCGCAGTTCATATGGAGTTCAGAATTTAATCTAATCAGACATCAATTGATGACATAGCATGTTGCGGTGACTGTTTAGCCCAGAAGTTCTTTGGAAGTCCAGAGTTTATTAGCATGGTTCTTGTAATATCTACCAAAGTTCTATTCTTTCTTTACACAACAATATTTTCTGAGGATTCTTGGGTGCTAAGAACTTGTGATAGATTCCTTCTTCTTCACAAAAACCTTCAACTCTAGAATTTTCAAACTCTGTACTATAGTCTGACCTGATCCTAGCAATTTTGCAATTCAACTTAGTCTAAAACGTTTTGGAACACATTAGTAGCTTCGTCCTTGGACTTTAGAAACACTGTCCATGTGAACCTTGAGAAATCATCATCAATAACAAAGATGTACTTTACCTCCTCTACTTTGAATCTTTACCGATCCACATAGATCTATATGAATCAGTTCGAGTGTCTAGCTCGTGCTCATTTTCTTCTTTTGTTTGAAGGAAACTTTGGTCTGCTTCTCTTTTACACATGCATCACACACATTATCTTCTCTAAATTTTATCTTTGGAAGTATGTGACTAGGTCCCTTGCCACTAGTTTGTTCAACAGAGATATGCTTATATGCCAGAGTCTTTTGCGACATAGGCCTGCCCTTTCATCTTGCGCCCCAAGACAAGTCTCTTTGTATTGTACTTAGAACAGCCATACAAGTCTTTTGTAGTATACTTAGATCAGACACATATATATTCTTGCATCTTCTTGCAGTGAAAATC
The DNA here is from genome assembly GCA_026153255.1 of Solanum medicagineum. Classification (NCBI taxonomy): domain Eukaryota; kingdom Viridiplantae; phylum Streptophyta; class Magnoliopsida; order Solanales; family Solanaceae; genus Solanum; species Solanum medicagineum. The sequence continues at coordinate 357,629 of JAPFFP010000008.1, read as the reverse complement.
ACTTTATTAGTAGACAGATTGGTGACGATACACTTTTCAAACTAGAATCTGGCTTCATTTTATTTGTCATAGATTTGAGAGACACTCACCAAATTGTAGTTCAGTCCATTTACATAATAGAAGTCTTCAATCGTATGTTCCAATGACTTGCCAATCCTTCCAATGCCCAAAATAAACCCTTTCTTTCCCCTTCCAAAGGAGACACTACCCCCTTGTAGTGCCTTAAAAGGAGAAGTTTTTAGTCCTTTCAGTCATGTGCTTGGAGCATCCACTGTCCATGAACTAGCACTAACTGCTTCCTTTGGACTTCACCTGCACAAGGCATCACTTATTAGCCTTGGGAAACCCTTTAAGTTTGAGCTTCCAAAACACAAACAAAGGTGTAATCAAAGTCTTCTTAGTCCATGGGGGAACATTTTTCTTTCCATTTCTGATATTTGAGTCGTGTCCCCTACCAGGTTACTTCTTCATATGTTATTTTTGCTTGGAGTACCTTGAAAAACTTTTCTCGACATTTTTAAGCACCTCATAGTCTTTCTTAAGATATTTGTTCCTATGACAGTGAACATATAACAGATTATTAGACACAATCACATACTTCCTATGAGGGTTGAAGGGTGGGTCTATCTTCATATATCCTAGACCTTTCCCCTCACTAATTCTCTGATGGGACATATTCGATAACATTTTGGAAGATATTGTCCACTTAAGAGACTTATTCAGTTCCTCCATTATTTGAACCAGGTCCCTCTCTATTTGAAGATTTCTCTCTAAAGATACAACTAACTTCAGTTCAAAGGTATTTAAGCTCTCTTTGTAAGGCCCCACTTTTTAGAAGGTATGAAAGTGCAGGTGAAGTAGAGTTTGGAAATTTTACCAAGTGTAAGTGGGTTTTATGATTAGGCTTTACGGTCTGTAAAATGGACCACAGACCGTACGAAGTATTCGTGGTCCAATGGTGCAAATTCATGAGTTGTGGATGAATCTAAGTTTGGGAAACTCCAATGTACAAAGCATGTTCACGAGTCATAGATGAATCTATGAGCCGTATTTTGTGCTCATGGAATGGTAGCCTAACTTGATGGGAGAGATGTTTCTGAAGTTTAAAGTACAAACAACAAGATAGTCCATAGACTCTTTTATGAGCCATAAATGGATTTATGGATGGAGATTCAAAGAAGGATTCAAGGGGTTCAAAAATCAATAGGATGAAACCCCTCTCCTATGGCCCGTGATTTGGACTATGACCAATAATGGGGGGTTTATAGTTTGGCCCAACAGATTTTATAAGGGTTATTTTGACCATTCCTAGTATTCTATGTCTATGCTACGTCATTTAGACCCTAAATTAATCCTTTCCAACTTTATACTATCCTAACGAATTCCATTCTAACTCATTCTAAAATAATCTTAGTCTAGACTCTCCTAAAACACTCTCAAGTTTCCCCAATACATCTAAGTGAAGAGTGCAAGCTAGGGTTTCGATCCCTTCACTTCCAAATCAGATTTCTTCCACTAAATCACACCAAGGTATATGGGTTTGATTTATGGGGACCTTCTCTCCACAAAGCTCAAATATTTCTTTTCTCTATTCATTCTCAAGTTATGGGTGCTTTATGAAATTGCATGAACTGTTTACATATGTTGATGTTAGAAAGTACTTTATGATATTCTTGCTTTGTATATTATTTTCCAATGAAATGTCATGACAAACTTATGATTTAAGAGAAGGTTTCATGATGTCCTAAATAAGGCTTTCCTTTGTCTATAGTGGGTTGTTTGAATAGTTTTAAATTGTCATAATCTATTTATTTATGCATGTTGCTCTTCCATTTCATGATTTTAAGTCTTCATGAATGAACCCTCTTCGATTTGAACTAAAGTTACATGTGAGAGTTTGATGAAAGGTTTTATTTTATGAAATGCAAGTTTATGATACTATGGATATTAAGGGCTATCAAGTAAGTTACAATTCCATGGAAATGTTATGATTATTAGGTAATACTAGCCCTTCTTGTAATGATTATTGTTTTAAAGAGCTACTCTTGTCATGATATACACTAGAATTCATGAGCTTATGCATGTTAGAACTATGTTTATGTTCACGTATTTCATGGCAGTAGACTTAGTACTGAGAGGACCTTGGTATATTTTCGTTGTCCCTTAACTACATGTTACCATAGAATTTATGCATTGGCTAGTGGATGTGCAAATAGCTCTATCTTCATGTTTAATCACCGAAATGGGTGTGATCCCATAAGGTTCATGTAAAACACTCTCTGAAATCGGTAGGATTTCATAAGGTGAGGTATAATTTACCTTGGCAAGTAGACTACTCCTTTTTTTGTGTTGAGGCAGCATAAGGATTTCATGTAGTAGCTCGCATAGTCTTACGTGTCGGTTAAGGTCTCTTTCCATATACGTATGTCTATGATTATGAAATTATGTTTTCCCTCCATGCATGTTTTGATCAAGGCATTGATCATTCATGTCATATTGAGCTTATTTCCCTTGTTTATGATCATGCATCTTATCTAACATGGATTACGATTTCCTTATTCTATTGAATTTACATACTTAGTACATTCCAAATACTAACGCATACTTTTGCCTACATGATCTAACCAAGAGACCGGAGCTCTTCCCCATCTACCTGCACGCTAGTCTGTTTCATGAATATCTTGCTTGTGGTGAGTCCTTTACTTTGAGGACAAGATCTAATTCCTATCTATCTTGTTTATGATTAAGATATTGTTACTTTTGCTACTTACTTTTCAGGGTGAGCGCAGACATATCTTGGCTATGACTAGAGGTATTATTGGATATCATGTTATGTACGTATTATGCAATATTCTTGTATCTATGGAGACTTTCCCTAGTTCCTGTCCCATGACTGAGTGTAGCTTGTGATGATATTAGCAAGATGGAGATATTCCTAAGTCCCTGCTTCCAATAGAATCCGTACAATGTTCCCTTCCCTTAGAATTGCTTATTTGTATGAATGATGGGAATTCCCTATCCCTTGCCCCACAGAGTGTGTCCTAAGCCGCTAATCCCTTTAGTACTCTTTGTTGATGAATGGTTCGCGCTTTTTAACTAAGGATGTAGGTATTTATGCTATGAGGCTTGTTTGAGGTACCTCCAGGTTCTCCATTTGCCATGTTGCACCTAGACCCTAAGCTTGGGTCATGACAACCTTGGTATCAGAGCACTAGGTTTATAAATGGTCCTCAAAAATCCAACATATCGTATCAACTAGAATCTTGTTCATAGTCGTGAAATGCACCAAAACTATGAATAAGAGGCTATAAGGAATTTAGGAAATGATTCACTTCTTTCACATTTTATGTTGTGCCTTAGAGCTAGTCCTAAGTTTCCATTTCCTAATGACTTGTTCTTTGCATTTCTAGATAAGGTCATTTAGGAGAGTGACACCAAAGGACCTTACTTCCAATGAGGATCAAGCCTCTCCGACCCCTCCAGTTCCCCAAGAAGAGGGGGTCACACATGTCAAATAAGTGTCATTGCATTGCTTGTACAACCCGTGGCCAACTAAGGAGCTCAAGCTCCTCATGCTCCTACTATAGCCTCAAGAGTTATGGATTTCACTAGGATGAATCTTTGAGAGTTTTATAGATTAAAATGGAGAAATACCCCCCAAGAATTCATTGACAAAGTGTATAAGGTCTTAGCTATCATGGGGGTGAGCTCAGAGGAGAAGACAGAATTAGTGGCCTACCAACTCAAAGGTCTTGCGCAAATATAGTATAACCAATGGAAAATAAAGAAGTTAAATGATGAGCCATTTCTTAGGAGGAATTCAAAGTCGTCTTCCTTAACCATTTCTTCCTTAGTGAGCTAAAGAAAGCAAAGATGACAAAATTTATGAACCTCAAACAGGGCTCCATGAGTGTGAGGGAGTATCCCCTCAAATCCAACAACCTCTCCAAGTATGCTCCTACTTGATTATTTACTCTCGGGAAAGAATGAACAAGTTCGTGTCGGGTGTGTCCGACTTGATTGATGAAGAGTGTCATGCCAACATGCTCATAAGGGATATGGATATATTTCAGATCATGATATATGCCAAACAACTTTAAGGAGAAAAGCTTACGAAGAGTAGGATGGGAGAATCTAGAAGGTCTCATTTGAAAGAGGCTTCCAAGGTGCTAAAGGTGGTCGTTTCTAACAAGGCCATGATGAATTCCAAGGTCAAGGGTCGTCGAATGCTCTAAATCAAAGGTTTCTTAATGATAGGGCGCCAAACCTTATAGTCCAAGGTAGTAATGATGGACTAACACTTCCTACGTGCCAAAGTTTGGGAAGAATCATGGTGGTAAATGTTTGAGAGAGTTGAGTGTATGTTTCAAGTGTGGCAAGCTAGGCCACAAAATTGTTGATTGTCCAAATGCTCCAAACAAATGTAGGGATGGTTATCCTCAAGAACATTGTCCCCATGGAGGCTAAGGGGAACAAGGAGGCCAACATAGAGGTGCTCTCTGTCACAACCGGTTCTATGTTCTATAAGGGAGGCAAGGGGTGGATAAGGCGGGCAATGTCATCACTGGTATGTTAAAAGTTTATGACTGTGATGTGTATGCTTTATTCAAGTTGGGTGCCACTGTCGTTCATTTCCCCATTCATTTCTAGTAAGTTTGGCATGAGCCCCGAAATCTTATGTGAACCCTTTGTTGTATCTACTCCCATTGGTGAGTCTATTATTGTTAAAAGAGTCTATAGAGGTTGCTCTATGTTCATTTTGCGTAAAGCCTTGCCTGGTGATTTTGTTAAGCTTGACATGGTGGATTTTGATATTATTCTTGTGATGGATTGGTTGCATGCATATCATGCCTCTATTGATTGTAGAACTTGTAATATTAAGTTCCAATGTCCTAATGAACCCATCCTGGAACGCGAAGATCATGATTTGGTGGTTAAAGGTAGATTCATCTATTGTCTTACGACTCAAAATTGATTGTTAAGGGTTGCATCTATCATCTTGTAAGTGTTGGGGATATTGAGTCCAAAGCTCCCCCTATTGAGTCTGTTTCAATGGTCAAAATGAGTTTCCCAATGAACTCCCTGGTGTTTCTCCAAAAGGGAGATAGATTTTGTTATAGACCTCCTCCCTGATAATCAACCTATCTCTGTTCCTCCCTACCATATGGCCTCGGTGGAGTTAAAACATTAAAGAATCAATTGAAAGACTTATTGGAGAAAGGTTTCATTAGACCTAGCTAGTCACCTTAGGGTGCATCAGTGTTATTTGTGAGAAAGAAAGACGACTCACTTAGAATATACATAGACTATCGGCAACTCAACAAAGTCACCATAAAGAATAAGTACCTACTACCAAGGATAGATGTCTTATTTAATCAATTGCAAGGGGATAGTCACTTCTCAAATATCGACCTTCGGTTTGAATACCATCAATTAAAGGTGAAAGTGTATGATATTCCCAAGACGACCTTCTGGATAAGGTATGGAAATTTTGAATTCATGGTGATGTCTTTTGGTCTAAACAATGCTCCAGAAATATTTATGGATCTCATGAATAGGTTCTTTAAACCCTACCTTGATATGTTTGTTCTGGTATTCATTGATGATATTTTTGTCTATTCTTAGAGCAAAGAAGAAGACAGGAGGCATTTGAGGATGGTGTTGCAAATCTTGAGGCAAGAAAGGTTGTTTGCAAAGTTTGACAATGTGACTTTTAGTTGAGAGAGGTTGCATTCCTTGGACATGTGGTGTCGGGTGAAGGGATTAAAGTGGATCCTAAGAAGACGGAAATGGTGAGGAATTGGCCTAGACCCTTGACTCCAGCGGATATTAGGAGCTTTTTGGGCTTGGAAAGATACTACTAAAGATTTGTTGAGGGATTTGCTTCAACCGCATTCCCTTTAACAAAGTTGACACAAAAGAAGGTGAAGTTTCAATAGACCAATGAATGTGAGAAGAGTTCCAAACCTTGAAAGATAAGCTTATATTCTCTCCTATGTTGACTTTACCAGAAGGGTTAGAAAGGTTTCTTGTATATTGTAATGCTTTAAGAATCGAATTAGTTTGTGTTGATGCAAGGTGACAAGGTCATTGCCTATGCTTCTAGGCAACTAAAAATGCATGAGCATAATTATTCTACTCATTACCTTGAACTAGCGGTCATGGTATTTACTTTAAAGATATGGCATTATTATTTGTATGCGGTTCATTTAGATGTATCACCAATCACAAGAGTTTTTAACTTTAGATTCCTTCACTTTCTTAGTCCCCTTTTTCTGCAATCTTTTGATAGTCCCAAATCTCTTTAGCAGCTTCGTATGCAGAGATTCTGTTATATTTCTCTGCTCCTATGCCACCTACTAACAGTTTCTTAGCTTTGTAGTTCTTCTCTATCTTCTTCCTCATTGTATTGTTTTCCAGTTTTTAGAACAACTTTAGTGACTTCTCCTTCCTTCACTTCAAGTGTGAGCACAAAGGGACCATCTAACACGATATCCCACAGTTTATTGTCTTTAGCCATAAGAAAATTATCCATATGTGTTTTTCACCAACTATAGAACTAGCATTAAAATGAGGGGTTTTGTAGATAATTGTCCTTCCTCTAAGTTAAGTGGAGAATTGATTCTTCTGTGGGAATCCCTCTAAGTGTTAACTGACTAGAGAGTCCTATCTGATAATTATTAGAATGTATACATCCACTACAGTCAGGGACCAGGTCCCTTAATACATTAATGATGTAAGAATAGATGAAATACGAGTATAAGGAACATACTATTTTATGTGAAAAACCTTCTTGCTCAAGAGAGGAAAAATGACAACCTATCCCATAGGTTTTCTCGAATAATCTTTAATAAGAGGCAAAGAGCAAAGTCATAGATTACAGACTTTTGTAACTTAGACCTTAAACTCTCTATCCCTTCTCTTGTGATAATTGTATTGCATGATTTGAGCTAAAGTAATACCTCTATTGGCCACTACGTAAACTAACTCTAGTTAATGTAAGTTTCAACACCTTCCTCAAGGCTAACTCTAGACAAGATCTCAATATTTTATACCACAAGATAGGAAAATGGTCTTACAATATTTTATACCATAAGATACAAAATCAATACAGCAAAACCTAAACATAACTCTATCAGGTCTTTCACTATATTAACGTAGTTCTTTCTCGAGAGCAAATAAGTTTTTGCTTATATGTATTTGTTATACAAAACTAGGTAATCTCTTATCAAAGAATGTGACTTAATGAGTGGACAAGAAAAACCTAGTGGTCTCTTATTGGCTAGACAATCTGAAGTACTTTATTGTACTTTCACCAATCATAGCAGACAATGAAAACCTTTACAACTAGTCACCATTATGTTGTTGACATTTCGTACATATAGGACTAGGTTCGTCTATTAGGTTTCATGGTTTGTTAAATCATCAAAACTTGAATATAACACTTTTTATAGGTGTCAACTAAGATTTAGTGTAGAATAACCTTCAAGAAATTCTAACGGGCCTTATAGTTTGATGATACATTAGACTCATATTGTAGAGCCTAGTTTTAAATCTGCTAGACTTTCGATGTCTATAGAAATACCTCTAAATTTTCATGCAATCATCATATTTAGCTAGTGAACATCAGATCTAATATATAAATGATCTTGTTCCAAACTGATGCTCAGAAAATACATATATTAAAGTAAATTTTGATACTAAAATCAATTAACAAGTTAATAAAATGGCATTCAAATTGCCCCAACACATTAGCTTGAATTTATAATTCCATAAAATTTATTATACCAAACTTAAAGCCATCATTATTATTCTCAATCAAGATTTAATTATTAATTTACATAATCCATTCTTGTGACTTTTCAACATAAATTTAATAATGATATGCTTATTAGCGAAATTTAAGAAATGTAGTCATAAGATAGTTTATATCATACCTGGATACTACAATTGAATGAAAAATTTTCTGCTCTTCTATCTTAGGATCCAAGCCAACTGTGATTTAAGAAAAGATCAATTTCATCACCGTTTGATATCCTAATTCCTCATGTTCATCAATTTCATCGTCGCCAGATACCCTTATTCCTCATTTTATCAATTTCATCACCGCCAGATATCATAATTTCTCATGTTTATCAATTTCATCGCCGCCAAATACCCTAAATCCTTATGTTTATGTTTTTTTTCGTGACCAAAATAAGAAATTTTATAATGCCCTAATACGTTGCTAAAATATATGCAAACTTTTGGCTTCTCGGCCCAAATGTTCTGGCCCACATTCTAGATCTTTTAATTAAACTAGTATTCAAACACATGTTTCGCACGTGTATTCCAAGTTAAGTAAAATTTAATTTTTTTTGTTAAATATTAAAATTTACTAATTTTTTGTTAAAATGCAATAAAACTTAAATGAATAGCAAGTCAATTCCATCGAACTCAATTCATATCCATAATAAGTTTTCTTTTAACTCTTACTTACAAAATTTAGAATTGATGCATAAGCATATTGTCACGACCCAAAATGAATCGCTACTAAAGAAAGATAAATTAAGCAGAAACAACTCATATACCATAAGAAATCTCCCAAAATCTGGACATGAGTACAAAAGCATCTAAAATGGTACCGAAGGAATAGAATTGTCTCAAAAGAAAATATAAGGTTGTATCATAATATCTGATACAAATTCTGAGAGAAAAGAAATACAAAGAGGACCCAAAGATGACTCAAAGTATGAGCCTCACTGCTAAGATCTGGATGGTATCAATAACACTCCAATGGAATGATCAACTACCCTGTCATAAATCCTATGCATGATCTGCAGGGAGGAAATAAAGTAGGGGTGAGTACACAGAAATGTACCTAGTAGATTCAACTGACTGGGTAAGAGAAGTCAAACAAGTAGGTAATTAATAATGAAAAATCATATCACCTGCATCAAAAACGTTAAAACACAAAGTAATGTAATCAACAATAACAACAATCACGAACAGTGAACCAGTCCAATAATGCAATATACTGCTATGCAAGAATGCAATGGCATCACAAGCCATGTATGAGGTAAAATCACGACCATCACGGGACTGATGGACACATCTATCGAGTCGAAGCTACAACATAGAACCCGGGGGCATCGCAGGCCATATACTCAAATATATAATAAGGTGTCGCACGTCATAATCAAAAGTTTCTCAAGGCATCCTGGGCCATAACCATTGTCTCAACATATATCATAATATCTCAAATTATCCAAAGGTAATGAGAAATGTGCGTAACAATATATCTAGTCATGTATCAAATGTGTGCATACCATTGTAACCAGTCATATATAACATGTGTGCATATCAATGCAACCCAAGAAGAAATAAGATCCGATGCATACCAATGCACCCAATCCAGTATAAGATATGTGCATAACAATGTCATTAGTCACATAAGATATGTGCATACCAATACATTAATGGAGTATAAGGTTTATGCATACCAATGCAACTAGTCAATAGAAGATATTGCATACCAATGCAACAATAGAGTATAACATTATACGGCTATACAATGTACATCAAAAGTGGTCAATATCTCATCTCATCACTATTTCATCAATGATCAAGATATATATGAATCAAACTCCACAAGAACCTCCAATTAGGCTCATGACTCTTTGGTTCATCGAAGTCATCATCAACTAGTCACAACATTATCTAGAAGTTATCTCATGTCTCATGTTATCATAATGATATCTCAATCATCTCAAATCACATGATTTCATCTCAATTAATCAATAGGATCGCTATTTACTCAATATTTGATATAATCAATGTCATATTCCCATCAAATTCAATCATATCATGCTACTGGCTCATAATTCAATCTACATCTCATAATTATCACATAAGCATGCTCAATAACTCAAATTCGGTCCCAAAAAGGTTAACCGAATCTACCTCGATGCCAAAATCGCACTCGGAAAAACTTTCAATCAACTATCCTCCAACCAATCCTCAAATTGATCAATCACTATCAAAATCAGATACTACGCATCAAGAGGTACACTTTGATACCCATATTGGCATGAATTAGACTTAGGACAAAATGATCAATTTTAGGGCTAAAATCTGAAGTTCCCAAATTCGAAAATTAACTTTAAAATCAAGTTCTACGCGAATAATGGAGTTCGTGAGTGAAAATCCCACTAAAATCGCGTTTAAAACGAGTGAGAAATCTTCATTTAAAATTTAGAAATCATAGTTTAAAATTTTTTAATTTAGGACATTTAAATCATGAAATTTAGGATAAAATCAAGATACGACTTATGAACAATGATTTATATATTGCTAAAAACACCTACCCACCAAAATCCTTCGAAAATCTCCTTTCAAAATCACCCAACCCTGAACCCAAAAAACTTGACAAATTTTAAAATGAAGTAAAAATAGTGTCTCTCGGGTTTTTAAAAACTGATCACTGAAATTTTCTCCGCGAACTTTGAGCCTAATGGTACACCACTCCACGAACGCGGAGAAGAACAGTACCTGCACCAAATAGCAGCAAAACTAGCAACCCAAGTCCAATTTCCTTACTCGAAGTGGACCCTGAAAACTCATCCGAACTCAGAATTTCACAAACCAAATATGCATTCATACCAGAAACAGCGATCTGAACTCAAAGCAATAATCAGAAATCAATTTCATGACTTCCACGACACATTTACCAATGCAAATCAAATAAACTAATTTAAAACTCAAAATACTAAAACTGCCCTCGGCAACTCCAAAAATTATATTTCTAGCATTAGTTTCACCATCCAAACCTATTTGGACCTGTCGGAATTCCGATCCAAGCTTCTGAACTCCAAATATTGACCAAAGTCAAACTTTGATTTCAAAAATGACTAAAATCACAACTTTGGGCCTAAAAACCTCATTTTAACTCTGAATACGGTTCTGCAACTTCCTATAGTTCAGTTTTGACGTTCTAGAGCTAATGGAATTGACGGATCCACAACCTGACCTTCGATACTCATAATGACGCAAAAACTCACTTTTACTTATGTTCCGAAAATGTCAAAACTCATATTTTTCTACTTTTAAAACTCGGGATTTCAGTTCTAACATTCAAATAGTTCAAATTGGGCCAAAAGAAATTTACGAAAGGGTAAAATAGTAATTTTTATAGATAAGACCAAAAATGACCAATCAGGTAATTACACATATATAATACTGACACCATTTAAGTTTAAGGAAAAGGGACGTAATCATGTGTACTTCTAAGTAAGTTGTCAATTGTCGTTTCAATCTTGAACTAACATGATTAAGATTCCTAAAAAAGGGTTCATGTTTGCTAAAATAGAATTCATCTGTCTTGTGATAGTAATACCAAAAATATGATTAAACTATTTAAAAAGGAATAAATATCTTACCAATTTGGTAAAAAAATATTAAAAGGTGCATAAAATAATTTGATTATATAACGTACAAATAATTTATTAGAAGTATATAAACAGAGGTAGAGAACATTTGAATGGAAAAACTAAACATGGTATTCTGGGCCAAGAAAACATGTCTAAATTTTCATCGTCGCTGACATAAAGCATTTTCTTCAACTAAGCAACCAATGCTCATCTGCATTAGGTGGGAAGACGATTTATTTGACCAATTTATCAAATAGGAGCGTACTTCAATAGCATCAACTTTTAACACAATTATTATTGAAAAGAAACTCACTCTTTGTTGTTATAGTGTTTTTCTGATTACCAATTAGTCTTCTCTTGACATATTCATTAATTGATATTGATGTAAAAGCAATTCAATGAAACTCCTCAACTTCTAGCAATGAAGACTATGTAACATCTAATAATTTCATCTCTTGGCATCCTCTCTATTATAAGGTGGTTCAATTGACCCACGTGAAATGCTCTTCGTCTCCTGTGAGTACTATTGCACTGTACCTCAAAAAGGAGACGATCAACACAGACCTTAGGATAAACTTGATCTCCCTACTTTCACTGGGAAAGTAATTTTTCACATTTTTAAAAATAAAAAATCCTGCAAAAGATGATTTCCACAATTTTGAACAATAACAAGCACCCTAAAATCAGATATATAAGATGTGAATAAATGCACACAATGAGTTGAGGCTGTGAACCTTGATTCATAGAGCCCAAGTGACATGGTTGATTAAAAAGAGATTCTGTGTCAAAATTACATAAGCTTCACCACAATAACACCTATAACCTTGCGTGTCCAAGTATACAGAACCCTTAACGAGTCTTTGGTATCACTAAGATCCCCAACTTGAATACAAAATCAGCTGCAGTTTTGCAATTACAATAGACAAATCAACAGTCTTCCGACATTTTAGAAAGCTCCCTGCTGTCTGAAACCTTTTAGCCTGTACCTTTGAACTTGGCATCATATTCATAAGGTTGCTGCACAACAGGAAAAATACATCAAGAAAAATCTAACTTTTTTTATTTAAAGAAAAGCTCAATCAAGACATAAACAAGAGTCTAGGTAAACTGACAAAAAACATATAACAAAGTTGCAACTAAAAATGCTTTGGGTCCATTTTACATAGGGGCGTTGATAAGGTGAGTAAAAAGGAATGATCTACGGTCAATTTTAATGAAAAAGTACAGATTAAGTATATTCATTCTTTGGTTAAGTGAGAACAAAACGCCAGATCAAAATTAGCCGAGAAGTTGGTAAAATTTTCTTCTTTGTTTCTTGGTCTGAACTCCAATTTCACTTCACGGCTATCTACCATTACTGGAATCAAGATGCCACAATAAACAGATAGGACCAAATTGACACTTCAAGAAACTAACAGGGTAGACTTTAACATTCCACAACCCCAACATCCCCTCCCAAAAAAAATAATATGTCCAATGAACCATTTACGGATTTGAAGAAGATTGAGGCAGATGGGGACACAAATGCTCGGAGAACTTAAACATTTACCAAATAGATGGCTGAAATTGATCTTCCAGCAAACCATCTCTTATGCATTGCTTGTTGAGCACGAGATGCAGCTTCAACACTATCAAACCGCAAGTACACGTAACCAGCAGTATTCCTGCCAAAAGATACATCTAGGATTAATACCTGACGAAAATAATATTAATCTAACAGTAAATAGCCAACCAGAATAGGTGACTATTGGATCATGGTTTTTAAAAGTGAATAATCCAAGAGGAATGAAGAACTAGCCATTTAAAAATCCGTAGGTCATTCGACAATCAAATTTGAAGCTGATGTCATAGTTCAGTTTCATTTACAAGCTAAAAGTCACTTTAGTCTTTCCCTTTTTTAAAATACAAAAACGAGGTTTCTTGGTGTCTAATAAGAAAGCGCTAAGAGGATGAAATGCATTATCTTATCCAGAAGTACTCATCAACAAATTAAAATATCTGTCGGGCAAAGAAATGAAAGCATTTTTTACTATTTTAGCTGAAAACTTAACATCAAATAAATTAACCACATACTTGTCCACGTGTATATGCTTGACCCTGCCATACTTGGAACATTCCTCCTTTACATCATCTCTAATATCCAAATCAAATTCTGGATCCGTCTGCAGAACATACTTGAAAGATCAATATATTGTGAAATAATAGAGAATCAGATATGCACCTCCCATCCATGATGGGTCAGAAATGTGTTGCTAAATATGAAATTCCCTAGGGACACAAACCTCAGTTGCAGGATCAAACATGTTTTTTAATAATAAACATTCGCTGGGAATTCCAATGGGTTCAGGAGCCATGGAAGCAATGAGTTGCGTTGGGAGCATATTCGGAAAAGCTGTTGCCCCACCCATTGGCATGTTCATTGCTGGCTGAGCTGCTCCATTAAGTGCAGGAACTCCAAGTGTACCCACAACACTGCAGAGAAATTTGAGCATTAGATTTATGCAAACATGCTAAAAATACACCCACCCACCCGCCCCCTAAAAATGGAGGGAAAAGATACAGATGAGCAGCCCAAAAGAGGGAGAAAGCTGGACAAACCTCGAAGCAACACCACTGCGGTCCAACTTTGCCATAAGCATGGCCCTAGACTGAGCATTCAATGCCTGGAATACAGAAAAATGATTCAGATGGGAGTGCACTTTATGATAGAGATAAAAATTATTAGAAGCATACAGCGCTCATTTGGCAGTATAATATCCTATCTCTGCACAGTTTAATATCAGAGAGAATGATTTCATCAGATATCTAATGTAATAGGCATCCATATGCAGAGTTTCCAAATGAAAAAAAAAATTGTCAATTTACAGAAAAAGGAAAATTCCCGCTAATTTTCACACTATGAATAAAATTAGGCTATAGCTTCCTGAGCAGCTTCAGAATGAATTAGTCTTAAAAAAATACAAGTTCCATCCCCTATACTTCATACTTCCAAGAATGGATAAGATCGGAACCACTGCTATTGAGCTGCTTTTAGTACAACAAAAACATACCTAGTGAAATCCCACGAGTGCGAGTCTGGTTTAGCAGTGCACTTAAGACAACTATTTTTGTACATGGTATATAGGAAAGAAAGAAGCATGATCTGATATCGTGAACTCATTAAGCTCTTGCACATGTTCCACACAAATTTCTGTTGCAAATACTATATCATGGTAACATTGAAGAAATTATGTAGCACTCATTGCACTTCTCTATGAGTATTAGACTAGACAGAGTATAGGATATTCATTTGACTTTTGCATATTACATCAAAGGTAGTGAAAGGAATATTAAAATGATTGATTAGAAAGTTAGTTTGGTATAGCGAACATCACATCAATGTTAATCTTGGGCCTAATTCAGCTCCAAAAGCTGCTTATAGGGGGGAGTGGGATAGTCCAAGTACATAAAAGCAAACCACCCATTCATTCCACATTGGTTGTGGGGACTCTAACCCACTCTAATAACTCCTTCACGTCTAGGCCAATTGGAGCAAGGACCAGGAGCCCAAATAAGGATGGACCTAGCACTGATACATGTAAAGAATGGCACCTAGGCCTAGTTCAGCCCCATAGTTAGGGACTGGTCTCCCTAGAAGTTGTGGATATTCTATAAAAAAAGTACTCCCTATGTCCCATTTTATATGGCACCTTTCCTTTTTAGTCCGTCCCAAAAAGAATGTCACCTTACTCTAATTGGAAGCAATTTAACCTTAAAATTCCCTTTTTACCCTTAATGAAATGATTCTCAACCACAAAAATATCTCAAAATGATTTTAGACCACAAGTTTCAAAAGTCTTTTTTTCTTAAACAGCGTGCCAAGTCAAAGGGTGCCACATAAAATGGGACGGAGGGAGTAATATTTATGAGGCAGTGTTAAAGTCTCACATGTTTAACATCCCAGAATGAAAAGAATGTCCTGTAATTTTCCTAAAACATGTAAAAACAAGAACTAAAACTCAACTATGATTCTGCTTTACAATGTTCCAATACAAAATCAGAATTCCTCTAGGAGGAGGAGACACCACCAACAGACAACATAAACCAGATGAATAAAGGAAGTCAAAGCAGATCTTCCTATTCTTGATAATGGTTTCATGTTATATTCTTTTTCAGTGTTACGCTTAGTGTGTGTCCATGGTTTGGTTTGTCTCTGTTTTCATCTAAACCAAACCCAAACCAAAACAAAGAATCAATATTTTTTGTTTGAATTTGGGTGTTTTTAGTTTTTCCCATATGAAATACAAGATGAATGTGTGGAAATACTAGGAGTGACAAGATTAGGAATCAAGTTATCCAAGAGAAGGCAAGGGTGGCATATCACCGAGGACATGACTCAAGATAGCAAGGAGTGGAGCTCATGTATTAGGATAGAATGTTAGTAGGGTAAAGTATTGTCTTGCCGTGCGTAGACTTAGGCTTGATAGGTGCTTGTTGTAGTACTAGTCGTATCCTTATACTTATTGCCATATGTTGTGCTTTGTGTTTCAGTTATCACACTATTTTGTTGTCGTCGTTGTTCCTTTCTTGTATACTTTTACACTGCTTTTTTTATTAACAGATATGTTTTCTTCTTTGTTTCTTCTCCTTTTACTTAGTTTGATGTACTTAAACTGATGGTCTTTTAAAAACATACTCCTACCTTCTCGAGGTAGTGGTAAGATTTGCATACGCCCTGCCCTCCCCATGCCTCACCAGGTGAGGATTTCATTGGATATGTTGTTGTCCCCACATGAAATAAAAATTCATTTCACTCTCTACTAGAGCTAAAGACACAATTTCTGGTGTCTTTATGTCTAGCGAGAGTCAAACAAATTGATTACACCTATTACCTAATAAAAGCATATATATGTAAGAAAGTTCACAGTGAGATGTGGCAACTATCCACTTCCACAGAACAAAAGACCTTACATCCATAATTGTTTTCAAACTTATCTTCTAGCCTAAAATGTTAAAACAATAAATAGACCACTTCTAAATAACTTCAACATTGAAAATTGGGATACCCAAGATGACAATGTTTTAAAACAAAACATCTAACAACTTTTATGGTTAAAGACATATAAAGTGTCTTTAATAAAAATAAGTTTACGATACTTAGTCGGCTTGGTTCATTTTTTCTAAAATACCAAAGAAACCCAGGAAACAAAAAAGGGAAAATGGGAAGAAGAAACAGAGAGACTAAAAACTATAATGATGATGCAGCACACTGGCACATTCTTAATCGCTTTTCTCAGGTTGTGTGGATGGACCTTTTACCACCATCATACTCATTATTTTTGAAGTATTTAACTCACTTGAGGGAAAAGATGGCTTGCAAGGTCATTCTACAATCAATTTAAGAGCAAAACTCACCAAACCACCCCCTTCATCATCATCAAAATCTGCAGTTTTAGCTCCAGCATCTTGTACTCCAACATGTTCGGTAACGGATGAAACCTTCATTAAACCAAAAGGCCAATCAAGGGTCGGTAAATATTGTCATCCAACAGTATTCAGAAAAGCAAGATCTAGAGCAACTACATATCACCAACGAGTTCAGTCTATCAACATACCTTGATCGTGCGACCTGCAATCTCAAGCTTGCCATTCAAACTTTGAGCTGCCTTTGCGTGTTCAAGTTGAGCAAACTAAGATGAACCAAAATTGAGACACAAAGGCGTTACTAACAGAAATAACATAATGATAGAGAATATACACTACAGAGAAATATTGCAGTTCACTAAAGACCGACTTGGACAAACCCAAATCCTTTGCAATGTCCTGTTTCAGGATCTGTAGGTAATTGAACAAGCTCTACTGGCCCAAAAGCTTCAAATATCTGAACACACCAGCCATAACAAAATATAATTAGAAATAGAAGATAAAAGCTTAGTCAAATTATTGTAGCAACGACGTTGGAAATGTCAGTCATACATGCTGAGAAAACAAATTAGTATTATAGAAGAAATAAAGTTTAGGCAAACACATATATGGGTGTCTGTATCAAGTACTTAATTTACAAGAAACAAAAGATCCCTAAGAAAGAAAATCATGAATGAAGTATTTGATACACACACCCATATAGGTGTTTGCCTGAACTTTATTTCCACTATAAAATACATATGTTCAGCAGCATGTTATATTCTACAAGTCAAGGTAGATCAGCATCGTAGAATATTGTCTTTGAGCCACCACCATCATGCAGTGCACATGACAAGTAAATATTCTAGTGATTTGTTACTATACACAGATAAAGAGTCACCGTCTTCTCACCTGTCTAAGCTGCAACTCTGTCATGTTGAAATGAAGATTTCCTACATAAAGTTTTCTCTCAGAGGCAGCATTTGGCCCTGCCAACCCTGATCCAGCACCAGAAGCAGTTGACTGAACGAGGTTCTTTTCAGCTTCAGAAGGTTTTACCATGACTGGTTGGCCAAAAAGCAAGCGCCCAGATAAAGCAATAGCCATTGGCACAGACATAGCATCATAAAACTCAATATACCTGCATAGATACCAATAATCTATTAACAAAACTGAAAAACTCAACGTACCTGCATATATTCCTTGTTTTTTTTGGTGCACATGAGATTCCTACTTATGTAGATGCTTAAGTGACATTCATACATGATCATGTATATTTGTAAGGTTTCTACTCTTTGTATACAGCTTGAATACAGGCTAGATTGTGCCCTTCGTTAATAATATTTTTTTCATCCAAAAGATCGTGGCAGGACCGAGAAGCATAAAGAAGTACCCTGGTTAGTGACAGAAACATCCAGAGAAAGGACTTGACAGCCTTACCAATGGTAGTACTACGCCCTAGAACTGCTTATGTCAACAATCAGACTAAACCAGTGCTTGGAATTCCCAACAGAAAAGGGCAATACACATAGACCTGGGTCCCACTAGCATACCAGTAGTCCTTAGGTAGATGCACTTGAAATCATACAGTTTAGGATCTGATCCATGTCCCAAAAACTTTAACTGCTCTCAGGACCAATAATTGATATGTGGTCTACTACATTTACAATTGGTATATTATTGACAGACCACATCTCATAACTATAAATGAAGCAATCTTGGGATTCAACTCAACTAAAATTCACAGTACTTGGCAATCAAAATAATCCTGTTCGTTTCACAAGTACAATACAAATAACCATTACACCACCAATCATAATGGTTTTCAAGCAAGTCAAAAATGCATGTTTACAACGACTACACAACCCACGACTTGGGCCAGCATAGAATCCTCACATTCTATTTTGCTCTACCTGGACCCATTTTATATAAAACCTGCAATCTTTCTCCCTAATCCAGACTTGGACTGGAAATGTGGCTTATTTCTCAGAAATATAGAACAATCAAACAAAAGGAAGATCTATAAAAAGCAAAAAACAGTTATGAGAAACACTGTTTCCAAAGGAGAAGAGTAATAGAGCCACACAAAAGTCAAAAGAACAAATCAAGAATATAGTTTAGTTGCAAAGCAGCAATTTTATTAACCATCATAGTACACAAAAAAAAACTTTAGTTTGAATTAGGAAGTGTAAAATGCCCCAATAATAGAGTCAATCAAATATGGTTAACATCTCCCCAGGAAAAAAAGCAGCACTATTCTGATCCTTGGGAATATTAGGAGTACTTCGCAAAGCAAGATGCACATTAATTTACTTGAGAAAGCAATGAAGAAGAAATCGCATCCAAAATAGTAGGGTAGAGAGTTTGAATGACATACCCGACTCCTTTTGATCGCCTTGAATTCCGGTCCATGATTAACCTCACATCTCTCACCTAGAAATGTACAAAGGAATGTCAAAAAACAGAAATCCTCATGATAAACTGAATTTAGAGGGCCTTTTGGTACACTCATACTATATACACCACAAGACCTGCAATAGGTCATGCATAAAATCATCAGTTATAACCTGATCAGACTATATTGTTCATCTAATCAAGTATAGAATCTTGAGACGTGAGAATGTAATTAAGCTACCTGATAAAGAAGGCAGAGAAGCAGTTACTGCAACAGCAAGGAGATGCATACAGCATGCACTAATAGGATACGGAAGAAGGGTCAAGTGAAGAACACAAATCACTTTTTCGATCCTAAACATGAAGTATCACATCAATTCTAGAGGATCACAAGAAAATGAAATCCTAGGACAAACGTAACCAGCACACATTGATCATCAAACCATAAAGTTCCAGCAGCATAGTTCATTTACCATGAAGCAAACGAGGACCAAGTGAACTAACCTTTCCTGCTTGTGAAAAGAACTCATACACATCCCTTTCAGTTGCCTTCAGGGGCATCTAAAGTTCAAACCAAATATACATCAGAGAATGAACATTTTGATCAGATAAACCACCTATTTGAAATGATTAAGTATGTAAATGAACAAGGCAGAAACAAAAACATCGAAACTATCTACCTGGTAAGCAAAAACAGTTCTCTGGTCCCTTTCTGGATCAGCTTCTGGTTCTATTTTTTCTTTCTTCTCCTTGAATCTCCTGTATAAATGACTCAGACCAAAATGAGAATATGTATGGCATAGATCATAGCAAGGAATTATTTTAAACATGACTTCGTTAACCAGCTAGAGTTCACACAGACCCTTGCTTTCCTATTTCACAAAATATAGAACATAATGAAGCAAATCAGACTGTAAATTGACCTAATCTCAAGGTCAGTAAAGACCGAAAAAAATGAGGCTCCAACTATAGAAAAAGTGCACATAGTAGGACATGGATTTTAATTTCAAGTATTTCATGTTGCACCTGCTACATTGAAGGTAATCGATTACCATAAACATCAAAGTTCAACAAAACATGCATAAATACATAGACATGCTACAAATTATATTATGACATGATGAATCCTCATCCTCTAAAATCTCCCTTGTTGTGCTAACTTTCACCTCTTTTCAATTAGATAGAGCTGCTCCTGCAGCATGATAGATCAACAACGCAAGCCCATTCAAGAAAACTGTGGAGAAGTCAACAAGATACCATAGTTTTGATAGGCTAGTTAAAAACACAAGTTTCAGTTATATACTTGTTTAGACGAAAACTGCATGGTGTCCTCATAAATGTTCAAGGACCCCAAATGAGTTACGTTTTCTATATCTAAATAGAAAGTAACTAGAATTCCAACCTCCAAGTAAAACACATCATTCACAGCGAAAAAGCTAACAAGTACAAATGAAGCAAAATCTAGAAGATAATTTGACTTTTGAAGCATCTCCAAGTATTAAATATCAAGTAAGAATATGAATGCAGTATGTGTTGTGACATTATTCGCCGCCCAGCACCAAATTTTGAGACTTTTCCTGCTTTCACATAAAAGAATCACATATGGGGTTAAATATATTTTTGTCTTCGTACAGAAGAAAAGGTTGAAAAACTGATACAGCCTCACACCATATGCGTTGCCAACCTAGAAATTCAATACATCATTTGTCAACATCTAATTCAGATTTAAGAAAAAAGTAACCTTAAATCCATCAATGCAGAAACATTAGAAGGATTCAAAAGTGAGTGAAAATCTCAAAGACCAAAAGAAACTTAACAGACCTTATCATACTCAATATATGTGGGAATAAGCCACTTCTTCAATCAAGCCTTGAAGGGTTTCCGCATTGTTAGCCCATTAAGATGTGGAAACAATCCATCTACGATTTCAACCCAAGTCAGAATATTACATTCTTTGTGGATAAACTGACACTCTTTTACGCACTTAGACCACTTTTAAATTGTCTTCCCCTTTGAACCCACTAGAACTCAAAACACTCAACAGAGTGTGTTCAAGCACATACTTAAACTCAGCCATGACCTAATTTTCAGTTCTTTTTTAAGAAACAAAAACAGTCAACAGCCCAGTAAAAAATTGATATTAATTTGAGAAATGAAGAAGACGAGATGCAAATATTGATCATTCTTTTTCATTTTCACAATGCCTTTCACCACATTAGCAGCTGCATAATTGCAGTTGCCAGCATATTCATGTACTTTGGAAACTATTCTCCAATCATTACAGCTTGAATTAATATAATTATCATCAAAACACAAATCATTTTTAAATAAACTCAAATTTGTTAAGAAGCAACAAACAGCAGCACTTATGAAACTGATAATTTAACATAAAACGCAAGCAAAGCGAAGAGTTTAACCTGCTCTCCCGTGATTCAAAGTCACGCTCGCTCTCTCTCAGTAGCTCTTTCTCTCGCTCTCGCTCAATCCTGGAACGACTACGGCTCCTCCTTGACCTCTCCCTCTCCCTCTCCCTCTCCCTCTCCCTCTCTTTCTCCCTCTCTCGCTCCTTATCTCTATCTCTATCCCGATCTCTACTCTTCCTATCCCTATCCCGTTCCTTCTCCTTCTCCCTGTCTCTATCCCTCTCTTTTTCCTTCTCCTTGTCCCTCTTCTCTCTGTCACGGTCACGGTCACGATCTTTTGAGCTTCTCTCTATGTCTCTCTCAGATTCCCGGTCCCTGCTACGATGCCTTGACGGCCTTTCCCTATCTCTATCCTTATCTCTCTCCTTATCCTTCTCTCTGATGCTCTCACCGTCGCCGCGAGACCTTTTGCTGCTCCGGCGCTCTCTATTGTCGTCGTCAGCGTATTCCTCACTCCCATCTCTCTCCCTACGGCGGTAGCCTTTCTCGCTCTTCTCCTTCTCGGCGCTGCTGTAATTGTCTTTGTCTTTGCTCTTCGTAGAAGTACCGTTAGTCTCTTCCACCGTCTTCTCCAGATAATCGTACTCGTCGAAGTCCATTTCTGGTGATGCTCTCTGACGGACGACCGATGGTCGGTATTCCGCCGGTGAAGTACTGGTTAGGTTTGACGGAACCCTAAGCTCTACCCAACTCTGAAATTAGGGTTTTTGCGACTGGTTCGAAGCTGAGAGGCTATCAGGTCAGTTTTCCAGTTGTACTTTGTATATGTGGATATATTTTTTAAGTTTTAATATACAAGTAATTATTAACTCAAAAATGGTCCCTCAAATCTTAGGACTGCTCTATTTCTGCGTCCTTGTATAATATATTGCTAAAAAGGTCCTCCATGTACGTGAAATATGATCACTTTTTAGGAGTACAAAAATCGAATCGACCAACAAATCAAATCGATAAAAATATTATTACTTTATTATTATTGAATTATTAGGTTATCAAATTTTTAATGGTTTCGAAAATAAATTATTGGGTTATCAATTCGATATCGTTTTTTATTATTGGGTAAACCGATAACTCAATAACATTATAATAATTCACTATTTTAAACTTCATAAATATTAAATATTAGTAATTTAATAGTAATAGGACATTATAGTAGTACTTTACCTATTTTAATCTTTATCGTACTTAAAACGATTAATCACCCACTCTAGTATTTAGTCTTTAATCTTTACTTTTTCGTACTACATCTGTTTTTATTAATGCAAATTCTCATTATCATCCTTCTCGGGTAAATTGAAAATCGAACCGTTAAGGATTTAAAATCGATAAGTCAAAACTCGATAAAAATTATTTTATTGATTTGTTATTGGTTTAACATATTTAAAATCAAAAATCGATAAATCGAACTGATAATGTGTAAAACCGAATCGAACCGACCAATGCACACCTCTAGCCCTTTCGACCAGAAAAATAGCTTCCTTAAAAAACAACATTTTCTCAAGTTGAATCAAACCTTCAATATCCTCGAATCAGTTTCACCACTTCATAGAGGAGGGAAGCTATCACAAGTTTTAAACTTGAATTTTTGAAAGTTAAATACAGAAGATATACACTAGTGTACATCCATTGTATACAGTAGGAAAAAGGGCCAAAAGCCTAATTTTAGTTCAGCAACGGTAGCAAAATTTTTAAAAGGCTGGGCAGGCCCAAATTCATGTTAGAATTAGAATGGGAAAGTTGGGCCTACCAACCCCAATCTCTACTTATTTTAGTATAAATTATAAGGGTCTCATACTGTTTTGCCATAATTCCCAAAAATTCTGACTTTTATCTATTATAATGATACTTACAAAATATGGTTGATACCTAATTATGCATTACCAGATTTGTAGGTTGTTGTGTTAAATAAGAAATAACAAACTATCCTTCTATTTGTGATCCCCCAATTAACGCTCAACGTTCTAGTGGCAGCAATCAATCCCCCAAAAAAACATAACAGTCTGTTACGTTCAAAATTAAAAAAAAAATGAAGAATCTTAATTGTCACGCCCCAAGTCCCGTTAGGGCGGACTGGCACCCGTTGCCGATAAGGCCCGGGAGAACCAACATGTAACTACATGCGTTCTATACATATTATAAGGGGTTTCTGCCTTTAACATGGCTTAAAGTAGATAACAGTGATAACAAGCCAAAGGAAATGCATATGACTAGGCCGTTGGGGCCACTGTGTCTAAAGTACGAGACATGACTTCACTTTTACTTTACATAGTCTACAAAGCCTCTAAATAAAGAAGAACATCTGA
>JAPFFP010000008.1:321143-332957 GCA_026153255.1 Solanum medicagineum | reverse complement strand
TATAAAATCATACATTAGAATTACAATCTCAAATCAACTCTCTTTCTATTCCTATACTAAGAAATTGACTTTAACATCTATGATCAAATAAGAATTCTCAATTAAAATCCTATATCATATGAAGGATGACTCCGTCTTAGTTTAAAAAAAAATAAAATTGGAGTGTTACATAAGCAGATGTCTAATCTCTACTTCTGGCAAGATTAAAATTACATTGAATTTGGAGTGTACTCCTGTCAGATATGATCTTATTAAACATAGTTGATAAACATCAATATGAATTTTTAGATGTTGCCATTGATTTTGTAAAAAAAACAATTACCTAGTTGAATAAAAATACTTAAGCTAATAATAATCAATTAGTTATTTGGTAAAAGGTGTTGATAAGCATTTTTTAAGTTAAAATAGTTGAAATATCTTTAAAGTTATTTTTTAAAAAAAAATTTAAAAGCACTTATACATGATAAAAAAGATAACTTGATGTATAAAACATTATGTGTTTAGCAGAATTTGAAAAAGAATTGCAGTCAATCGTACGAGTAAAATGCAATAACTAATAATAAGATTATGTCACATGTTAAGTAATGCAATATGACAAATTAGATCACAAGACTAATAAGACATGATAAGTGGACATGTGATGTGTTGTGTCTAAATTAAGTGTAGTTTTATGTCTTTTTGAGTTTGATTGTACAATAATTAAAAGAAAATTGTTTTTACCTCAATTTCTCATTTCAACTATGAATATAGATGTTTCATAGGCCAAATGAAGATTAAAAATCTCACACACAAGGGAGAATTCTGAAGAACAAGAACTTAGTGTTAGTTCGGTATGAAGGGAGATATTTTTAATAAAAAATATTTTTAAAAAATAAATAAATTTTCACTTTTTTATATATAAATAAAAAAATCATTTTAAAAATATTTATATAAATTTTATAGGAGGTTAGTCTAAAGAGTAAGGGTGTGGGGTGATGTAGATATGGGTTGTGAGGAGAGGGCAATTTTTTTTATGGAATATGATTGCATAACTTGTTTTAATTATCTTTTTTAAGAGAAGTCAGTAATCTTGAATCATGTAATCTTAAATACGTTATGTTAAAAGAAATAATTAAATAATTATCAAAAAAAGAAAGATATTCTTTTAAAAATGAACTTTAAAAAAATATGCAAATTAAGTTAGAGAGAGTACAAATTTATACATTTTCTTACAATTTTCTTGTCTTTAAATTATTAGTTCCTCATATTCATATTATATATGGTACTTTAGTTTGAGCATTCTTCTTAAGAAATTATTTATTTTTCCATGAAAAGAATGAAGTGGTTTCACTAAATAGCCCATTTGACTATAAATTTCAAATATTTTTTTATTTTATTTGAAATTTATAAAATTGAACTTCTAGCTTTTTTTTTTAAAAAAGAACATTTGAAATCATATTCATGCTTGAATATACTTAGGGTGGTTTCGATCTTTCTGGATCGTTACAGTCAGCGTCAGCTCGACACGTCGGTGAACCAGAACCAGAATCAGGACATGTGCCCCTTGTTAGTATGGAAAATCACCTGATAATTGGAATTGGTGTAGTTACTAAAATAGTAACTATTAGTCTAGTAACTATGTTGACCTATTTATTTGCAGCAACGAAATTACATTATAAGTGACTTGTTTGGTTGTACAAGGGTAATCATAAGGTTACATTAAATTTTAAAAATAAAAATAAATTATCAAAAAATTAAGAATTTAAATTAGACAAATAAAGGCTTTTCTATAAATGATATCAAATTAAATATTTAAAAACATATTATTATTTGAAAATATATTAATTAATAAATATATGTTCTTAATTAATATTATAAAAGATATTCGGTTGACACTTTTCAAATCAATAATTGATTGATACTATTCGAGTCAATATTTTTAATTAAATTAAACAAGAAAATTAAAAGTACAAAATTTTTATGAACATTATGAAATGCATGTTTGGAAAAACGATTAATATATAAATATAATATCATAAAATGATTAAAACATTAGATAAAAAGATAATCTATCCAGTCTAACTAAAAATAGCTTATTATGTAAAGTATCAAACCAATACTCCTAAAACATTGAAAATATAACATAAGTTCTAATTTCTAAAAATTTTAAGATAATACTTCTAGGTCAAATTTCAACAAATCGTACATAAATATGATTTAGAAGAAAAGAAAAGAAAAGAAAGTCTATAACCTTATCCAAAACTGTAGTCTACTCTAATTTAAAAACTAAACTACCAATGAAACACTGCTAATGATAAAAAATAAATATTAAATAAATTAAAGATAGGTAATACAAAAAGTTACATAGAATCACTTGAACTAAAGGTTGAGAATAAGAATGAAATAAATAAGTAGCATAATATGACAATACATTTTTAGAAAATATCGAAAATAATTTTTTTTCAAAAAACTAAAATAGAAAATTAAAAAATAAATTTAAATGAAAATTTTAAAAAAGAAGTAAAAGGTAATAAGCTTGTAATTATAATGAGTAATTACCTGCAATTGATAGTCTTTCCCTATGAATTGGAGGGTGTAATTATGTTTTGACAATTACATTGAATTATCTACTGACCAAATAATTATACGACTAACCAAATAAGTTACGCAATGTAATTACAATTAATTACACTAAATTCAATTATCAAATCGGCTTTCCAATGAGACCCTTAAGCATATTTGAAATACTTGAATGTACTTAAGTACATTTGAAATACACTTTAAGTTGAATTTGAAAATTTCCCAACTAAACAATGATTTTCAAATAAAGCAGAGAGTTATTTTGGGAAGAAAAGGAATAAATTTTACCAAATTATCTTAAATTACTCTTAACTAGTAGCCCAGTTGATTGACTATTTGAACTTTCACTTTATTGGTGAAGGTTCGATTTTTTACATCGTAATCCCCCTCTCTATTTTCCCTTCCCCTACCGCCAATCTTTTTTAAAAAAAATAAAATAAATAAATAACCCTTAATTAGATAATATTCTATTAATTCTTAGTTATGTAAAATATCAACTTTTCTTAATAAGAACAAATTTGAAAAAAGAATAATTAACTAATCATAAATACTAAACCTTATAATATAGACCATAGAGAGTATTTCTTTACATTCTCTTATCTCGAATTATATTCTCTATAAAATACAGGCTTGTCATGTCTTACATTTCTCCAATGCTTCTTCGACCTTGTATTTCTACCTTTCCTCAAGCCCTTTAGTGTTTATACCTTCTCACTAAAATGTCCATGCATCTTTTCATACATATCTAAATTATTCAGTTTCACCACTTGGAAAGTCACTTTGTCTCACATTTTTTCCTAAAATAACTCCACCAAAAAGTCCTTCCTTTATTGAAATTTTTAAAAATATACTTTTTACTCATTTATTTTCTTTCTGTAGAGTGTAGAGAATGCCCAGGTAGATTTGGCGAGGAGACAGCTTTCTGTCATTGAATAGTTGGCCTCAATAATTGGAATTGTAAAATATAACTTGCAATAATTTTGCAGTGAATTATTGCTATTCATTACTGCCATTTCTTTATAGGTATCATATCATATTGGTGTTGGCAATTACAATAATGTATTGCCACTGTGCAGTAGTTGTGAAAATTCAATTTCAAGCATACTAATTAATTTTGGAGAGGACCACTCAATACTCTGAATCTCTTTATTTGTTCTAATTTTAGAGTGTTTGCACAACTTCTCTCGATTTTGAATTTAAATTTATGCCTCGTAATAATTTGTAAGTTGTGAATTTTTTAAAGTAGCATCTTGAAACTGAACTTATGCTTCTATTTGATATAAATTTGTAGTAACTAAATTATGTCCGATACAGAAATTTAAAATCACCATAATATAGAGATATTAGTGTGAATGAACCAAACCTTAATAGGTCTAATCAACATAAAACTAGAAAAAATTGAATCTCAATGCGTTTTAACCACCAATTGATTTACCTATGCATGCAAGGACAAAGATAAAATGTCTTAAGGGCTTCATCCGAATAATCATCACCAAAAACTTACATTATATATATACAGAAAAATTAAATAATAAAATTAGATTAATTGAGTCTTGGTGTGTTTTAACCACCAACTGATTTACACATACATGCAAGGGTCAAAAAATTATATTATATTATATAAATTAAAATTATAAAAAAATGAAATAACTCATTTATAATATGTTATTCACAGCTTGATGCACGAATTATGTTTATTAATAATTGAATAAATGAGTTTTTCTAAAAAGAAACAGTAAAATTGTAGTTATACACAACCACCCTGTTTGCATAATATAATAATGCTGGTTAATTAAACCTTAAACCCCTTGCTAATTACCCACCCATTTTTCATAAAAATATAATCAAACTCAAAATAAAAATATTACAAAAAATAAATAACAAAGTATACATAATTCATAAAAAAAAAATGAATTCATTTTTTCTTCTCCAAATCTCCATCCATTAATGGAAACTCAAATGCAATGAACTAAAGAGGCTAACTGATAACCCCTGTTCAGTAGTATGGAATGGATGGCGGTGGTGGGGATGCATATGAGACTCCTATAACGGGTGGAAGAGGTACATTTTCGTAAAGTGGAGGTGGTGGTGGTGGTGATGGTGGCGGCGGCGGCGGTGATGAGTAGTAGTAAGTGGGTGGCGGAGGTGATGGTGATGGTGATGGTGGCGGCGGTGATGAGTAATGGTAAGTGGGTGGCGGAGGTGATGGTGATGGTGATGGTGGCGGCGGTGATGAGTAATGGTAAGTGGGAGGTGGAGGTGGTGGGGAAGAATAGGTATATGGTGGCGATGGTTTTGGTTCCCAATGTGAAGTGGGTGGAGGCGGCGGCGAAGAATAGGTATATGATGGAGATGGTTTTGGTTCCCAATGTGAAGTGGGTGGAGGCGGCGGTTCGTTACAAGGTGGGGTAGGTGGGGTTGGGTGGGATGGCTCCTGTGGAGGAGTGTACCCAGCTGGTGGTGACGGTGATGGTGATGGCGGTTTTGGATGTTCGTATGATGGTGTTGGTGGTGGTGGTGATGATGGGGTTATTGGATGCTTGTATGATGGTGTTGGTGGTGATGGAGTTACTGGATGCTCGTATGATGGTGTTGGTTGTGGTGATGGGGTTATTGGATGCTCGTATGATGGTGTTGGTGGTGATGGAGTTACTGGATGCTCGTATGATGGTGTTGGTGGTGGCGGTGATTGAGGGTTATACGTAGGTGGTTCGTGATACACCGGAGGTGGTGGAGAATAATACACTGGTGGTGGTGGTGGTGGGGACGACGGAGATGGGTGGTAGTGCACCGGTGATGGTGGAGGTGGAGGAGGTGATTGATGAGTTACAGGAGAAATTTCATGAGTAGGGGGTGGTGGACTTCTATGTCTATACGTTGGGGACTTTTTGTAAACAGGTGGTGGGGGAGAAGAAGAAGAAGATGGAGGGCTAGGCTTAGGAGAGATTTTGTAAGTTGGTGGTGGTGGTGAAGGTAGAGGAATCGATACAGGTGGCGGTGGAGATCGCTTATTATGCGTACCCGAAGACTTCCAAGCAGGTGGTGGTGGTTTGCTATGAACAGGTGGTTTTGGTGTTGGTTTCGGCCTTGGTCTTGTTGAAGGAGACGTAGCAAAAGGACTATAACATTTAGATTTCTTACAGTCGTATGGTTTTGCATCATCCGACGAGCATTCTTTAACTGATCTTTGATTCTTCTTCCCAGCAATACAGTTTTCCCTGCCATCTCCAGATCTAATCGCAGCACAAACCGGAGCTTCCCCGGTAAAGTAGTTGAAAGAGTAGGTGAAGTTCTGCAACCTAGGAAGTTGGCAAATGCTAGCAGGTATAACCCCAGTGAGCTTGTTGTGCGCCACATTAAGCTGCTCCACACTCCTCATTGTGCTCACAGTAGACGGCAATGGGCCTTGAATCTTGTTGAAGCTAACATCAAACACCGTTAACTTCTTCAACATGCCAATCTGCGGCGGCAAGCACCCAGTGAGATTATCATTCATCAGTATCAGCTCATTCAACGTGTTCCCCATTTTCCCAATGCTCGCGGGGATGCATCCTCCAAGATCGTTATTAGCAAACACAAGAACAGAAACAGGGGAGTTGCCCAAGTTGTCAGGGATGCCAAAACGGAACCTATTGTCATTGAGGAACAAAGCATCCAAATCTTTATCGAAAAGTTTCGAGGGAACTGGTCCTTCAAAGTCATTAAACCTCAGATCCAAGAACTTCAATGAAGGTAATGAAAGAACCACCTCAGGGAATCCACCAACAAACCTATTGTTGCTCAAATCAAGCTCCCTCAGAAGCTTCAAATGGCTAAAGGTTTTCGGTACAACCCCGCAAAAACGATTCGAGTTGAGGTGGAACAGAACCAGATCTGTAAGAAGACCAAGTTCTGGAACCAATGAACCAGCAATGTCAGCATGGTTGAGATCAATACCAGCCACAACTCTAATCGAAGGATCGGTTAAAGACGGAGCACAAAACACCCCACCATAGGAACAAACATTTGGTCCTGTCCAATTAGCTGTGAAGTTAAAAGGATCAGAAAACATAGCTGTTTTCCAAGACTGTAACGCCCTGTATGCATCCCTAATCCTTGGATTTTCGAAACTCAACTTACTAGCATTAGCCTTAGTGTCATCTAAATCGATATCGCTATCACCTTCTTGTCCTACAACAGACAACATCTGATAAGACAAGATGGAAATAACAAGCAGGAGCGAATAAACTCCGCGGCTAGGAGGCCGCATTGTTGTTGATATGAGAAAATTTTCGAGAAACAAGTGTATTTTTTCTCTGGTAATGTGTGTTGTGAATTTGAATTAAATAGCAACTAGACACCTCTATTTATTCCTTCACAGCTTTCTATCTTAGTATTATAATGACATGCCAGCACGTCTTTAATAAAATCTTGGTTTATATTTGAATAATTGACATAACATTAAGATTCTCTGTAAATAATGACATTCAATTTGCCAACTATGCTACTCGTTTTTGAAAGGAAAAAAGAAACAATGACGGTGCCAGATTGGTGTGGAAGTACTCACAAGGTTTTTAGTTAGTATTTAAATTATTAAGAGGGGCACCGATTTCAATGACAACGGCAGGTTTACTACTTTGAATTATGAGTGAAATAAAAATATTATAGTGGGTAGATTTTTCAGGCCCCCACGTCTATCGTCTTCCAGTAAATGACATGCCAGCACGTTAAGACAAAAGTAAATGACTGCCACTATTTCTTTTTTCTTAATTTTTGTTAAAAATATTTTTATTTAAAAAAAGGTATTAGACTTATATTGCTCTTCCACAATCTCCTTTATTGTATAATTAATAGCAAATTCTTCAAACATTAACCCCAAATGTTACTAACATCAAACTTTTGACTGCGGTAAAAACAAAAATTTATTTGCTTGGGAGGATAGTTATTTTGTTGTACGCTTTCTATATCATGTTAATTAAATTCTTTTTTATTATTTAAGATCGTTAAATTATTTAAAATTTAATTAAAATAGCATGATAGTTATTTTGTTATACCCTTTCCATATCTATATTAATTAAATTCTGTTAATATAGAAATAAAGGAGTATTATTTTTATATATTATTGAGATAATTGTATCATTTTGTTGTTTTTATAATGGCATAGTAGCAATATATAGAACAAATTTACAATATTACAAAATAAATAGGACGTAAAGTTATACTAAAAAATATCACATATTAAGTATTTCGTCTGTCTCAATTTATATGGCTCGTTTATTATTTTAGTTAGTCATACAAAAATAATATTTTTATATTTAATAATAGATTAATATTAAAATACTCATTTTATTCTTAATAAAATCATTTATAGTCATGTGTATGATTTATTTTAGATAATAATTACATAAATTTTAAAAATATATTTTTAAAATATTCTTTTACGTCTAATCAAACTAATTTATATAAATTCAGACAGAAAAAAATAAAAAGTAAGAAGGAAAATAAGAAAAAAGGAAAAAGTTAGTGACGAATCAGACAAAACCAATTATTACAATAAATAAAACTTTTACTGTTAGATCATGATTTATTTAACAAAATACCAACAAAAGTTTGAAAATTTCAATAACAATCAAATAAATATTAGTAATATATTTAGAATACATCCAGACAAGGTATTAGCTGGGTGACAAATACAAATTACAAATCTAGTCTGAAAAAATAGACTTTGAACCCAATTTTTTGGCTGCTAAATAATTCTCGGCTTAATCTGGCTTGCATTGCAAATTAGCAATTGGCACAAATAAAAAAATACCTTTCTAGAAAAAAATGAGTTTCAATTTGTTTATTCATTTTTTTAGTCCATTTAAAAATATATATTTTTTATATTTGTTTTTTTACGTCACATGTTAAGATGATAAATTAAAAGATATTTAATATATTAAATATTCAAAAATTTTACGATATTTATTTTCTTAAACTCCATATCAAGTTAAAACAGGACAAGAGTGATAAGTTTAGAATTACAAATTCAAGTAAAGTATGTGTAATAAATTCCAAAGAAAACTTGAATACTAGAGTGAAATACTGTTATGAATGGTGATTGTTATAGAGATATTTTACTGTACTCTTAGACCTATTTTGCTCTGTTTAAAATGAAATGACCTTATGTTATATTTACAAATAATTTAACTTTAAATTTTTTGTTTTACACTCATAATTTTATAACTATGAATTTAATGGCATTTTGAAGAGCCCAAATATGAAAATTGTTTTTTTTTTTAAATTTCTCATTAGGTATTCGGTGTTCACATTAAAGTCTGAGTATATTTGGATCCATGTCTCATGGGGTCCCATTTGGGGGAAGCATTCCCTATCAAGGAACTTTTTATTTCTAGAACTCAAACTCGAGACCTTTGTGTTGAGACAAAAAGTCTCACATTGGTGGTTAATGAGATGGGTGGACTCCTTATAAGGCGTAGGCAATCCTCTTCCCTTTGAACTAACTTTTGAGGTGTAAGTTATACCTAAAACCTAATTCATCAAGCACTGGACGTGAGAGGGGGTGTTGAGACTTTTCAATTAGACATGTTCCCATAAAGTGAAATTAAAGGGTGTAATAAATAGATATTAAAAAAATATTTATAGATTTAAGTTACTTTATGAAGTACGCGTTTGTGTGTCGCCTTTCTAGCATTATTGGTTGCATTACAACTTTTTTTGTTTTGTTTTTTGGGTGAGACTTTTCTTCTCTTTTTGCTGCCTAATCGAAGACGAAATAAATAAAAACATTACATGTTTTGACTTTTATTTTTTTTAAAAGATTAATTTTTACAACAATAACAAACTCATTGAAATTTCACAAGGGAAAGATTAATTTTTACTTTTTATTTTTAAAGTTAAATTTATGTCTAACAAAACATAAGTCTTTATGAAATTGAAATTATGTCTAGACATTTTTTATTTTTTGAAAATATTTAAGTAAGGAAAATAGAGAACGAATTATAACGTTGGGAATTGGCCCTTACAAATAAGGTGAAAATTCAATTAGTCAATGAACTGAACTATTAAGATTTCAAATTATATTTAGGCATATTACGGTATAAAAATAAAAGCTTGCCTCTCCCTCCCACCTTCCTTACTCACTCAGGAGAAAAAATTATCCAAAAAGCATAAATTAAAGATCAGCACAAAATAGAAATAAAAATGCAAATAACCCAAATGATCTTAGATAGAAAAAAGTGGAGGTCGACGTCGCATATTAGAATAGAAGACTAGTAGGAGTAAGTTGATGTCTGACCTTGTGATATAGTAGGTTAGTAGAATTAGTCGTATCTTTATATATTTTGTGTTGTCATTATCTATCTTATACTTCTATTCGTTACTTTTATTGTATTTTACATATCATCATTTGTTTTTCATTATTAGTCATTTTTTTTTCTTTCTTTTTCCTTTTTTCGTACCTTATATCTTCTGCTCAATGAGACTTGTTTTTGCTTATGTGGCAGCTACATTGTTTCATATGCCACTAATTATTGTAATTTACGTTTAGCTTTGTTTGACATACTTTTTTTATTTGGAAAATTTGACGTTATGACTTTTGTGCAACAACTGCTTAGTTCCATAATTGTCCCTCAAATTTACAACATATTTCATCTGAAAATGTTTATGAACCTACCCTCAAATGAAAAACAAACAAGAAAGTTTTATCGATGAAATAATTTTTTTTATTTCTCTAATAACTTATAAATCTTCTAGTATAACTCAACGTTTTTTAGCAAATTGAAAATTCTATGAAAATATCATTCTATGATTATTTTATTTGTATATCAAATTGGACAATATATGAATAAATATTATATGAAAATCTAATGATGAACAGAAGGATAATTTTTTTCAAAAGAATTATATTGGATAAACTTTGAAAAATTAATATAAAATTTAAATAGCGACCTAAAAAAAAACACTTGGGGCACATCAAACGGTAAGAAAAGCTACAAAAAGGGAGCCACGTCCGCACTTTCTGGGTGCCCTATGTTTCCAATCTTGCACGTGCCCTGCCGTGCCAGCTCCATTAACTTTCAATTCTCACTTATTGTTGTATTTTATATTGACACGAAATTTAAGAGAAAAATAAATATTTAAAAATTAAAATTTAAAATAAGTCACGAACATTTGAGTAATTAAAAGTTATTTTGGAGTTAAATTGTTATTATATATACAAAGATATAATACATAAATATATTATTTTAATTTAACTTTAGTTAATTCGAATTAAAGTTTAACTATTTTAAATTTATTATTATGTAAAAAAAAATTCATATTTAAAATTTAAATCTCAAACTAGGGACAACTCTATCCGATACATCATATCCGATACCTTATTCAAAAGTGAGCAACACAAGCAAAGTCACTTTGAATGACAAATGTCCTTTCCTTTTTCTTTTGCTTGAGTATTTGAGAAACCTTAAGTATAACGTATTCTTTTTAGAATTGGTTCGTAACTTCATCATTAAATTTAACGTTTTGATACTCTCAACATGAAACGTGAAACTTTAATTTATATGATGTTTGTGATTAGAAAGTTAGATTTATAAAATAATTTATTAAAATAAAAGAAATCTTTTTAACCAGCTTTTTGTTATAGAGAGTAGTAAGTCCAAAGGCTTTCAACTGAAATGTTTCTAAAAGATCTGTTTGGAAAGTCACATAATAATTATAATTGGTGTAATATTAGGATCGTGATTATTATCTTAATAATTACATAACTTAGTAATTACTCTGTCTTGTTTATCTTATCACAATATAATTATAATGTAATTACTACTACCTCCGTCCTTTAATATAAGAGAATCTTTTCATAAATATTTGTTTCGTATTATAAGGACACTTACTAAATTAGGATAGCATTAATTATTTTTTTCCATTTTACCCCACCATTAATTAGTGCTTTTCTAACTTAATTTAATATACATTGACATAAATGAAGGATAAAATGGTAAAGTTAACTAATGCATTGATGATTTCTTAATACAACAACAACAACATACTCAGTGGAATCCCACAAGTGGGGTCTAAGGAGGGTAGAATGTACGCAGACCTTACCAATACCTCATACAAGTAAAGAGGTTGTTTCCTGAGAACCCTCGTCTCAAAAACTCATAAGCAGAATAAACTAGATATGATAAAAAGTAAAAGAAATGGAACAACAAAAAACGACTAATAACCAAAAGCACATGACAATACGTAAATATGATACAATTAACACATAAACAACAA
>JAPFFP010000008.1:309153-321043 GCA_026153255.1 Solanum medicagineum | reverse complement strand
GAAATAAAGCGAAAATCATCTCAAAATAACATAACAAATCTCCCAAAAGTTGGAGTCATGAGTATAAGAGCATCTAAAGCAATACAAAAGCGTAAATACACATGTCTCAAATGAAATGCAAAGTTGTCTCATAATATCTCATACAAAGAATGAACAGAAAAGTAAAGGAAATCCAAAAGACTTGTGGCGACTCGAAGTTTGAGCCTCACCGAAAGGATCTGGATGGATGTGAACAACATCAACTAGAGTGAATCAGCTACCATGTACGAGTCCCTATGCTCGATCTGCAGGGAGGAAATAGAGTAGGGTTGAGCACATTGAAGTTTACCCAATAGGTTCAATTGACTAGGTAAGAGGAATCGAACAAGTATGTAACTGCATCCATAAAGGTAGTACATAATAATATATATACATAAATAAGATAAGATATGATATCCAGCTCAACCAATGGTAAAAGACAATAAGAGGTGTGAATGCATTACAAGAAAATCTCATCAAATCATACATCAAGTTCCTCTCAATCTTGCCACTTGCCCCTGGTCAAAGGGTGTTACCATGTCTCAGCCTTGCCACCTACGCGTGGTTAAGTATGTCATAATGTTTCAACCTTGCCACCTGCTCGTGGTCAAGTATATCATAGTATCTCAACCTTGCCACCTGCCAGTGGTCAAGGGGTGTTACCATGTCTCAGCCTTGCCATATGCCCGTGGTCAAGTATATCATAATGTCTCAACCTTGCCACCTGTTCGTGCTCAAGTACATCATAAAGTTTCAACCATGCCACCTTCCCGTTGTCAAGTGTTCCGTACAAATGCAACATGAAATGAATGCAAGCCGTAGATGCCCATTTATATACGTGCATAATATGATCACATCACGATAAGAGTACTAATGCATAAGCCTCATATAATCATAGAAAGTAAAATTAAGTGCCACAGCCAGAGTCACAATGTAACATAACATCTCGTATAGTCATAATTGTACAAATGGTCAAGTATGCCAACAGTACCGGACCTCACTCGTCCCCATAAGATATACATGTCACCCTTATAGCCAAAATCAAGTATAACAATGATATTGGACCTCACTCGTTCCCACAAGATATACATAAGCTCATCAAGTGTCAAGCCATCATATGCCATAACATTACCCAAATAGTATCATGAGCCACCACATATCACAATAATATCCCAAAGGCTCTCAACTCACAATCTCTTATCTCAATTTATCAATAGTATTGCAATTACTCATAAATTGGCTCAATCGAAATCACAATTCCATATATAATCCACCATACCAGCACAATTATTCAAGAATCTATCTAGATCCCACAATTATCACATAGACATGTTCAATAGCTCAAATCCAATCCCGTAAAGTTTAGCCTAACCTACCTCGGTGTCGAAACCACACTCGAACAAGATTTCAATCAACTCAAGTCTCTAAATGATCCCCCGGACCGATCAATCACTATCAACAATAGATACTACGCATCAAGAGAAGCATTTTGATACTCATATTGACATAATTTAGGTTAAGGGGCAAAATGATCAAAATTAGGGTTAAAATTTGAAAGTCCCAAATCTGGAAATTAATTTCAAAATCAAGTTGTACACGAAAAATAGAGTTCATGGGTGAAAATCTCATTGAAATAAAGCTTAAATTGAATGAGAAATTAGCATTTAAAAATTTGAAAGCCAAGGTCTAAAACTCCCCCAATTGCGAACATTGAAAGTCATGAATTTGAATACCAAATCAAGATAAGTCTTATGGAAAATACTTACAATAGAGTTATAAATGTTTACCCAATAAAAATCTTCAAAAACCTTTCTTCAAAATCGCCTCAAAAAGCTTTAAAATTTGAAAATAGATTAAAAATGGTATTTTACAAGTTTAAAACTGTCCAGGTATAAAAACTACTCTGCGATCGTAGAGCCCATCCCACGAACGTGGAGACCAACCGGTCACAACTCCTTAAATGTGTGACATAGTCCACGAACGCGGAGCTCAGCAGGACACACCTCCGCGAACATGGAGGCTTCTCCGTGAAGGCGGAGAAGAAGTCTGCCAACACCAGATATCAGCAAACGTTCCAACAATGGATCGGGTGTCACAATCTGACACGATATGATACTTTGGGGTCGACGACCCGGTAGATATGTGGTACTTTGTGTCGAGGACTCAATTGATTACCCGTGGATCCACATACCTATACACACCATGATTGTTCGTGGGTGTACCCTCTGGGTTTATAGGGGCTCGTGGGACGTCCAGACTTAGACACTAGGGCCTTACACCCACATACAGCTAACCCCTTGATCATATGTATTGAGAGTTGGGTTATATTGTGATTCGGTTGACCAGATTGTGTGCGGGTGTAGCTTCTGAACTCATGGGGGTGCACTCGGCATACAGGCATAAATATTAGGGTCTTGCACCTGTGTACAGCATTACGTCTCAGTTGGTGACAGTTGTGGTATGGGCCTACTCAATCTTCGTTAGTCTGTATCATTGTTCATTACTTGGGTTGATTCAGTTAAGGGTTTGGGAATTCTCCAAACATGTTATTTCCTTAATCTAAGTTCCAGTTAGCTAGACTTGTCACAGTTCCCTATATTTGAGTCTTCTGGATTTACAGTATTTCATTCAGTCGGTCGATGATGCCTACTGGGTGCCCTTTTTTTTAGTACCCACCCCTTACATTTCAGCATCTTCCCAACCTTGGTGAGTACTAGTAGCTCTGGACGTTTTGCAGTCTCCCTCTGTTTGACGGTCGTCTATTGTATTCATATGTTGGCATTGTACTCTATTGTTATGGCTTGTATTTGTAGGAGTATTCTTGGCTATGTATATTATGGTTATTATCATATATATGTGTGGGTGCATGCTTTTGTCTATTGTAGCTCTGTAAAGTTGACTTCCAGGTTCTGTATGTGTTAGTTTATTTAGTTGTGATCAGTATGTCTGTGACTAGTGTTTCATGTACCATAGGTTTGGGTAATTGGCTTGCCCATAGGTGATCTAACAGGCGTCATCATGATTGGGGCCGAGTTGTGACATAACCCTTCTTAAAGCACTACCCAGGTCGTCTATGGATCAATCTACGGCCTGTAGAAACTTCTACAGTTCGTAGAAATCCATCCGTAAAGTTTTGGGCAAATTTTGGGATCTCCAGATCCATTCTGCAAGCCCAAACCACAACCCGATGGTTGGGGCCATCAAGTTTAGGACGCAAAAATGGACTTGCAGAAGTCATTTCACGAGTTAACAGGACGGGTCGTCATTCAGACCACGGCCCGTAAGTCAGGGTCATCGTTTCAGGTAGTCCGTAGTAAAACGGTCATAACTTTTTACTCTGAACTTCAAATGAGGCGAAATTGGTGGC
This sequence comes from Solanum medicagineum, assembly GCA_026153255.1. Classification (NCBI taxonomy): domain Eukaryota; kingdom Viridiplantae; phylum Streptophyta; class Magnoliopsida; order Solanales; family Solanaceae; genus Solanum; species Solanum medicagineum. The sequence goes on along the minus strand of JAPFFP010000008.1, from coordinate 317,658 downwards.
TTTGGAAAGCTAATTCATAGATCTTTCATTTGGTAGGGTATAGAACACATAATTACTTATGTTTATGAAAGTTATGGTCATTTAAAATTGACTCTTATATAATCTAACGCGAGCAACTCAATTGGTAGGAAAGTTTTGAACTCGACTACTAGAGGTCCCTTATGACCATAGTACCCTTCCCACAAGGCTTAAAACATAGTTACATATAAGACATCACTAGGTTCAAGTTTATGTATTTACGACGAAAAATTCGGATCCTAAGAATACAGTTGTGGGGTGTTACAATTTTTAAGTGACAAAACTTCTATAATTTATTTTTTTATTTTTTTGACAAGACTTGTTGTGTGAAATAAATTTTGTAAAATCTTAAGTTCTCTTTAATTTTTAAATTTTTTTCCAAAAAAAAAAAAGCAACACTTTACCTTTATGATTAATTATTCTTTTTGAAAATAATTGTGGTTGATAGATCATTAAAAAAAATAAAAAATAAAAAATAAAAAACAGAGGGATGAATTTATATATTCATTTGCAGAGGGATGAATTTATATATTCAAATGAATTTATATATTTATTTAATTCTATCTGAAGCCCCCATTTCTCTTTCGTAGAAAAACGCAATCGTCAAAATTAAGTAAAAAAATAACAAAAATAAAAATGACTTAGTTAGGACTAGGGTTGGAAATAAGGTTAACTTTAGGGATTTTATTTCTTTACTTAAATATTATTGAATGATAGATAAATTTCAAATAGTGTATTTCTCACATGTTTAATATTATGATATGGAGTATGATCATGTAGACTTTTAATTAACATCTATTATATACCGATATGTCTAAAAAAACATGTGCAATGCACGTGAAGTGAGTCTAGCAAATAATAGAAGTATATAATTTTGCTGAAAAATAGAAAAATTATCTTGAAAATGAATTAAAATATTTTTAAATTTTTAAAAGTAATTTTAAATTATTTGAAATTGAATAAACTCGATAGTTAAACCATATTGTGAAAGGTCAAAATTGAATTTCAATAACGATATAAAAATACTATAAGTTAAAATAAGTCATAATTTAAAATACTTCTAAATATAACATCAAAAAATGCATGACATATGACCATGATGACAAACATGACTGAATAATCAATAAAAAAATCACTCAAAAATATGACAACATTGACGAGTTCTCTATTATTAATTATACTTTCCGAAACTAAATTTTTAAAATAAAAAATCTTATAATTAATGTTTTCTCATTTATGGGCTCTTACAGCACACAAATACAGATGAGTCCGCAAATAGATATAAAATATTGAATTGTCAACAAAAATTTAAAAAAAAATACATAAAATCTACTATCATTTCACCCCTAATATTATTTTCTCCCTTTCAACTCCAGTACAGTTGATACTCTCAAGAATTGTACACATACCTCAATGTAGAGTCCTATGCCTCACATTTTACAAGACTGTAGGTCAGAATCGACTTAACAAGTTACTCATCCAAAAAAGTTCGGATACCTTTAGGTGATGAGATAGCAATTTAGGGAGGCAATAAGGCGGGTGCACGGCGGATTGAGTTTAATCCGCAAATTTTTTAAACTGTCCTGCCCCGCATAATGACTTTTTTCATTTTCAACCCACCCCGCCATACATAACTCCAACCGCTTATATTTTAAAGTTCTTTCATTTTTTTAATTGAATTTAGTTTTTTTCATTAATTAACGTCTCAACAATTAATTAACTATTTTAGTTGACATTTTACCAATTGTTCCTTAATCATTATTTTAAAGTTTCTAATTAATATTTTAACTATCAATTTTACCGAACATGTCTAGTTTAAATTTTAGAAAAAAATAAAATTAAAATAATCAATATTTCATATAAAAAATTTTATATTTTTTATTTTTACTAATTACAAAAATTTAATTCCTTCGAATTCCTATCTGATTTTTTAAACCCGCAACTCGCCCCGCCCCACATTAGTTTTAAAAATAACTACTTCAAACCGCCCCACGCCCACCGCGCACCCGCATAGCTCTAAACCCGTCCATACCTGCCCCGTTCCCATCCCCAGATAGCATCCTCCTGTCTGCAAAGCAATTGATATGAATCAGTATTTTTTAGATTCCACCTCCTCCGTTACCCAAAATGCAAATAGTACTAGGGATCCTAATTAAAAATACTCCATACATTTGTATTTTTTTTTAATTTGCATCGGGTGTCTAATTCTCTTAGAGCCCCGACTAATTCCGAGGGTACACAAGCACTCAGCAAGGAGTTTCCTGCAAGTGCACCACGGTTAATTCAGGTTTTACTAAGTCCGATGGCCCTCAGAAATTGCTTGCACCCAGTGAAATATACATTTGTATTTTTATTTTTATTTTTTTGATAACCGAAAAATCCATCTATGGCCTGGCTTTACAACCTTCTAAAGGCAGTGGATAATGGGCCCACCTCTCTATCCTTCTCCACGCAAATACCAAGCTTCGCTACGCATGGTTTGGGGCTTGAACCTACAACCTCGGTCACAAATCCTCCGACCTTTGCCACTCCAGCAAGGCCCTCAGGGCAACATACATCTGCATTATATGCATACAGTAACCCCCTTATTCAGCTACGATAACATCCCATTTTCTCTGTTCAGAAATTTATCTTGAACACAAAGCAAATCAACCTAACTTTCACCTGCTTACTAAGTGCAAGGGGAAGAAACAAAGAGGAACAGATATAATGAACATGATCAACCTATTAAGTTTTGGATTGAGGCAAAAAAATTGTAGGTTTACTAAATGATACGTGCACTTCATCAACAAGGATCAATCAAAGCATTCTCCATATCATGGACAAACTGAATTGGCAGCAATACATAATTAGGGCTTTGAGGGGAAGGAAAATGGAGAATGTACGATCTTCCCATTACCACTTTACTCACGATGCTGTGATAGGAACTTATCAGAGATACAATAATCCACAAAATGCTACATCTTGTCTTCTTTCCTCACATCAGAAAATAATGGGGAGGAAGGGAAAGGTAGGAGAAACTAATATTTTTCCTGCAGGAAGTAACAGAGATACTACTACATTATAAAATACAATATACGCATGCAAGTCTATTATGCAAACAGTAAAGAATACTTCCTTAGACAGGAAGTTCTAAGAAACATCCAAAACTGTAACCTACAGCCATGGACAAGCAGCGTGGAAGCTATATCTTCGTAATTTGATTTTCTATGCATAATCAAAGATGTTATTCAATACGACCAAAGTGAACTCACTTATGGGTACTCAACAGTATCATGAGTCAAAAACAAATAATATTTGGAATCAAACTGCAATTGGAAGGAGAACTCGCCAAAAAAACTATAATGATCAACAGTTCAAATAGTGATGCCTCAGAGAAAAACATTTTTCATGCCTATTGCAGTTTTCATATGAGTTTCAAGAGCTTGTATAGCTTCTAGAATCATTTAGTCCCAAAAAGCTCTTGATTTCTCATATAGATCCAATCTCGCTTCATCATGCATCCACCTTTTTTGGACTTGCAACTGTTTCACTTGATTTGGTGCCTCTCTATTGTACATAACGTATGTAATTGACATACACATATAAATAGAAACTATAAGTAACATATTTCCATTGTGTCAATCATAACACACCAAAATGGTCATTTACTGGGCTTATGTTGTGCCAACAGAGAACCACTAGGTAAATATAGGAAAAAGGCATGCCATTGTTAAGATCTTAGTTACGAAGCTATCATTCTGATTCATTCAACTCAAGAAGGCAGCAAACATTATTTAAATATGGGAAAAAAAATATATCCTTCCTTCAAAATTCTAATGGCTGTTCAACATATAAAATGCAGGTGTTGCAGTTTTAAGCCTGCAATTTATCTCAGACCATAACATAAAAATGAAACACAAGATACAAATCCCTACAGCTAAAGGCAAAGATCGGGTACCTATTATGTTGTAGCCATTATTTCATTTGTTCCTACTTCTTCCTGTTCTAACTCCTTGACGGCTCTTATGAGACCCTTTGTCATTGCATTTAGATGCAGCGCATTCTCCTTCATCTCCTCAAGCAGCTTCTCCGCTGTGGTCCAATCTAAAGCCTTAAGGCAGAGAGATTGAATAAGTTTGTTATATTCATCCGCATTAGGTTGAACTCCATATTCCTTCATCTCTCCCAACAGTTCCAGAGCCTTGTCATATTGTTCGAGCTTGCAGTAAGCCCGAATAATTGTGTGATAAGTCACAGGACTCAGCTTAGAGTGCTTCTTTTTGGCTTCATTCAAAATCTTGCAGGCCTCCTCCATCTCACCTCCCTTTGCATAACCACTCATGATTACACTGTAAGTGTACACATCAGGTTTCAAACCTCTATCCTCCATCACTTCCAACAGTTTCCTAGCTTCTCCCATTTCTCCCTTCTTGGAGAGTGCATTAATAACTGTATTGAAGACTGCATTGCCAGGGGGTGGACCTGCATCTATCATTTTCAACAGCAAGTTTTTGGCTTCTTCAATGTCTTCACTGCAATAGGAACGGAGCTGCTTTTCCCCTGGTACATCTTTTGCCCTGCACAAGCCATTGATGACATGTGAGAATGACTTAATGGCATGTTTCCGTTCTTCTTTAGGGAACTCATCCAACATTTCCATTGCAAGTTTAAAGCCTTCATCTTTGCGACAAAGAGAGCTGATCAACAACTTAATAGAAGATACAGGCAGATTAATATTTTTCTGCTTTGCCGACAAGTAAACCAGATGTGCATCTTTAGACTTATTCCCTTTACACAAAAAAGAAACAATCTTTCCGACTTTCTCAGCACCAGGCAACATATCAGCATTAAGCATCTTCTCACAAACAGTAGAAGCCCAATCATAAATCGAACGTCTAGAAAGAGCTTCAATGGTAAAATAGTATGTATCCGCATTTGGTTCACATCCTAATTCCCCAAACTTATTAAAGATCCCAAATGCAGCTTTTCCCTTACCTAATCTTGACAATAAAGCAATCAATTCATTAAGAACCTCAGCACTCAATATCCCTTTCTCCTTTTCTCCAACCTCCTTCACCAAATCCCATAAAGCATAGGCATTCCTACCTTCAATGCAGATTGCAGTAACAAGCAATTCAACTACCTTAGTAGTCACTACAAAGTCGGGTTTCTTCAGCACCCACTTGAAAAACGAAATCAAGTTTTCCCCAGGAACATAGGGAGTCTCTAGCACTTTAATAACAAACTCCTCATTCAAAGACACCCCTATTTCCTCAAGACTAGACTCGATAGATCCATCAACACCACTACTCTGCAATAGAGACAGCACACTCTCCAATTTCTCCAAATCTAGTTCCTCAACTTTTTCATCATCTTCCACTACAACCTTATCATCTCGAAAATCAGAGCTATTTTCAGCTGCAAGGTTATCCTCAATCCCATCAAAAACAGAGGACCCTTCATCGGACCCAGATGAAACAACTCCAAGATTGTCTCCAAAAACAGAGCCTTCATCATTTTCAAAGGGTTCAGAATCTGTAGATTCGGATTGTTCAGATGGGTTTGATGAAAAAAGCCTTGTCGTTAAACGTAAACAAGATTTCGAAGAGACCCAATGAGAATAACAACGAAATGAAGATTCAAATGAACTGACTGGAGCTAAAGTTTGATCGGTGGATACGTGAGGAAGAAGAAGAAAAGCGCGGTTTTGGAGGCCATGAAAGCTTTTCTTTGGTACAAGTCTACTGAGAATCACTGGTCTCCACATTCTCTTTGTCTCTCTTTAGGATTTTGAGCATCCCTCTGTAAAACCCTATATATTGTCGTTGAGGTTTTCCAGTTCTGGGCATACCCGGAGAGAACAGTATCGAAGCCGGACCCAAACCCAAGTCCCAGCCCAGTCCAATTGTCCTCGCTTTTCAAGTTTTTGCCTCAGTTTCGTAGAGTTGATTTGGTGGAGTATATTAATAAAAAATAATATATGCATTAATTTAATGCATGAGTAGTATCTTGTGGGGTATAATTATTTCATATTTTATTATATATTAAGATATTTATTATTAATATCATGAATTTTTAAATATTAATAATGCAAAGTTTTTAATACATGCATTAAATTAAAATTTTAATTACCCTTTAAAACTTTTTTAAACATTTTTTTTCCCAGTGGTGGATATATTTGTCAATAAATTCTTTTATGCAATGTATATTATTTTTAATGCATCAAATCAAATAATGCATAAAAATATTTTAAGCATAGATTGTTAAATTAAATATTAATACATTTTATTTTATATTATTTTATACACTCTATCAGACGATTTCATAGTGTCTTTAGCTTTTGTCCCATAACTTTATGATTTTGAAGTTTTACTCTTACTGCTTATTTAATAATTAAAAAAAATTACAAGCTAAAATATTTTTAACGATGATTTAGTTTTACACAGCAAAACTTTTTTTACAAGATATTTGTCTAGGGAATAAGTTATGTAGTAATTGACTCGCATGGCAAGATATTTTTGAAGTGTTTGCTTTGAAGCATAAGTTTTGTTATTAGAGCTTATGCCCTATTTTAATAACTTATTACATTAAATTTATGCAAGATATAACTTGTATCACGTGAGCTTTTTTGTTTTGAAGCATAAAAAGAAGGGTATAATTTATTTATTGTGCAAGAAGGACATTTTTAGCAAAAAATATTATAAAGATAAGAATCGTTTTCAACCAAAATGTAATAAATATAAAATTATTTCATTTCAAATAATTTAAAGGTATACTTGCCCATTTTTCCTTAAAAATAAAATAAAATTTCTTTATTGATATATGATTACATCAATATACATCTCTTTTAATCATAAACTAGTATATATACCCGAGCATTCCGTATAAATATATTAATTTTTTAAGTTTAAAATAACTAATATGAATTATTATTGAGTAGTAAAAGTACATGTGTAATGTAATTATATATATATATATATATATATATATATATATATATATATAATTTTTTTTAACCCTTGAAGCTAATTAAATTTTATCCTAATTTATACACAATAAGGATATATATATATAGTTTTTGTTAACCCTTGAAGCTAATTAAATTTTGTCCTAATTTATACACAATAAGGAGATATATATATATAATTTTTGTTAACCCTTGAAGCTAATTAAATTTTGTCCTAATTTATACACAATAAGGATATGTTCTTTAAAAATATTAATACTATTCTAACAACTTTTTTTTCAAATGTAATAAAGATTAATAATATATGTGGTGTGTGCTGAATTAATTTTTTTCTAATTAATTAAATTTTGATTTCATAGAGCAAATTTGAATCTAGTATTAAAAACAATAACTCTACTTTGAACTAAATTCAAATATAGTTTGTAAAGTATATTGCAAGATTTTTGGTACACTTCTCTTAATCTCAATATTGCAAAATAAAATGAAATAAAATAACAATGCATAAAAAGAAAAAAAGAATCCTAGTGACCAATTTTTAAAAAAATCATAATTATATTACTATATAACACAAAGATAAACTATTTTTAGTGCAAAAAAAAATCCGAGAGATGAAAAGGATGGATCATCTTCTATTTATTTGATTTACTATATGTTTTTTATGAATATTTTGTTATCTTTTTCATTTTGAATAAATTAAAATTTTCATAAAATTGTTACTCGATTTTTTAGATTTTTATCTACAAAATAAAAAGTTTTTAAGGTGAAATTTTCATTTAGTTTTAAATTTCCATCAGATTGTTGGGAATCCTTTTACTATTTAAATTTTTTATTAATAATGTGTCTAAGTAACTTTATTTTGCTTATATCATTACATAAACTAGTTTAGAGTCTACATGGCTTTCATATTTTACTTTCATTGTTTATTGCTATATTTTTTCTTACTAAAACTTCAATTATGCAGGTAAATTCCTTTTGTTTGAGATAATATATTAAACTATTTTTTACATTTAAATACTTCATCAAGTTCATATTAATTGAATTTTTTGGATCTTTTTATTTTTCAAAATAATTGAATTGTTCAAAGTTTAAGATTAATGTTTGAAATATTTTCCGTACATGTCCTTTCATTCATATTCATATAAAAGAGATGTAAAGATCACACATATAAAAATATGCAATAAATCCAATGCATGTAGTGATTAGCAATCTTGACAACAATTAAAACAAAGTCCCTATCAATTTATCTTGTGTCTTTTACTCCTACCGTTACATCTTTCCTCATTTTAGAAACTTTGGATCAATCTCATCCTTAAATTCTGTGTCAAATCACCTTTCATTGAATAATCTAAGACACATATATCTCATATGAAAAGCCCCATGAGAAATCATAGCGATCTCTTTATCTTCATCTGTAAATATTCAAAGTTGAACTTTAATGTAACACCCCACACCTTACAATATTAGTACAATTCAAATGAAACATGACATGGTTTGGACAAATGGACACTAATTCTCAAATGTGCTTGAATCTCGCATTA
>JAPFFP010000008.1:283309-300204 GCA_026153255.1 Solanum medicagineum | reverse complement strand
ATGGTAGTGGTAAGGTCTGCGTACATTCTACCCTCCCCAGACCCCACTTGTGGGATTTTACTAGGTATGTTGTTGTTTGTTATTGAGAACATGATGTCTTTTTGGGTGATTTTCCATTGTCTTCTTGTGAATCCGGCACTACCTAAGTATAAATGGCGGCTACTGATATTTGGTCTTAGAAATAAGTTTTCAAAGATTTCTATTGTTTTCCTGTGAACCGTGTGCTGTAGTATATAGGGCAGTTGGTGATCTCTATGTTAGAATTATCTATTTTGAAAAACATTTTGGAAACTGGTAAGATGTTTTTATTCGAAAAACATTTTTTGAAAAAGATAATTATTTCAAAGATCTTGTCTAAAAAAGAACAAACTAAAAGGGAAAATGATGAAATTTTCAAGGACTGTTTTAGTCAAAATTAATGTGGCAACTCTATTTCGGCGCATTACTTTGCTTATTTTGGGAATATGTGTTTGATCATTTCTACGCTTTTTATCAATGCCCTTTTAGGGACAACCTGCTGATAAGGAAGTCAAGGATGCACCTCCTGGAAATCGTTTAAATGCTGTGATAGAAAAGATTGAACGCCTATATGTGGTATGCATTTCGTTGTTTACTCATTATATGAGAGTTGGCAGTGATACACACACACACACTAAACGTGTATTACACACACACACACTCTAACAGTAAATATACAATTTGTGCATTTTATTCTGCATTTGATCTGCTAATTAACTATTATGCCTTTTTTAGGGCAAACAAAGTGATGATGAGGAAGATCTTAATGATTTCCCAGATGACGATGAATATGACACTGAAGATTCTTTCATAGATGATACTGAGCTGGTTGGTCACATCAAGTTCCTCAACTCTATCTACCTTATACATATCTATTACTCCCTCCGTCCCATTTTATGTGGCACCCTTTGACTTGGCACGCTCTTTAAGAAAAGAAGAAAGACTTTTAAAACTAAAAGTATAAAATCATTCACAGATATTTGTTTGGCTGAGAATCATTTGATTAAGGGTAAAAATGAAATTTTAAAGGTAAATTGTTTCTAATTAGAGCAAGATGATTCTTTTTGGGACGGACTAAAAAGGAAAGGGTGCTACATAAAATGGGACAGATGGAGTATTTTGCGTCCGAATGATTTTATAAGCATAGTCAATATTTCGTAACTGTGTGCAGGCGGCATTTATATGTTGTAGTCAAAGTGCTTAGTACATTGCTTCTTGTCATGCAGGATGAGTATTTTCAGGTTGATAACTCCGCGATAAAGCATGATGGTTTCTTTGTCAACCGTGGAAAGTTGGAGCGCATGTGAGTTTTTTTCTTGAGATTCTTAAACAGTCCGGTGTGTCTAAACACCATTTTGTATAATATAACCAGTTGTTCGCTTTTCACCTAGCATCTAAATTTATTTCTCGTATCCGTTTTAAAGTTTTTAAATATCATAGTATACCACCTATGATTCCCTCAAGTTACTCCACAAAACCCATGTTTCAAGTGATTGGATATTACCCACATATAGGAGTGTCAAATGGGCGGGTTGGGTTGAAATTGAGAATGTTAGAATAGATTGAAATAGAAATTGGGTTGGGTTATGACCCATCTAAACTTACTTTGGGCTTAAATTAGCAATAGAAATTGGGTTGGGTTATGACTCACGCAAACTTACTTAGGGCTCAAATGGGTTGGGCTCAAATTAGCTAAAATTCGGGTTGGGTCATGACCCGCCCAATCTCAATAATTCTAACATATTATTATTTATCTTTTATAATCACAATTTGAATTTCAACTCAAAATATAAAAATAAAATGTTATAAATTGATAGATAAGTGATAGAAAATATAAGATAGATAGAAAACATACATTAGATCAATGCAAGTAAAGAGTCTTAGAACGGGTTGAAACTGGAGATTAAATTGGTCTCAATTGAAGATTTTTTTGATATGGGTTAAGGCTTGAATGGGTTGAGATTGAACCCAATTAAAATTATCTTGAGCCCAACTCATAAAATTTTGGGCGGGTTACATATATGTGGGCTCATTTTGACACCCTTATCTACATATACTATTAAGTTTTACCATAAGAAATACTCCCTTGTCCCACTTTATATGAATTACTTTTCTTTCTAGTCAGTCCCAAAAAGAACGACACATTTCTATATTAAGTGATAATTTAATCTTAAAATGCAATTTTTCCCTTAATGAAATGATTTTTAGTGACACAAATATTTATAACTTATTTTAGACCACAAGTTTCAAAGGTCGGTCTTTCTTTCTTTCTTGAACTTTGTGCCCTGTCAAAGTAAAAGAGCAGCCCGGTGCACTAAAGTTCCTGCTATCTAAGTTGCTCGGACTCAAGTGTAGGTGTTCGATACGGGTACAAATCTAGAGGTCAGATCCTTCATCATCTAATTTTTAAGATTCGGGGATATGGATACGAGTGTGAGGATTCGCCTAAAAATAATCAAAATATCTAAAAATAGAGTGATAAAATCTAAACTATGAGATATTATGTGGAAAACTCGAAGAAAATCCTGGAAGGAGATTAAAGAAAAAGACGTGACATAGAAATTTCTATATAAAAGGTATTTCATTTTCTTCACTTTCACCTTAGCTTTTGTATTGATTACATAAATTGTTAAAACTGTCCAAACTTTCCCCATCGATTTTGGTCGAAGTACCCGAAAGCGGCTGACGAAATTGGACACGGATCCCACACCCACACCCACACTCATGTCGTGTCGACATGGGTGTGGCACTAAAAATGAAGAGTCTGAGCAACTTCGCCCTGCGGTGTGCATGGTCTGAGGAAGAGCCCGACTACAAAGGTCAAAAGTCATATAAATTGGGATGGAGGGAGTTGTTAATTTTCTCTCCCTTAATTCAAGTTCACCCCCAAATCTGGTAATACCTGCAAAGCATTGATGGGTTCCTTTACATGATATTCAATGTTCTCTTTATGTCGTTTTCTTATTCTTCTTCTTGGGTTTAATCTGACTCTTCTATTCTTCTTTGTTTCTTGATTACTCCTTATTTTTTTCTCTTCATGTGCGACTCTTCTTCTTTGTCACTATTGCTTTTGGGGTTCTTTTTTACTCCTTTCCTATTTCGTCAAATGATTGTGTTCTTCCTTTCTTTTTTGTGCTATCTATTTTTTTTATACTTTAAAATTTCTAGTCATGTTCTAGTAATGATTAATTAGGAAAGGGAAGCATTTTTTTTTCCTCAAAGAAGGTAACTAGCTTGTATATTGCAAAGGAGAAAATGTAGCAGCTGCTAATAGGATAAAACCTATCCGCTTGCATGGAATCAGTGAAATCTAACATACTTTCTTCATTCTTTGCAATTTACACCAAAATTCCAAAAGCCATAAACAGATGAGGAACCAAGATTTGAGGTTTATGGGTTCGGATAAGGGTGGTAAATGAGTGGATCGAGTTGGATATTGGTCGAAAACTGAATCGGGTGAAGACAAATAAAATATCCGACCCACCAATATTTTATATAGATAAAAAAATGGGTAAACCAATGAATAGTGCATATCCATATCATCCACTGTTTCTTAATATGTGAAAGAAATAAGTACTTCTAGATTATAAACTTTGTTTTTTCTTTTTTTTTTCCTCAGGGTGTATTTGATATGATGGAAAATATTTTCATATCTTTTATGCGCTGAGGAATACAACTTTACCTTTCTCAAAAAAAAAAAAAAAACCCTCAACTTAACAAACGAGTATTAAATATCAATATATTTTTTAAAAGGTAACAAATCTTGGCTCACTTTTTTTGTGAAAATATGATTTGGAATTGGAACAGTGAAAAGAGATGATATTCTGCTTTTGTTTTAGAGAGGAAATGATGCAGATTTTTGTGTTCTTCTAAAAGGAGAAGACTTTGGGAGCAAGAGGGTTTCAAACCCACATCTCTGTCCCGCAAAGCTTTGGTACCATTATCCTTGCCGTTGAACCACCCAGTCGTTTTTGTTAGTGGGTTCGCAAGTTAAAATTTATTTATATTTCCTAGTGTTTCTAATACAAATATAGGGGTCTATGCAAAAGCTACGGGGTTCGTCTAAATCCCCACAATTAACTGTAGCTCTGCCCCTGGCCATAAACAATTGAAGTTAAGAAGTTGTACACTAAATGACTTTCCTTTCAAAATGAAGTTCATTTATTTCCTTCTGTGAGGAGATCTCCTTAGGTTTTTGCAATTCTGGAAGTGTTACTTTTGTTTAAACCAAGTATTAACCAACTGCCTTCTATGGTTTAAACCTCTGCATCTCTTTACCTATGAAATCCTTTTTCCTTGTTCCATAAGTTACACTTTCTCACTATATTTAGGAATTCAGATCTATATTTCTTTCGGGACTTTGGTTTAGCTTCTTTTTATCGATACAGATGCGCTTATTCTCTCCTTCACCTATCCAAATAGTGTGATATGTTGTTCATAACATTATCGTATCTTTATTATGACTGCAAAATGGAGAGGATATGTTATTTTTTTCTCCGATATGAAAACTGATGCTACTTTTTTCCTTTGGTTTATCATTTCATTTGGGCGCTTCTAACTGGCATATGTTTTGTTAGTGAACCAGTTTCACCAAAAATTCAACAACCTAAAAAAAGGAGAAGAAAAGATCTGGCAAAAAGCCATGCTGGGGATGATGATGGACATAATCCAAGTAAACCTGTAAAAATCGGGAAAAAGGCTGGTAAACCGGTACCAGTTGTTAGTGAAACATCTCATCCATCTCCTGTTGTTGCTTTGCCATATGTATCCCATGAGGAAAAATTCCCGAATCAGTTGAATGTTTCTGAAACAAAGAAAGCCGCAGATACACAAATTATGTTGGAGTCATCTCCATCAGCATCATTGCGTGGCAATTCTGCACAAGAAAGAGACCTTGACCAGCAGAAAATTGGAGTTACCCAATCCAAGAATCCAGGTGACAAATTAAAAGATGGTTCTGAAATATCTGGGAATTCATCCCAGAGGCTACATGAAAAAAGTTCTTATGCTCAAGAGAGATCTACTGTTGGAAGATCAGTAAACATTTCTGACGGAATAGACCAGTCTGTTCAGCACCGTGATGAAAAGTTTAATGTCAGTGGCTTTGAGGACAAGAATTCATCTCAGACTACAGTGAGTTGTTTACTGTCCTCTCCTTTGCGATACTGTGTTTCTTTGCTATCTGCCAAATATTTCATGAATCATTTCTGCATGTTATTTTTTTTATAACTGTGATGTCCGGGTCAATTTGCATGCACCTCGAACCTTCCACCACCAACATGTACTAGGTAATTTTGGCTACCAAGGCTAAGATAGACGGGAAGGAATCACTTAACATTTTTGTCGCTGATAGGATTTGAACTTGAGAACCATGAGTACTCAACCCACTTCATTGACCACTAGGCCATGCCCTTGGGTGCCATTTCTCGATGGTATTTATAGATTGATTTCTAACATTGCTGAAGGAAACTTTATTCTAGTAGGTCATCATTCGAAGTAGGGTTAGCACTTATTAATGACTAGGTGAAGCCTTTGAAATGTTTACAATGAAGTAGAGCTGCGCATATTATGAGCCAAATAATGTCAAAGATGTTAGAAAACACATGCTGCCATGAAGTCTTTGGGTCTCTTTTAGCGTTAGCAAAAGTTTATCATCCTTCATGGTCCTTACTTCCACTGTCCCAATTTATGTGACAATACGTCAGGATAACTGATAAGGAATCGCTAGCCGCCTTGAGATGGATAAAAAGAGAAGAAATTAACTCTTCTTAATCAGTCCCAAAGAGAATGACATCTTTCTAATTTAGTAACAACTTAACATTAATCTTTTCGTTTGCCTAAGTGAGATATATTATAGCTACACAAATATCTAAGGCTTATTTTCAATCACAAGTTTCAAAAGTTGTACCTTCATTTTTATATCTCTTGTTCACATAAATTGGGACCAATGGAGTACTAAATAGGCCTTCATCTTAACAACAATATACCCAATGAAATCCCACAAGTGGGCTCTAGGGACTTCATCATAACCAGCGAAAACCAAATTTGATTTGATAAGAAAATTGACCTTAGACTTAACTCAAACCCAGAAGTTAAAGTTGAGGGATGGTCCGTACTACAATTTTATACCCTTAGCAAATGCAAGATTATAACATCCTCTCAAGATTGTGACTTGGAGTATGGATAACATTATATGGGGGCTCAACATTAGATAGACCTATGTGAGATATGGGTTTGACCAGTGTTTTGGACAGCAAAAGGCAACAAAAGGCGACAAGCCTTTTTGAAGTGCGCACTAATTCATACCAAAAAATAATAATATTTAATTGCATATATAGATATTTAAAATCTCAATATCACTAACATATTAGCAAATATTTCAATTCAAAAACTAACGATAGATAGTAGATACTAAAAGTCTAGAACTTGAAAGAGAAAAAACAAAACAAAAGTCATAATAGTGAGAAAAAAGAAGGCCGGAAAAAAGAGAGAGCTCCTTTCTTTTCTAGCTTTGGCGGGAGGAATGAAAATCCTATCCTATACGAAGGCCTATATACAAAAAAAAGCACTTTGCCTAGAATTATTTGAATTCAAAAACTAACGAGAGATAGTAGATACTGAAAGTCTAGAACTTGAAGGAAAAAAAAACAAAACAAAAGTCAAAATAGTGAGAAAAACAAACATAGAAGGAACTCTGAAAGTCTGAAGGAGGAGGGAAAAGAAACAGAGGAAGAAGAAATCTAAAGAAGAAAAGAAGAAAAGGAGTGAGTACCTATTGGTCAGACTTTGGAATCGCCGGAAAAGTTTGTCTGGTTGTTGGAGAAGTCTAGTCGAGTCGACTAGTAGGAGTCGCAGTCTAAGTCTAAGAGTGCAACAGTGCAAATTTGGAAAGAAAACCCTAAAATTACCTTTTAATTTTTATAATCCTAAATTGGTCACCTTTTTTTAAGAAAATACAAAAGGCAACGCCCTTCTCGCCTCTTGCCTTAGTCGCCATTGTCGCCATGACATTGCTTTTTGAAGATTGCCTCGCCATAAAGCAAAAAGGCAATGAAGGCTCGCCTCGCCTCTTGCCATTGGTGACAAGGCGATTGCCTTTCACAAAACTAGGTGTATGTTGAGATGGATGTATGGTCACACCATGAGTGATAAGATTAGGAATGAGACCATTCAGGAGAAGCTAGAGGTGGCCCCTGTAGCTGACAAGATGAGGAAAGCGAGACCGCGATGGTTTGGACATGTGCAGGGAAGGAGTACCGATGCTCCTGTTAGGAGGTGCAAGAGGTTGGCTGTGGGAGATACACGGAGGGGTAAAGGTATACCAAAGAAGTATTGGGGGGAAGTGATTAGACAAGATATGGCGAAACTTGATCTCACCGAAGACATGACCTTAGATAGAAAGGAGTGGAGGTCGCGAATTAGAGTAGAAGGCTAATTGGTTGGTAGGGTTAGGTGGATGTCTGGCCTTAGGGTGTAGTAGTCGTGTTTTATGTCATGTGTTGTCATTATCTGTCGTATATGTTAATCTTATCGTATTTGCATACTGTCATATATTTTTTTGTTATTAGTCGCTCTTTCTGTTCCCTTTTTTTTTTCCTTTTTGTCATATCTAGCTTATTCTGCTTATGGATTTTTGAGACGAGGTTTCCAGGAAACAACCTCTCTACTTCTATGAGGTAGTGGTAAGGTCTGCGTACATTCTACTCTCCCTAGACCCCACTTGTGGGATTCCACCGGGTATGTTGTTGTTGTTGGGTTTGACTTGATTAACATGATAAAAGCATAGACCTTGTGTACTCTTAACAACTTAAACATTTAGATGTGTTGGTCTAATAATTCAATATGGTATCAGATGCAACAGAGGTTACAGGTTGCTGCCCATTATCAAAAAGAAATCTATTTGATAACACGATAAACATATATAATGTCATGATGGCATTCTAATGGTCTAATAAGTCCTCTTCTCCCTTACTCAGTCAGTTCACGCTGCGGCTACCATTAATTTTTAGTAGTAGTTAAAAATGAAGGTGTGCATAGATAACAATCAATCCCCTCTGAACCCTCCAAACAGCTTTTTGGATTTTGTTAGCTTCTTATCTTTAGTATAGGTCTCATTGTAATGGAGCTAACACACTCACTTTTGATCTCATTCTTTTGTGTACTATTTGCATCTTCTTGACGCCTTTAATGAAATCTTTTACTTCATCAATAACAATCAAGAAGACCTCTAGTTCTAGCAAGTCCTTGTTTCCACTCTACTTGAATCTCATATAGACCACTTAACCCTGCACCATATAAGATTCACAGGTGTATGGACAAGGTTATGCAGTCATATCTGAGATTCCCAATAAGCTTTTATTCTTGCTGTAACTGACGCTCAGTTTTATCCTAAAACCATACAGAAAGTTCCAGCTATGCAGAGAAAGGAAGGATCTAGTGTTAGACCGAAAGGTACAATGCTTGAGAAGGCCATCAGGGATTTGGAGAAGATCGTTGCAGAATGTATGCCCAACACCTTTGAAATATGCTTTTCCAACTGAATATTCATTTTCTTATACATTGGTCATCTATTGAATTTTTGAAAATATCAGTAAGGCCGAGGTTCAGATGTCGTTTCTGTTTGATGCTAATTCATTTTCTTTTGTATTGGCCGTTTATTTCAATATCAAAATATCACAGTAAGGCCACCAAGTATGGAGGTTCAAGATGCTGATAATTCATCTCAGGCTATCAAAAGGAGGTTATCACCCGAAATAAAGCAGAGGCTGGCAAAAGTTGCCAGATTGGCGGTATAGACTAAGCTAGATGCCCTTAATTAGTTCTATCTTTTTGGTTGACGTACTAACATATATTTCGCAATGTACTTATAGAATCCAAATATTTCTGTTGATGGTTGCAGCAAGCTAGTCATGGAAAAATATCCAATGAGCTAATTAATCGTTTAATGAGTATTGTCGGCCACTTGATACAGCTTCGCACATTGAAGGTATTTTTGTGTGTCATTTAGATGTTCTAGATAAAATGTGTTATCATGCTGAAATTGCATCATGTTCAAGCTATATTATTTGAGTTATTCTGACTGTATTTATTTCATAAATTGTTCCATATCTCAATTATGTTATGGAGATCTGTGAGGTTATTACAGGAATCAATTTAGTGATGATTTCTTCCTCTGTTTTGGTGGCATATCTTCATTAGAAGACAAAAAGATATCTAAAATCTTGTAATGCATATTAAAGCCATCATAGTTGTGAAGTTAGAAGAGACATAGAACCAGATCCTTTGCCACGTGCTCCATTTCTGAATTTGTTTTTGAAGAGCTCAAGACCAGCCTGATCTCTCAGTTTATTAACCTTCTCAAATATAAAGTTACGATGTGATGGTTTCTCCTTCAAACTGATTTTTCAATCATCCCCCCCCTCCCCCCCGCCCCAGAATTAAGATAATATGCAAGTCAAATTTACTCTCATTCTTATTCTTCGCTTTGGTTCCAATTTGTATAGAAACTTGGCGTCGTTCATAGAGATTTATATCATGTTGTAGATTCTCTACTTTTTGTTGTACTGCATGTATACAAGAGAATTACCATCATATGAAGTTACGTTGTCCAAAAAATAATCTTACTGTGTCCACTCAACTGGCATATCAAATAAGATGAAGTATCATGGGACTTGGTATTTAACTTTTGAGTGGAGGTGAACGTGTGTGACTTGTTATAATTGATCCTATTGATAGTACAGAGAATGGGTCTATCATCTTGATAGAGATGGTTCTACTTCGTCAGATATTTATTCGAATATTTGGAACACGAAATAGATTTTAAATTGCTAATGATGATGTAACTGTTTATCAGTCTTATCAGTAATAATTTCAAAAAAAAAAAAAGGTCTTATCAGTAATCAAATTGTGCAAAAATAATGACACATGCGTTTAAGTGAAGAAGTTCATTAATATGTTTGCTTGGTAGAATACTCCTTTTTGCCTTAATAAATGACTGGTATAATCTTTTGGAAGAAAAAAGAAAATATCTCTTTAGTAGCATCTTTCAAAGCATGATTGTTCTCTTAAAGTCATGATATCAATTTTTTATGTAAACTATCAAATTAGTTTGGATTATCTCTGATTTAAAAAAATTTAGTTTGGATTTTAAGAAGCTAAAAGAGATACTTATAAGCATTTTTCAGAAATAGTAACTTGGTTAGGTAGCTCTTGTTGGTTAGCATATACTTGAGGTCCAAATGTATGTACCTTTATGTGTGAGGAAATGAGGTACTAGAGTGTCGGAGTTGGTAGGACCAAATGTGTGTCACATGCACGTATATTTAATTAGCAGAGTTTCCTCAATATGGTGGCCTGTACTTGTTATTATCTTGTGGCAGAATGGGATGAGTAAATGAATGTTTAGATGATAAAGACCTATGAGTATTGTATTATGGTTGTGAATATGAAGGAGAATAAGCGTGTTAAGAAAATTTGAAAGAGAACTGCTTGGCAAATCTAGTTTCTAGGTTGAATGCTGTAACTGCTTTCGGGTTATGTCTAATGCAGGCACCCGGCTTTGTAGATGTTACATATTCTTGTACTCTTCAATCTGTGGTTATTGACGTTGGATTTTCTTTTCCCACATGTTTCTTTCCTATCTTGCACAAGCTTGTGCCATGCTAGAGAATTTTATGATCGCTTTTGTCTAGTTCACATATATTAAGGTTTAATATTTCTCTTGTTTAACTGTTACCAATGCTTCAAGTCATAGGTGGTTGTGCTCCCATCATTGTAATAGAATTTATGATTGACCTTATGTTTGTCTGGCTGCAGAGGAACTTGAAAATCATGGTCAATATGGGGTTGTCAGCAAAACAAGAGAAAGATAACAGAGTTCAGCACATAAAGAGGGAGGTTGCTGAGATGATTAAGTTGCGGATTCCCTTGATGAAATCAAAGGTATGACTCTGTAATATTATATGCTTATTTTTTTACCATGAGTGCATGTTGTGTCTACTAGAATTTGGGGGATTCAAGCCTCTGTCATTGTTCCTTAATGGTCAGGAAAAAAGGGAGTATCATTTTTGTAGAGTGAATGTTTCAATAGGAAATCTCAAACCAAATTCCACTCCCTCAGGTTATGGGAGATGGTTTTATGAAAAAACTACAAAATGTCTTTTTATTGATGCTTCACGTTTATTTGCAGTTACTTGAACAACAAGCTGGAGCTTCTGATGACTTCCAGGAAGCAAGTGCTGAAGAGAAAGAAGCCTTTAAGAGGAAATACAGCATGGATATTGCACTGGAAGACAAAATATGTGACCTTTATGATCATTTTGTTGAGGTACTTCTGCCCCTCCCCCTTCCCACCTCCCACCTCCAAACAATAATGTCCTCAACAAGTTTGCTTCTTACTAAAAACAGTTTGTGCTGGAGATTTACTTAGTCTTTACTTGTAGGGCCTGGATGAAGATGCTGGTCCACAAGTCAGAAAATTGTATGCAGAGGTAGGTGACTTACAAATTATGCTATTTCTTGAAGAACGAACCACATTTTGCATGTTTGATCTATATTTTTGTCATCTACTTCATTTGCCATTGGGCAATCTTGGAAATTTTAGTACTTGATGCAGACAAATTCCAAGTGTATCTGAAGGTAGACTCTAGGTCAGAAAACAGTTTTTGGTGTATGCAAGAGTCTGCTCTCTATTGTGGTGTCACTTATCGGTGTATTTTCTTCTTAGCTTCATCAAAATAAAATTTTCCACTACGAAAATCTGATCTATGTTCAGGATTTTGGCGATAAAATGTGAATTAGGAGCTGCTTTGACATCTGGGGGTTCCCAAACTCTTCCCCATGATGTTTTTTTAACTGTAAATTGTTCTTTTCTCATGCAGCTTGCAGGATATTGGCCAAATGGATTTATGGACAATCATGCTATTAAACGTGCTATATGTAGAGCAAAAGATAGGAGGAGAGCATTGCACGCACGTCGGAAGGTAAAAAAAGTCCTGTTATATCCCTATTTTCTCTTCTTTATTTAGTTCATTATTTATTTTGTCTTGTAGCTCTTAACATGTGAGCTTGCAGTCACAGTGGAGCTCTGTTTTAGGTAAATGTATAGGATTATTAGTCTATCTGAAAGCTGTCTGAGATTCCATTAAGAAACTGAATGTCGCATAGTCATCAGTCCTTAGTTGTTCTCATTGTCTTCTCTCAATGAATTATATTAAGATGCAGTTTCAAACCTGCGCCTTAATGTTTTTTGTAGCTTTTAAATTGGTAGTTCATTTGTGTTCTTTATGTAGGATGGAGAGAAAATTAGGAGGAACAAGTTATTGGTCACAAAGGAAGAGGATATTAGTAGATCAGATGCTGGACCTGTTGCTCAGTCGGTGCATACCCAAGAAAAGATTGTAGTTGATCATTCTTCAACTTCAACAAACAAGCCAATATCCAGTACTTCAGCAGTAAACGCTTCTGCACGAATGCCTGTTTCCCTAGCCAATGGTTCTGATGTGGATCGTATAAAGCAAGAGAAACTAAAGGGGGTTTCTGGCAGCTCTATTGATCAACGAGCAGCAGATGCAGTGCCAAAAAAGAAAATGAAGAGGAAACAAGAGTCAGAATTGGGTGGAAGTCAGTTCCACAGTGAGAAATTGACTAACTCACAGGCAGAGGAGAAGAACAAAACCAACAAGCATACCGCTTGTCCTCCTCCAAAACCAAATAATGTTGCGCCCTCGGGCTTTGAACAGCTGACATGATGCAAGTTCTGCCTCTTGCGGCTTCAGTGATTGCCCCTGTCTGTAAGTATATAGTTGTTAACATGGCGCGGCACCGATAAGAAACCGAGTCGCTTATTTTGAAGTTATAGCTGAAGGCACATGTAGTTTCTGTCATGAAGGCAAAAAGTTAGAAAATTGATGTCTTATTGGCAATTAGGCTCTCTGCTGGGGCATTTTGATGCTAGTCTTTATATGGACTGGAAATTGCTCTCTTGGTTCCTTCTAAAATTCCGTAGTGCGTTGTGAGTTCGTCGTTCTAATCCAAATTTACAACATTTAAAATTTACCCTGGTTGGATATAAGAACAAATGCACAATTATTTTCTAGAAGCAAAATTGTTCTCGTCAAGGAGGCTGTTGGAAAAGAAAATGAGGAAAAGAATTGTTTTTGCGCTCCATCGAAACAGGAAATGTGATTTTTCATTTTTTCTGATCTGTAGTTTCTTTTAGGTTCGCAATTTCAAATTTTGATCATTCGAAAGATGAAACGTCACCAACAGTTCTACGCTACTATACAATGATCTCATTGACAGAGTTGAGAGTTCTTATGATTCTCTTTAATATGAGCTACTTTCTTCTACATAGTATTTATAAAGAGGACATTTTAGTGGACTGATCTTCATTGTCAAATCTTCCGCGATATATGTATCTTTCAGTAACCAATTATATTAGTGTACCATATCATATAATTATACAACAATATCATACTTAATGAAATTCAACAAAGTAGGGTATGCATATCATATAACTATACTGATTATGGAATAACATGCTATGCATTGACCCAATATTTGCTCATTATTTTCTATGTGATATTTTTTTTAGATTGAATTGTGAATAGCTTTCATTGATAATCAAAAAGTTTACAAGACTAGACCGACAACTTGGATAAGCTGCTCTTACATGTTTCCTTAACTATGTCTATTACAACCATTTGAAATAATTCAGTAAGGATAAGTTTTCACCATTTGCAATGGCATCTTCCACTTTGCTAGATTTCTAGATTTCTCCCTCGAATGTGGATATGCATCATCATTTCTTTTAATTCTTTTTCCATGTGCATACAACCTCTTTAGAATTGAATGCAGATCCGAGCTTTTCAAATTTGATTCACAAGCAATGCAAATGCACAGGTTGTTATCTATGCTAGTCCATCCCTTTTCCTTGCCTGCTTACTGATCCATTGTATTTCATCATCCCAGCTTTGCACTTGTCTGTTATAGCCCAGCCGTAGTAGTGCTCGGTTCCACCATATTCTTGTTACATTGCACTCAAAGAATAGAAATGTTTCTATTGGTCTCCCATAGAAAGCACAATCAATAGGAACTTGTATGCCAATTCTCTGCAATCTCTCTACTGTTGCCAATCTCCTTTGAACAGCCAGCCAAAGAATGAATTTATATCTTGAATGAATCTTTGGATGAAGTGTTAGTAGTTTTCGGGCACCTTTGGAAGTTCTAGCCTCAAAGATACATATATCTTGTGAATGGAGTACTTTCCTTCATTTTTAACCTTCTCTGATGCTGCAGTGTTCCATCAGTATGCTGCCTTTGTATCAATATGCCTTTGGATTCTATCACCTTTCTTACCACCTATGATGCTGTTTTGGGTATTTGGACTTGGATGATATCCATCTTTTTTATATAGAAGCTATGTATCCATTGTACCCAAAGACAATCCTTCTTCCTGTAGATATCCCACAATAGCTTCAAGATCATTGCTACATTTTAAGTACATGGATTCATCACATTTAACCCCTCTACTGTCCCTGAATAGCAAATATTTTTCCATGCCACCAATACTTTCCTAGATACAGTCACCTCACTGGTCCACAAAAAGTCCTGTATATTCTCTCTATTATCTTCATGACCTTTTTTTGGGATGAAAAAGCTCTGAGCTTAGTAAGTTTGTACTCCAAATAGGACTGCCTTTATGAGTTGGACTATACCAGCATAGGATAATAATTTTACT
This sequence comes from Solanum medicagineum, assembly GCA_026153255.1. NCBI lineage: Eukaryota > Viridiplantae > Streptophyta > Magnoliopsida > Solanales > Solanaceae > Solanum > Solanum medicagineum. Next base: position 285,446 of record JAPFFP010000008.1, on the reverse strand, counting down.
GACCAACATATGATCTTTGCAGTAATTTTTTCAATGAGGGGCATATATGCATTTATGTGTAGCTTCTATGTTACTAAAGGTACACCTAGATACTTAAATGGCAAAGTACCTATATTGAACACCTGAGTATCGATAATTTCTTGTTTTGAGTGCTCACTGACCCCAACAATATATATTGAACTCTTGTCATTGTTAGCTTTAAGACCAGATGCTTCAGAGAATCTCAAAGAAGCCTCATGCATTAGTGTAACTGACCCAATATCAGCTCTACAGTACATCAGCAAAGGAAATGTGGATATTTCCCATCTTTTCACGCCTTAGGTGATAGTTGAAATCAATATTAGTGGCTAGTTGTTTGAGCTCTCTTCCCAAATATTTCATAGCTAGCACAAAGAGGTATGGGGACATTGGATCCCCTTGTCTGAGTCCTCTCTTTGCTGGGAATGATTTAGTAAGCCCTCCATTCATAATCAGTAAATAAGAAACTGTGGAAACAGACTTCATTATCCAATTGACAAACTTTGCTGGGAATCTCATATCACTCAATAGTTTTTTTAAGAATGCCCATTCCAAAGTGTCATAGACTTTTCTCAACTCCACTTTGAGCACACATCCTGGTGAGATCTATTTCCTATTGTAGCTTTTGAATATTTCATGACTCACCAAGATATTGTCTACAATGCTTCTTCTTTCAATGAAAGCTGACCGAGCCTTTCCTACCAGTTCACATATGACCAATTTTATTCTTCTTGTGATTACCTTCGAAATAATCTTATACAATGTAGTGCAACATGCTATTGGCCTGTAATCTTTCACCTTGGCAGGGGCTAGTATTTTAGGAACCAATGTCACAACTGTGTGTTGATGGCATAGCATATGTCCCCCGTCATGAAGAATTGTTTCACTGCTACAATAATATCCTACTGAATCTCATCCCAATTGTTAGTGAAAAATTCAATGGGGAACCCATCAACTCCAGGTGCTTTGTCCTTTGGCATAGTCTCAATGACCTCAAGAATTTTCTCATTAGTTACTGCTTTGATAAGCTCTCTCTGTTAATCAATTTGGGACATTTGCCCCCTCTAATTATTGAAGTGTTCAGGGCCTTCAGTGTAATAGCCTAGGAATCCATTAGGTCCATAAACACAGCAATAAATTCATCTTCAACCTCTTTTGGCTCTGTTAGCTTGATCCCTGCTTCAGTATAGATTGAGGAAATTGTGTTATGGTTATTCCTTATTCTTCATTGAGCATGAATGTATTTTGTGTTAACACCACCATGATCAATTCATACTGCCCTGGCTTTCTGTCTAAGTGCTGCTTCTTCAACATTGCTCCATTTGTGAATACCAATTAGAATCTACTTCTCCTGTTCCATGAGGTTTTGATCCAGGTTGATACCATGCAATTGGCTTTGGATAATATCCAGTCTTTCCCTCAGCATCTGTAGTCTTTGCTTATATGAGGCCATATATGCATTTATGCTCTTACTCTGTGTTTAAAACTTCTTGAGCTTCTCCCATACCTGTTGCCTTATGCAATCACTATGAGTTTCTCCCCAGGTCCTTCTCAGTACATTCTAGAAATCCAAATACTCCATCATGTTTGCAAAGAATCTGAAAGGCCTTGGATGACTATTGTGTTGCATCTTGCATTTTATTAGGATGGGTGAGTGATCCGATATAGATGAATTTATATATTCAGCTTCTACATGCCCAAACCAAGTCAACCAGTGGATGTTCCCAAAAGCCCAATCAATTTTTCTATATACCCTTGTACTACCCTTTTGTTTATTACACCATGTGAAATGCCAACCTATTGCTCTAATAGTGGTTAGCTACATTGTGTCAAGGATATTTTGAAAGCTCTGAGTCTCCTGCTGTGTTACTGGATTCCCTAGCCTATCATTTTATCCTAACACACTATTAAAATCACCACTTATTACCCAAGGCGTCTGATGTTGCAGGGTAATATTCATCAAATTAGCCCACAAACTCTCTTTCTTCTAAACTTCATTCCTTGCATATACAATAGTAATGTAAAGGCCAATCTGTATAGGGTCCTCTACCATGGTGTGTATGTATTGTTCATGAATTTCTAAGATCTGGACCTTAAGATGTGATCTCCACAATACCCA
>JAPFFP010000008.1:268411-283209 GCA_026153255.1 Solanum medicagineum | reverse complement strand
CCTCAAATATAATCATCATTCTTTAATTTTATTCTGTCTGCACCACTTCACATTGACTATTTGTATATGTTGCTTTTCTTTATCTTTATATCTATGTACTATACGTATAGTTTGTCAACTTATAATGTTACAATACATTCTTAGAGATTGATTAAAAAAATGATAATTACAATCGATCACTAAATTTAGACTTTGTAACAATTAGAAAATTACAAGAACGTTCAATTAACTTGGAAGAGTATTAGTTAAGTGGTATTTAATCCTAAAAGAACAGTTTGAATAGAAAGTTTTCTCTCTGTATTCTACTATTAAAACAATTTATTCACATATTTGTAGGGTGACAATTAAGGGTTGATAAATATTTTTTTGTGGGGCAAAGATAAGTCTGAAAATTCAAAGAAAAGATGAGCAAAGCAAGTCTAGAAATAAGCACTTACACATAATAAAGAACAACTGCAAAAGGGGCAATCTTATTACTATTATACTAAAACAAAAAAGAAGAAATTGAAATACAAAATTGAATCTGTCCCATGTGGTGAATTTCAGAGATGAAGTTGGGCACTTTTGCAGAGTATTCTCTTTGTACCCACCAATTCAAAAATTACTCCATGCACATTACCACATAAATAATTATGAAGAGGTCATGTATGTGTATATGTCCACATCTTGATCAACAACAATGATATAATGGGCGATTTGACAGCAAAAGCAATAAAAAATCTAATATAGAAGATTATTTTTAAAATCACAAAATATGATTGATTAATTCATGTTTCAAAATTTAATGTTGGTTCATTAGAACCATATAAAACAACACCTAAAACTTCCATTAAGAGAAAAACAGAACCCTCTGCCGTCTACAAAATAAATTTTGTAGCTGAGTACAAACATTTCTGTCCTCCTCACATGGCTAGAAGTAGATAAACAGGAACTAATTCTAACTCCCACATGATGAAAAAATTAAGAGGTCCCGGGATGAAAACGATCTAATTTGACCACTGTACATTGCTAATATGAGAAAATGAAATAATCTAGAATCTCGAGTAACTGGCCAAGCCGCTAAAGTCCCTAAAATAGTGATAAATCCTATTAATAAAATGGGTCCTATATAAAGTCCATACCCAATGAAAAGGGTGATGTGTACTGATCAACCGTACTCCTTATCGTGTGCAGAAGATTATTATGGTAAAACCCTAAAAGTTTGCAAGATTTTGTGAGCTTGACTAGTTCTAATTACGAACCTTTTTTTAAAAAGAAAAACACATAATGAGAAATGACTTAACGCTATGAGATAAATATACTTAAAGGATATTTTTATAAATTTTCCTCCGATTAGACTTTGTAACAGTAATCTCTCTTATAGTCTATATATATTAATCTTCCTTATTTGATGTCATTGTAATAATTCTTTTATATTTATTATTAATATAATAATGTGCTGTGGTTAAAATGTCCTCCGTGAGATAATATATGGTCATACTAATATTTAAGACTTATTTTACCATCCTTCTGTTTATTTCTATTAATCCATTTTGAACTTTTAATTTGCATGCTTTTTAAAAATTAATGATTAATATGAGTATTATTTCATCACAAATTAATAATTAATTAAAAAAAATAATATATTCTTGATATATTATAAATTGACAAACAAAAGTGAAAACTTATTTTTATAATATTAAATAAATAATCATTTTTTTCTCTTTTAAATATGGTTGACATGAATTGAAACTTAGCACAGGATGTAAGTGATTTGGTCAAACTCTGCCCTTTCAGCCTAGGTAATGAAGGGAAAACAAACAAATTGGAAAAAGTGACCGGCCTTGTGCATGTGAGGTGTGGAAGAATACTACCGACTAATGCCACTAGAAATAAATGTGGATTGCAGTGACATCCTACTACGAAAAATCAAAATATGCTAATATTATATTTTATTGCAAGGATCTACTTCATCAGTTGGGGAATCTTCTAATTAAATATATCTATCGCAAAGTAAATGATGTAGCGAATGCATTTGTCAAGGAGGGAGCAAAAATGTGCAGTTTATTATCCTGGAAGTTTCACCATCTTTTGTTCAAAGCAATGTTGAAGCTAATAGAAATGAAATTGCTTTTGCGATGATACAACGACGACCAGCAAACTATGTGCCGAACATGACAAATATATAAAGTGATTTTGTAAATACTCCTTCCGTGGAAACTACTAGTAGGACAAGTGCCCTGCTACTAATAACTTGTAATGAAACATATTAATTATTAATATATTAAAGAAACAAAAAGTGCGTGAACATGACATCAACATGGATCATAAAATTAAAATTAAATGTGTGAGAGTGCATTATAGTAGTACCAATTTGTCTTGTCCATTCGAGAGAACAAAAAGAAAAAAATGATCTCATAAGACTTTCTTCACTTTCTATTTTGGGTAAGTCTAGAATTATATGATCACTATCCCAAGAAACCCTAATTGGTAATACACAAGAATAATTGTATGTACCTTGTCAGTGGTGGTTATGCGTCAACAACAATATAATTATCCCTACTATTTTATATTATTAGTCTTCTATTCTGATCTAAAACTAATAACATGTGCACTACTTTGTTTGAGAAATTATAACTAATGAGTTCTCGCATCATATCATAATTCATATCCCCTTCGATCCCTTTATATGTCGTTTTTACTATAAATACATGGTTCTTAATATATGTCATTTCATAAAATCAATGCATAAATGACAATATTCTTCCTATTTTACCTTTGATTGTTAATGAGCTTTGAAAACATATATTTGGCTATCTAAAAGAATTAAAAAAATAATTAATGTACACTACAAAACGATAAAATAATAAATTACTTTTTTTCTTAATGCAAATGTAATCACAAAAAGTGACATATAAATAGAATAAGAGGGAGTATATGTGTGAAAATTAGCGAAAGTTTCAGTTTTTCAAAAGGATTTGAACTTACATATACACTAATAATTGTAACAAAAATTTATAGAATACATATAATAGTCCCCCCGGGGACATCCGATAAAAATCAGTACATAATCAATATACATAACTTGTATTTTAATAGGTGATTTGCCTTATAATTATTTATAGGGATGGACATAACTACTGAAAAATTGAATGAATCAAACTTATTTGGTTTTCAATTTCGGTTCCTTGATTTGGTGTCACTGTTGGTTTTTCAAAAGTTTGATTCTTCGGTTTGGTGTTCGGTATAGATGTTTCAAACTTTCGGTGCACCGAATCGAACTTTTGTTAAATTTTTTTAGATTATATATATATTAGACCAAAGAAATAAAATTATATTTATATACATATAAATCAATCAGCAATTAAATCATTCATGAAAAAGTCAAAGTAGCAACAAATTTATAATTAATATAGTTAACTTGAAATATTATTTTTCAAGAGAAGTTCAAACATACTTTTGCCAATTTATGTCATGTCATATAGGATGTCTTCGTGCTTGTTTTCCTCAAGCAATAGTTGAAAAGGCAAGTTTTCTTGGCAAAGATAAATACAGTTTTTTAAGCACAATAAGTGTTCCATGGAAGCACATCATCACTTAACATGATTTTAAAGTTTTTAAGTGTTTTATACTTTGAGTTTGTCCTCATTTTATTTTTCATTAGTTTACACCGGAAAATCATTTTAAAAAGACCGAAAAAATTGAACCGAACTTGAAAAAATCGAACCTTTGATTTTGTATATGGTGCACACTTTTTCAAAATCAAAAATCGAAAAACTGAATCAAAATTTACTAAAGTCGAACCGAAGAACCAAACATCCACCCCTAATTATTTAGGTTACTATTCTTACATTTTAATTTCTAATCATATAATTATGTTTTAGTCGATTTGATAGTATAAAAAAATCTTTTACGTTCTCAACATAAAAAAGTCCATGCATCCAAGTCCAAAAGAAACTAATTACATCAGGATAAGAGGTGTTTACGAGGATTATGAAGAAAGGCCTAAAATAAGCTACTTTCTTCGTTTCAATTTGTCTATTTTATTTTCTTTTTTTGATTTGTTTAAAAAGAATTTTTTCTTCTTACTTTGACAATATAGGAGAAATTACTAAATCACACAAACATTTCTATCATATTTATTAATTCTCCTTATAATTTGAAATGTTTATATTTATATTACTGATTGATAATTTCTTATCAGATTTCAAGTCAGATTCATCTAAACACATGTTTTTTGCTATCGGATACACTAAACAAGGTGAGAGGCAAGCGAGAACAGGAGGACGGAAGTGAACGTGATTTGTCTATATATCCTTGACACATGCAAATCATACTAGATACATACATGTATATGCCATAATTTATAAGAAATTTGCTTGGGCACTAATTTTTTTTTCTTATTCATTATATGGCAGTTCAATTAATTAAATGTGGATATTATTTTCTTATATTATTAACTGTGTAGCGTGTGAATCTTTATACTTGCTAGTTTAAAGCAGGAAAAAGATAATTTCTTTTTGCTAAATTAGTGTAACAAGTCAAAGAGTTAACATACTAGATACGCTAGCGAGATGGGTGGGTGGCGAGCGAAATTTGTCTATGTATCTCAGATACATTTGAATGCACTTGAATACAATGTATCTAAAATAAATTACACCTAATTTTGACTCCATGTATCTTGAGATACATGTATCTAGATGCACTGTGAGATTTTCATAAACTATCCTTCTTTAATTCTATTTTTCCATCTGGTGTGTTTAAAGATCAAAGTGCATTTTAATATATTTTACATATTTTTAATTTAGAATCATAAAAATTAAAAGTCTTTTTAATTTTCTTAAACTCTACGCGAAAATTAAAATCAAATAACTAAATTGAAAGAGAGAGAGTAGTTTGTCTCTTTTTTCTTCTTTAGTAGTGAGTTACACTAAAAGTCAACAAAGAAAGTGAGGAAAAATGAGAAAGTTGGTTTACATGTATAAATATAGGTGATGTTACAAAGAAGACACTGGCCCTCTAACCCAAATCAGAAAGCCATCCTGAGAAAACACAAGAACAAAGGTAAACTCTTTATTATTATTTTCCTTTTTATCATCAAAATTTATTTTCAGTTTTCCATTTCTCACCCTTTAATTGGATCTTAGTTTCTTCTTCTTCTTCTTTATTTTTTTTAAAGAAAAATGCATTTGTGCAACATGAAGGAAATCAACAAATAATTGGTTTTTAAATCTTCAACAAGAAAATTAAAAGGAATATGTTTCTCCACTAAAATCCATTTTTCTAATTTGATGCATGCGCTTACAATTATTCTTTACTTTCAATTATCATTTTCTTACTTTTTTTAAGGATAATTAGGAGAATTAATTAAATAATTGTATGTGTCTAGGTTATAGTAATTAATGGGTCGAGGAAAGATAGAAGTGAAGAGAATTGAGAATAAAACAAGTAGACAAGTAACTTTCTCAAAGAGAAGAGCTGGACTTCTCAAGAAAACACATGAACTTTCTGTTCTTTGTGATGCTCAAATTGGACTCATCATTTTCTCAACCAAAGGAAAATTATTTGAGTACACAACTCAACCACACAGGTTGCTATCTTTTTTAATATAATTTCTTCATGCTATCTAATTTATTATGTGTTTTAATTTGTCAATAATATGGCTCAGTACAAGAGTTCTTATTGTCAAACTGTGATCTAATTCAGTCAAGACATCAGTGTCTCTTTTGACCAACTCAAGTGCCTAAGAGATAATTCTTATCAAAAAAAAATTAGGGTTTCTTTGAAGTCTAAACTTCTTTTTGCTATTGTTTTTAAACTTCTTTTATTAATCTAATTCTGAAAAAAAAAAATCTTCTATAGTTCCAAGAAGTTGAATTACTGGTAGAATGTAATAATTAATTGCCACTAAAGAATCTTGTTTAGACAATAATATCAATCCTTCTTTTATTGGGTACACAACTCTTTGTATGAAACTACTCATACCAGAGATTTTCATTAGGTACGTGGCATAAGTATTTTATTAATTTTTTAGAAAAAATTATTTAAGTTTTGGTTTTGTTATTTAAATGTATTTTTATAGTTATGTAGGTGTATAAAGTGATAGAACCGTTCAAGCAAATTTGTTCTCATTAGAAACCTCTGGTTTTGGATCCAAATTTGAGACTATGTGCCTTTTTTGGGGTCGTTTAATTAAATTCTATGAACTAATATGTTGTATATATTCTTTTTAATCAATAACAAATTTATTCTCCATTTCCTTTTGTTATCTTTTGTTTAACCTCACAGCATGGGTGAGATCATTAATAAGTATCTCCAAACAACTGGTGCCTCAATTCCAGTTCATGATCCTGGGGTATGACCAAAAATCTTGCATTATTATTATTATTATTTATTTATTTTTGTTCATGGTATAATTATTTGGCTTAAAATTAATTTAAATTTTATAGGTGGAACAATATGATGAAATAACAAAAATGAAAAGGGACACACTGAACCTTCAATTGAGCCTTCAAAGATACAAAGGTGATGACTTGAACTCAGCACAATATGATGAATTAAATGAACTTGAGAAGCAGCTTGAAAATTCTATCAACAAGATTAGGGCTAGAAAGGTAAGTATGTACTAATTATTGCTTAATTTATTTCCCTTAACAAAACTTGATCAAACTATTAAAATTAAGAAATAACTTTTAATGACGTAAAATTAAAAGAATATCAGTGATAATTTGATTCCCCTAAATTCTATATGTTCTTTTTTAAACAAAATTTCTCAATGGTTGCAGCTTGAACTCTTGCAGCAGCAGATAGATAACCTGAAGAAAACGGTATTTTTTTTTCTTTTTGAGAAAAAAAAACATCTCTTAATAAATAAATATATACTATGAGTTTTTGGTTAATTTATCATATTGTTCAAAATGTGGTAGGAGAAAATGTTGGAGAAAGAAAATGAAGACATGTGCCAGTGGGTAAGTTTTTATCTCACGTCAATTATTTGACTTCATTAATTACCCTTTTTATTGGTTTTCTATGGAAAAATTTGGTCAACATACTATCTAGAATTTGATGAAAAAATAAAAATGCAGTGGTATAGGTCAAAATCAAATCCCTTTGAGTGAATATATGGCTTATTAAAAAGGAAAAATGATTATCATATCCAGGAATTATTGTTAACCAAAAAAATAATTCATAATAAAGACAAGATATATTTAGATAAAAAAAACTCCGTGCTCAAAATAATTAGTTTTTGAGAACCATTTAATAATATAAAGATTCAAATGAATTTTCTCGAATATGTTAATAGACTTGATTCATAATAGGGGTTATTTCATGCCATAAACAAATTCAGAAATTTGTTTAGACAAACGAATTATATTCACATCTCTTGCGACCAACACAAGCATATATTGAGTGAAATGTAGATCAATTATCAAGGAGCATTGACTAATAAAGTAATAAATTATAAATTGATATTGCATGTGAATTAGTTGATGAAGTATGAAATGTACAAGCAACAGCCAGCTGCATTGATGGAGCAACAACAACAAGAAGAGGTGGCAGCAATTACTGAACTAAATTTACTTGGAGAACAGCCATTGTTGGCTCAATTTTCATTCCTTGGACATCAAGAGCAACTTGGAGTTGGAGGAGCCACTACTAGTAATTCTTCACCCTATCAACTACAACCTTTTCACCCTAATCTTCATCTTCCTCCCCCTACCTATGGTAAGAACATGTCAAATTATACTAACGGATAGTTTTACACGCGGAATAAGGTGAAATATCTCTCAAGATTAAGTCTGAGAAAAATTTGTAGTGTTTGGTTGACAGTGATAAATGTTTATCGTTAATCAAAAACATTTATTCCACATAATCATGAGATATTTCAATTTAGAATTACTGTATCCCATTTTTCGGATGGATTATTAAATTAATTCATCCCAAAATAATTTAATTTACATATCAAATGACCTTGATAGTAAAAAGTTCTTTATATTTCACGTCTCTCTATAATGTACCTTTTTGTTGGAATAAACATGATAAGGGTCGAGCCTAATCCTTCACACTAAAGGCTAGCTCATGCCCTTTTAGTAATGGCTTAAAAACATGATTAAATTTACGTAGATATATATGGCATATTTTTTTACCCAAAAGAAAGAGAAAACTATATGAACTAGAAAACAAAAGAATTAGTGCATACATGTTCAACTCATTTGGGTTTTCCTTTTGGACAACACAAAAATTTATTTGATATACTAATTAATTATCAATTTCTTTTTATTTGGGACAAAAAATGGTTGACTAATGTTTTTTTCTGAAAAACATATTTGTAGATTGATGGTGCTTTAATTATGATGAGGAGCTGCAATTGCTGTGAAGCTAGACAGTGAAATTCCCAGGGATAATTAATTCTACATTTCCTTTTGGCATATTTGGAAGCTTGCTAGCATATATATATGTATACACTTTAATTAATTATTATGCATCTTAATTAAGGATCTATTGATTGTAACTAAGGATATCTAGTAGTTTTAATGGGAACTGGGATGCTTGATCATGTCATTTATAAGAAACAACTACGTTATTCTATTTATTACAAATTAAAAATGATGTATTTGGATTGATTCGCCATTTCTAAGATCGTGCTATTTAAATAATTAATTACTGTATATTATTTTATCACTCTTTTAAAAAGTTATTCATTTCTTAGGAATATTATATTAGGTTGTTTGTCTGTTCCCAACATTTCGTTTTTGTTTCTTCATAACTATGTTTTAACATTTTGGAGAAAACATCTTACCAACTAACATGTGATTGATTAAAGAAACTAAATATAGAAAATTTGAAAATTATATATATAAATAACACCATAATCGAATCGAAGACATGATAGTATAAGGCAAGATAATAAAATTAAAGAGATAGGTATCATAAAACAGTCATATTAGCTATTTCTTGCCAACCTTTTGGGAAGTTCCACTATGAAAATTGTTTATTATGATATTTAAATTGACAAGATAGCTACCGTAAATCAGGCTTTAACTTTATGCAACTTCCTTTTGCAAGCTTGGGAGTTTCCCGCTGTAAATTCCTAGTTACAGTTTCGGAGTTTATGTAAGTAAGTTCTTTGGATACGGTTTCGGAGTTTATGTAAATGTCATATATTCAAAGGGAGTTGCTAAGTTAAGGTATCCCAAGATCAGTGGGTGAGGTAGAATATCATAAGGTGATGAGGAAGAAGTCACTGTTGCCTAGACAAAGAGGACTTTAAGGTAGGCTCATAGGATACTTTGGATGTAACCGACCATCAAAGTCCAGCTAAAAAACTTATATATTCAGCTATTATATATATACACACACACACAATCATTAAAATAAAAAAGAAGAGAAATATTTGAACTTGAATCTTTTGTTTTTGAATTTAAATAATGTAAAAATGGAATATCAGTAGGCGAAGGGGCGGATGTAGCCAAGGGAATCAAGGCAGCGGATTGTAAATCCACCATGTGCGTGTTCAGTTCTGTTCGCCTATATTTTTTGTGTTAAGCTTATCAATTTTTAAAAATAAATAATTAGCTATAGAGGAATTTTTTTTAGTAAACGTGTCACAAGCTTACCCCCCTCCCCCCCTTTTTGGTAAAGTTTTTGTAAAAATGAAGAATTAAATTCGATTTTCTCTCCTATATACTATGGTGACGAAGAATCAAATTATCACTATATTTATTCCTTTCTCCGCTTCTTCTTCCAAGTGTAGAATATTGTCACAATACAGGATAAAATTCTGAAAATAATGCTCAATAATTATATGATATCACATTTAGAAAAAATGTCTCTAGGAAAACTGATGATCTTTGTGACAAATCAATACTAAAAAATGTTTCTTTATTACTACTATGCTGAATTTGCTTTAAAAGACTATACTTTTATGAAAACTGATTATATTGTACATTCTCAAAACTAGAATGTGCTCTATTTAAAGCTGACTATGATTTTCTTTCTAAAAGATAATGCACTTTGAAGTAATTCACTCTTTCATAAAACTGTTTATAAAATATGGCTTTAAGACTCATAATTTACCTTACTCATAAAAATAATGTGTAAAAAATATTGTCATGATTTTTGAGCATTCTTAAATAAAATAAAAGGTACATGTGGTATATTATGCATAAATAATAATCAATTATCATTAATAATGTGAAGAACTGAAATCTCTATCATGAAATCAAGAAAAAACAATAGGAATATGGAGAGAATCTCAAACATATACAACTTTAGGTGTAAAAATTTTAGTATTGATCTTACATACTAACTGAAACGATAATTATAGAGCGTAAGGATGAAAGTTAGTCCTCACTATGATAGTCTTACATACCTAGAAAAACAGAGTTCTTGAAGAAGCTAAAACCCTAGGCCCATTCTTCTTATTTCTTGCTCTATATATACTTTTGGGGGTTGGGGGTTGGGTATGGGGGAGGAGAAAGGCTGGAGAGGAATGATAAAAAAAAATATTATGGGGTAATACTACGTGATATAGTTCCCAATTAGGTGCTATAATTCTCAAGTTCAAGCTTAGAAAGAATAGAAAAGACTGAAATAATTATAATTAAAAATTGTCAAAATATTTCACGAGACAATTCACGGACTGTGGATTCCATTCGTGATATTCAGTTCTAAAAACTAAGTCTCAAAAGTTTATTCCACAAGCCCTAATTACACGGCTCATGATTTGATTTACGAATCATAGTTGAATCTATGAAAATCAAACAAAAAAATAATTAAGTTTCAAGACTTCGTTCTATGGACTCATATTATAATCTGCTATTGGACTAACGATACGTAGTTGAGTCCGTATGTAAAAATAAAACCATAAGAGTATTTTTTTAAGTTTGATTTCACGAGCTCCATTTATAGTACGTACTTCAATTTACTATTCATAAATTGAGTTTGTGAATATCAGCCTCTAATTAAATAGTCATAACTTTTTACGTCAAATTTGAATTGAGGCGAATGGTATTGGAAAGAAAACTCATACACTTAGGATACAAACAATCTAATTTTTTATATACAGAAAGATATGATCGTTTGAAGTTGACACTTACATGAAGTCATAGGAAAATTTATTTAGTAGGAAAGTTTTGAACTCGACTTAGTACTAAAGACGATCCCTTGTGACCCTGAACCACTTCCGATACACAGCATACACTTAATAATGAACCTTGATATACATGTGCAAGTAGGACATCACCTGATCCAAGCTTATACGCTTATGATGAATAGTTCGAATCCTTAGCCTAGAATATGCGAGGTGATCACAATATATAAGTTGATAGTTAATGACGACAATCCTTCCTTGAACCCAGCTAACATGGGATACTTATGCATTCAGCCGCACTGCCTTACCCATCGATTGATTTGATTTTAATTATTTTTTATGCATAGCCGTAAAAACAATCTAGGGTACTCGATGTGATGAATAAACTATTTTGATTTGGGAAGTTAGAATCATTCTCTAATTATATAAGTGACAGTTTGAAGCTGAAGGTGAAGCTGGCATGTCTCCGTTAACGTGTCTGGTTCAATAATGACATTTTTGCAAAAAAAATATATTTGTTATTTTATTCTAATTTAATTAGTCATACAATTTCATTAAAATTATGAGATTCGCTTTAGTTGTGACCTTTAGTTTTAAATTCATATCTATTAGTTCTAGCTATTTGTATATATTTTGTAACTGTTTAGTTAAAAAAATCAATGATCAATGATTAAAAATATTTTAGCTATGTACGTCTCAATAGACCTCTCATAATATATTTGCACAAAAAGAAAAAATGATTACTACCACACAAATATATATTATAAAATATTTAATACCAAAAATTTAGAATCATTTAATCAATACTGTCACGACCCAAGCCTAGGGTCTCGACGTGACACGGCGAATGGGGAACCCAAAGGAACCCCAAACAAGCCTCTGAGCATATCACATACAAATCCGTGGTTGCTGACGCAAAATAAGATAACGAACATGTAATAATAGAACATAAGAGAAGTGAGACTAAGAGAATCTTTCATAATAGCATAAGCTTAATAGGAGTCAAGCTCATAAAGACAAACCATCATAATATCCAACGGCACCTCTACTAGTAGATAGGGCGAGGGCCAAGACATCTCCCGAGTTCACCCTTATAGATAAGTATCCAAAAATGTAGATAAAGTACTAACATAGGCATGAAAGAAAATAGATATTATCCTCGAATATGAGGACTCACCAAAAGCTAACTTCAACGATCCGGCTAGCCACGTAGAGGAGGATCAATAGGAGCTCCGGTCCCTACTTGGTGATATCATGTAGGCATAAAATATGTGTTAGTACTTGGAATGTACTAAGTATGCAGGGTGCAATGCAACAAGAATCATAGGCATAATAATCAAGATGCGCATAATCATAATCGATAGACATGAGCTCAATATGACATGTACAACCAATGGTTAGGTGTAAACATGCTTGAGAATAATCATACTTGCATAACTTGTTTCACACAATAAAGTGACATGAATAGCTCATCCAAATACCTTGTGCTAGAGGGTGAGGAATATAGCATGGGTCATGACCCGTTCTAGTAGGTAGTGGATAGTACATGGTATTAAGTCGTACATGAGGGTGAGGCATATAATATGGTTCATAACTCCTTCATGTAGACACTTGTCTTGTACTAGAGGGTGAGACATACAACATGGTTCATGACCCCTTCTAGTAGGCTTCACAATTCACATAAGAACAAAATATAGAATAAGAGCTCAACAATTTACCTGTAGATCATGGATTCTTTTCATGAGCTTAATACATGCTTGGGAACTCATAAATCACCATAGAAATACTTGTCTTAGAATTCATGTAATAGTCTTTTTATCAACATAAGAATCATATTCATGCAAACTTAATCAACATGGTGGGTATGCATACACATGCTCAAAATCATGTAATTTAGGAGTATAGGACAAGGAGTAAAATCAATTTAATTTGAAGTCATTTAAATCAACCCACCAACATAGTAGTAAAACCCTCATTTGGGTGTCATGAAATTCATCTTAGAAATTTGTTATCATTGATAGTCTCATAATTCATGTCATGTATATAGCCTCAATAAGCATAAATCAACTCATGGAAATAGCTTCAATAGATATTCATGCATACTTAATCAATACTTGAAGAATCCAATCTCAAATCATGTTTATAATGGATAGTAGAGTTCACCCATAAAATATCCAACATTAATATCATGAAATTGGATAAAGAGGGAAAGTTTGGCTTCATGGGTGGAAGGAACCCATGAATGAAGCCAACATACCTAAACTTGAGACTTTCTTGAAATTGAGTTGAGGAAGACTTGAGGTTTGTGTTGGGTTCTTGAATTTGAAATCCTTGAATTTGAATGGGGAATTTGATAATGTTTTGGAGAAGTTTTGAGAAGGTTTTGTTAGTTCTAGAATTGAAAAAATGGCTAAGGATGGAGGATTTCACGTTTAAATGGGAATTGGGTTATTACCCAAATGCCCTTAGAGGAAGTAGGAAAAATAGAGAAAAAATTACACTGGCACACGGCATGAGCATGACGCGGACATGACGCACACTTCAAGAAACAATGTGCCGTGGCCGCTCATACACACTGTTTCTGGTTCCTGTTGTGAAAATTATTTTTCTCTACGAGTCTTCTAAAATTCGGAAGGTACCCTTCTCCCACACAATTTTCCCCCCTGAATAAGAATATGAAGTTGGATTTTTGAAATCATGCACGATTTTTGAGATATTCGACAAATACGCTTATGGGGCATTCCGAAGCACATGAGGGGTGTTACAAATACCACTTAAATTGATCAATATTAATAATATTAATATTTATCAGGTATTTATTTTACACTTAGTGAGATGATTTGATACCTTAATTATTATCATGGTCTATTTTCATAGAAATATCTATTTGGGTAAAATTTTCTAGCTTACAAGTGGGGTACTGGTCTGAAAAGGCATTAAGTAAGGTATCTAGTGTAATTGGGGTGTCATTACATAAAGACGGATTTACTGCGAAAGCTGAAAAGATATCTTATGCTAGAGTACTCATTGAGATTGATATATCGAAGGACTGCCAAATAATGTAGTGATAGAAACACCATATAGACCTTGGACACAAAGCATTGAATATGAATGGAGACCCAAATTCTGCAATCACTGTCTCATAATAGGACATAAAGAGGATGAATGTTGGTATAAACATACACCAGAGGAAGAACATGTGCAGATACCACATGGGGATGATCAAATGCAATTGGGACCAAACAAGCAGAACAAAAATAAAGAACATATTGTTGGGAGAAGGACAAGAATTATAGTTGTATGGAAGCCAAAAAGCAAATCAACTCACACTGATAGTTGTAATGCTCCTGTGGTGAATGAAAACTCAGAGGCACTAGACACTCAAGCAATGGAACCAGGACAAAGAGCTAGAAAGCAACATGAGGGGGGAAGCATAAAGGAAATAGGACTAAGAGAAGTGTTGGCAACTACATGTCATTCCATCCTATATGATCGTCTTTACTTGGAATATAAAAGGCCTTAACCAAGGCCACAAACAGAAAGAGATAAAACTCTTTCTCACTATAAATAAAGTAGATATATTTGGATGTCTTGAGACTAGAGTAAAGGAGGATAAAGCTGACAGAATCAAAAGAAAGATAGCACAAGGATGGGCAAGTACTTATAACTACAATAAAGAAGCTAATGGTAGGATTTGGGTATTGTGGAGATCACATCTTAAGGTCCA
>JAPFFP010000008.1:254773-268311 GCA_026153255.1 Solanum medicagineum | reverse complement strand
ATTATTCTTAAGGTAGTTGCTTATGTCTTCAGCAGACCTTCAAGGAATCCATTAATATGTTATATTCTATTTGAGAACTAGACATTTGAGACATGTATTTAAATCGAGAATTCTATATGTAGAGGCTTGTACATGTGACATCAGTCCTTGGGATAGTTGTAGTTTGGTATTCATATGATTAACTGTTGTACTAGTCTATTCATCTTCCGCAACTATTGCTATGTTTGGATTAGTAAGTGTTAGGCTGACTCGCCTTGGTGGGTTAGGTGAGTGCCAGCACGCCTGAATTTCGGGTCGTGACATGGTTGTATCATTCTTTAAGATTCTTCCACAACTTTAGGGGATCTTTTGTTGTAAGATATTTCAATTTTAACCCCTCGTCAAGATGGTGGCAGAGAAATATCAAAGCTTTGGCACGAATTTGACTGGATGCTTCATTGTCATCTTTAATGGTGTCTGCCAGACCCATTGATTTAAAATAGTTCAACATCTAGTGCCCATGATGAATAATTTGTTCCAGAAATATTAAGAACAATGAATTTAACTTTTGACATATTAGATATTTAATAAAATGAAATTCTTACCTCCTTTGTTAAAACAGCTTTAAATGAGCAGAATTTCGTGCTGATAACGTTTTATAAATAAGTATGGTATTAACTAGAAGCTATAAAATAAATCTAGAAGATTAAAGAAGAAAAAAGAATGAAAGTTGAAACATAGAAAGTAGATAGAGAATTATATATTACTTTTTATCGGTCCATTTTGCTCTGCAATGCAGAGCCTATTTATAACTAAATTTTGTGAAGACATATCCCACTATATATGGGTCCCACAACATCATTGTAAGCATAATTAAGTGGGTGGAACCTGCTATCCACTTAACCCAATAATTTCTCCTTTACAATACAATTTTCATTTACAACACATCACAGATTCATAAGATTTTTCGAGCACCAAACAAATTAAACATTAACAACAACAGCAAAAAAAAAACCAATGCAAAATATATACTCAAAATTGAATCCATTGGCAACAACTAAGAAAAAACCCAACACAAAATACTCAACATTGAATTCATTGAGGAAGGAAATACTTACGATAAATCTGAGGAACGTCGTTGATAACTACATAATTATTGTGGAAAGGTAATGATTAGATTTTCCTACAGATTCATGTATATTGTTGTTGCTTTATTATTATTTTTTAAATTAAGTTAAGAAAAGAGAGAGAAGACAGGAAAAAAGAAAGAGCAGGCAAGGAAGAGACACATACAAAGAAAGAGACACGTATATATTGGTATTGACAGCTGGAATTATATCATGAATCCACCAACATCTTTAAAAATTAGAAATCCAATTTTGCCCTTAGAAACAGTCATGACCCGATGTGAATTTGAATTAGTTAAACTTCAATGTGGATATCAGATACTGAATAAAAAACTTTAAAAAAATATATAATGAAATACTTCATTTTGTTGAAGTTGGTCAACTTATCCAACAATAGTGACAGTAAAATTGTACCTGCATATAGAAGTAAATGTGACATGACTGAAAAATTCAAAAAAAAAAAAAAACTTCATTAATATTCAAAGTAACTGGTAAACCAAACACCCATAATATATATAACTACTGACGACATTTTTAAGAACTCTAATTGACAATTGATTATCAAGCTGCACTTTAATGTTTATCGCTAATAAAAAGCATGCCTTGGATGATTTAGTTGATACACCAACATTGTTTCATGGGATCTTTGTGCAAATGTTTTGTTCCCAGATTCTGGTAACAAGTTTTAATACATCAATTCTCTCTCTCTCCTCTTTTTTTCTTCTCCTCGGAATCAGGTAGTTAGTTCTATTACATACAATAATCTGTCGCTTTTGGAATCTAAGATACCACATGTTAGTTAAAGGAAGTAGCAATAGGCAAGACAACATATTAAAAATAAACATTGAACAATCTACCAAAAAGAACCAGCATGCACAAACCAGAAACAACTGCAAGAACTGATTAGCACATGTATGTCCTCTAATGATTTGAAGGAAAATAAATACATAAACAAATGTATATCAAAGATAAATGCAATCGCTAACCTGTAAGCACCAGTTGCAAAGTAACCTGCCATCTGAGTTGCCTTGTCCGGATACGGTTTGATTTCTTTCCGACACTACTAAATTCTTCAGAGAAAGAAGAAAATCATCATCATAGCCTCAGAACAATTATTATTTAGTATTATTGCCATTACTATTGATTCTCACTTTGAGGTTGAAGATTGATAGTTATTTCACTAAAAAGAGATGTTGAATTTATATTTTTTCAACACAAAAAATAAAATCGCATGTATTGAAGAGAGGAAGCAGCAATAGCGCCCTTTGAACTTTCTCTTCTGCTCTTTGTAAATTCTCATTCTTTTGTCTTAAAGTTTTTTAGAATTGCAAGAGAGAAGAAACAATCTTTGTGTTTGAATGAGAAAGATAAAAGAAGAGATGAAACAGAAGAAAATTTGGAGTGAAGATGAAAAAGAATTTAAAAGTTGAAGCAGTCAGTGGCTACGTGGTCGTTTAGTTGTAGGATGTAGGACACGTAAACCTAAATGCTTGCAAAGTCGACTATACCCTCAATTTGAAATTTATTGGCATTAAGCCGCTATGTTGAAATAACTCTTTTGTATTATAGTAGAAATTATGAAATCAAAATAGACAAGTAAGGCATGTTCAAGTGGTTGAGAACTTCCATCATTGATCGACAGATTGAAGATCGAGTCACTTTAAAGGATAAGTAAGAACACTATTGATAAAAAAATTGTTGCGACAGATTTTCGGCTAAAAAAAGAAAAAAGATAATAACAAACATCAAACATTATAGATTCTGAAATCACGTAAGATTGATTTTAGATCATTCAAGCAATGTTAATTGTCGTAATATTTAAGAATTAATAATTGATAAAATTTAATTTTATATAAATTATTTTCTTGTTTGGACATGATAAAACAACTAGAAGGACGAAAAAGAACACAAATCGTTTATAAAAAATGACCACGTGAAACACTGTAGACAATAACATATTTGAAATACAATATGTATTTATATCATTTATATATATAATATTTTTTTTATGTCAATTGTTATGATTTAATAATTTAATTCTTATCAAATATAATTTTTAATAACGTGATGCACACGTTCAAAACACTTATGTTTTAACTTTTTGTCCTTCATTAAAAGTCTCTTCTTTAAACAAAATCGTTTTTGCACTATTTTTCATAATTTATTATTTAACCATTTATTTATTTAGTTTCACGATTCACTTTTGGGTTAGAATTTCTTTGTATTTAAATTTACTTTTGATTTAGGACTATTTTATGTAAATAATTAACAAAAACTTTTACTATCATATATTTTATTTATAAAAATATGTAATATAGTAAATTTAAAAAGAAAAAAAAATCAATAAAATTATGTTGGAAACGTTAAATTACTCCTTTTATATTTAAGAATCTTTTGTTACATTAAATTTAGTCAATTAATTATTTGACTTCTAATTGTTCAACTCTAAATTATGTTTTATGGATTCAAAAACTATTTACATATCTATATTATAAACAATTGAATTAATTTTCTCATCTTTGTTGTATCACTGTAGACTAAATCATTGTATCAAATTAATAATATTTATTTAATGTAGGATGTTGTATCGCGTAGGATCGGGCTCGCATCCTATCGTGTGTTTTATCACTATAGACTAAACTATTGCATCAAACTATTACATTTCACCTTTCTCCTCCCTCTCTCGATCTCGCTCGCCTTTCTCCTCATTGGATACCCGAGGTTATATTGTGTAATTATGTAAAATATAATTATTTGGTCATATTAAGTTTCAAGCCTAGACTATTTATAAAAGTTTTCCATTTTTAAGTTATCCTAACTCATACGTACAAAGCCCGTACACGTAATAGATTTAAACAATACAATTAAATTTATATAACAATCAAAATAATTACTATGATATTTTAATTTATAAACTACAATAGACTGAAAAGGTTTGGCAACCATAAAGAGAGACGAGGTTTCCTGTTGTTCAGCCTGCTTCTGCCATTGTCACAGCACTTCTTCTACGCTCTTTAATCCCATCGCTTCTTTCTCATCATCTCAACTCCATCAAAGCAGCAAAACAAGCTAAGCTCAATCAGCAATCGACGCAAGTTCTTAGTCGATTAAGGTGAGATTTCCACAATATTGTCTTCTATTCATCCAATTATACTATTCTATTATTTCATACGTCCACATCCTAAAATAAGAACTAGATTAATTTACTTCATCATAATTTGGCGAAACCAAGCGCTTAATTTACTTCATCATAATTTGGCGAAACCAAGTGCTTCTGTCTCATATTGGGTTCGCTACTCTAGGACCTTCCTGGGAACAAGCAATTTTTTTGCCTTAATCTTTGGCCTTGGGCAGAAAGAAGCAGGATTTTTGTATGCCTTACACATTCCTCGATAATGCTAATAGTTCGAAGTGGCTTGTGGTGGCTGTGTTCATAATATGCACGTTAGGTGTTTGATGAAATTCCTCTGCCACATAAGACTATGGATTGGGCCGCTTTGACGGGATTCACGTAGGTGTTAGATGGAAGGTTAGCAATTCAATATCTTTTCAATGCCCTATGTCTCTACTTGCAGCAGTAGCCATTTGATCATGTATGAGTGAAGTGAAGGAACCCAATTTTTATGCTGTTGAGTAGAATCAATTCTAATCAGGGGTAGTTGAGAAGGTGCGCAGTCCTCCATAACTCTGCCCAGTTTGGGGGAGAAGAGGAACAGAAGGATTTAAGGATGCCAAGTACGAGGTAAAAAGAGAGTTGCTTTCTCTTTTCCTTTTTTGAAAAGTAAATAGAGAGTCATTCTCAGAAAAAAAAAAAAGTAAATAGAGAGTGCTTTGCAATCTCCATATATCTGGATGTAAATAGGACACCTCCTCTTAGTTGCCAACTTGCCACTAGGTCACAACAAACATTATCTTGGTGGGGAGGTGTGGAGGGATAATAATTTCTATGGAACAAAATAATAGGCCCTTTCTCATTTTTGCTCCTCCCTGGAATTTTCTTTTGTGAATGAATGTTTTGCAGGTCATCCTCGTCCTTTATGGACTGAGCATACTAGTTAATCATCCGACTACAAGGTACTTTTTATATGAATTAGTTTCCTAGATATTTAAAGATTCCATGTTTGAAATTTAAATGAATGAATCTAGGACATGATGAGTTGTCTTGCTAAGGAAGTTGTTTGGAAGAGTTGGAGAAGTAGAAGGGAGGAGGGATTGAGCGTCGAAGAGGTAGAAATACGAACAGACAAAAGAAGATGAAAGATTGCTTTAATGACATTCTTCGTAGGTTTTAGTATCGAGTCTGTTGGCTACTCTAGTTTTGTGTCATCATTCAAATTTATATAGTATTCAAGATACAGGAATTCTTACTTAAAATGGCAACCTAGTTTTGAAGTGTTAGATTCACTTTAGGACAATGGGAGTATTTGGCGTGTAAGTTTCTTCGATTAAAAGGTAGACGACAAGCATAACGGCATTTGCATTTAGTAAAGGAAAACTGTTTGCAGATTTTATCACCTTCTTTACACATCACTCTTGTTGTAGATCAAATCTTTTCTGCTTGTTGTAATAGTAGAAATGATATACTATTTTGGATAAATGAAACAGTTGTTTACATGAGTTCGAATGGTATATCAATGGGGGAACACTTCGTTTGCTGCTTTCAGAGTTTCAAGGTGGAACTCTAAACAATGAATGGTTGATACCATGTCTTCTAGTGATATGTAGAATTGTATAGGGTTCTCTAATTTTCTGCATTTGGGGGAAAGCGAGAAAGTTACAAAACTGCATTCTACAGGAATGTTCTCCATTTTTCTGAAAAATGAAATCTTAAATTGAATTAGTTCTCCCAATGCTAATATCATGCCTCAGTTTATCTATTTTCTTATTCTTCTGTTTATTGAGCTTTGGTAATGAGTTTATGACCTACAATGGATCCTCTTGTCACCAGTCAGCTTGTATGGGTATAATATCTAATTTAAAACATCCTTCGAAGACTTCTCTGTGCAGGTGGACTGATTCTTGGTCAGCTCTGGTATCACATTAATGTTTGACCCTTCAAAGTTCTGAAACTTGGAGATATTGGATGCTTATGTTTGATATGTGAAGCTTATGGATGACCATACTGAGCAACCTCTTCCACCTGGTGTTCTTTCTACGTCATATTCTTCACCACATGTGCCAACTTTGAATCCTGCTGGACATTTGCCCCAGTCCTTTCAGCAAACTGCTAATTTTCATCACTGTGGGGGCAATGGCGACGGAACTCTTTTCCCTGTGGTCACTTCTGTTCAATGCTCTGAATCTTTTCATACCTCTGGACACGAGTCTTCTGAGGCTATGCTCAATACTTCATCGTCCAATATGGAGTCCATCAACGGATTCAAGTTACAGCCTCAAAGTGCTAATGATCTTGAGAGTGCTGCTCAGAATGCTGTTTTGCATGAACAGGTCTGTTATCCTCTCCCCCCCTTCCTTTTTTTTTTTTTTTGAGAAAGTTAACATTTTATAGACAAAATACACCAATAGTGTATTTCAGCAGTAATTACATCAGGAGTTTACAGTAAGCAAAATCAAATATATCTATCACCTATACCCCTCCTAAACTATCTATGAAGTGAGAAATATCCTCCACCTTTCTGGGGAGGACATAGTTACACCAAAAATAAAAGTTTATAAGGCAGTTCAAGTTCAAGCTCTAGAAAGGAATGCTCTTGTTTTCAAGACATCTCTGGTTCCTTTTGTTCCATATTGTCCACCAGATGTAAGCAGGGAGAGTCTTCCATCTCCTTGTGGCCGGACATAATTCCTTCTCTATTCCAGCATGTTAGCACTTCTGATGCATCCCTTGGCATGGACCAACTAATACTCCTCATTCTCTCAAGTTAAAAAACACATGCCACAGTTTCTCTATCACTCTATAATGGATGAAGAGATGATTTAATGTCTCTGTTTCTCTTTCACCAAAAAAGCACCTGGAACATAATTGCCTTCCCTTTTCATTAAGCTGTCCCCAAGTTAGTATTGCTTGGCTGGCTACCAACCAAGTGAAACAAGCTATCTTCTCAGGTACTCTAACTTTCAATATCATCTTCCAAGGCCATGGTAAGAGCATTGCAGCTAGCGTATCAAGGTGTCTGTTAGCTGATTTCACAGTGAATATTCCATTTTTGGCCCTCAACCATTGTAGACTGTCTTCATTTGTGTCAAGGTTATTGGCCTGCTCCAAAGAATTGTCGAAATCTGTTAGATTGTCTATCTCTCAGTCTTTCAACATTCTCCTGAAAGAGAGGTTCCGACCTTGGTTGTCCCTTACATCTGCTACTGCTGCCTACTTTTGCTGGGTCAGATTGTAGATTACAGGGTACAACTGTTTCAAGGGGTATTAATGAACCCTCACATCATTCCAGAATGATGTCCTCCTTCCATTTCCTATTTCAATTCTTGAATTTCCCCATCTTTTAGGTCACTGGTTCCTGATTGTTCTCCATAGACGTAGCCCGTAAGGGCTAGCTTCCTTAGTGATCCATAAGTCTTCTATTGTATATCCGGAGGCTCTAGCATCTTTCCATAAACCCTGTTTCCCAGAGGCAAACCTCCATAGCCACTTCAAGAGAAAGTCTGGTTCTGTACTTTGAGATGCTTGATGCCCATTCCCCCTTCTTTTTTGTTGTTGATCACAACATCCCATTTCACCAAGCGATACTTCTGTTCCCCCTCTCCATTTCCTTGCCATAAAATATTTCTCCCTCCTACTCCCTTGGAGAGAAGCTTCACTAGATGTCGAAAGATTTGAACCCAATGCTAAAATGGATTATGTTGTTTCCCATGAAATGAGTCAAGGAGAGAGAAAGAAGGGGTTGATGGTTAACCACGTAAGATGTTAACTACGGTTCAGGAAGAGAAATTTTCTGATGTCGAGGCCACCAGAAGCTAAGTTGCTCGGACTCTTCACTTTTGGTGCCGCACCCATGTTGACACGACATGGGTGTGGGTGTGGGATCCGTGTCCGATTTGGTCAACCGGTTTCAGATACTTTGATCAAAATCGATGGGGAAAGTTTGGACGGTTTTAATGATTTTTGTAACCAATACAAAAGCTAAAGTGAAATTGAAGAAAATGGAATACCTTTTATATAGAAATCTCTATGTCACGCCTTTTCCTTTAATCTCCTTCCAGAATTCTCTTCATGTTTTCCACATAATATCTTATAATTTAGGTTTTATCACTCTACTTTTAGATATTTTGATTATTTTTAGGCGAATCTCCGCACCCATATCCATATATGGATCCATATCCCTGAATCTTGAAAATTAGACCACGGAGGATCCGACCTTTGGATCTGCACCTGTATCGGACACCCCTACCTGAGTCCGAGCAACTTAGACCAGAAAGGTGGTTCTACCCTCCTAGGAAGTAGGACAGAGAAACTATCTTCGGTATTCATGTCTGGGAGAAAATCAGCTCAGTTGAGAGAGCGTTGGTCTGAAGAATTTCATTTTCCTCAACACTTCTGATAGGTGCTTTATTTATTTCTTCATTTATTGATCTAAATTATTTTTTTGCCTGCACAGGAAATTTCTGCACAGAAAGTAATACAAAGTCAAAGGTTTGTTTTATTTGGCTTTTGTTTTAACTTTATGCAAGCTAAAATTATACAAGAGCAATGAATGTTTTACGGCAATTTCACTTCTTAAATCCAGAGAAGCAAGGGATGCAAGTGGACCTAAGGATAATCCAGATATTTTCTCTGGTCGTCATGACCCAAATGCTTTAAAGGTGTTTTAAGTCTCTTGGACTCTTTGTTGCCTTTCTTGTTATGTCTCTCATGGTGGCATATTTTCTAGTTGGCCTTACTATACGCTCTGCTTACTGCAATTTATAGGAACATTTACTCCAAATGACGGCAGAGCATCGTATTCAAATGGCCTTAAAGCGTGGAAAGTCAACACAGCCAGAGCAAGGTAGGTATCTTACTGCAAATTTTAGGAACAGTTGATATCCTTTTAATGATGTCACAAATCATAACATGCAATAAATGTATACAAAAACCTTTTCTTTTCCACTTTTAATATTTTTCCAGGTCATGAAACAACTAAAATGTACATGTTACCAATGGTTATTCGTAGAAGGAATGCCCTTTGAATTTTTCTAGTAGTGCATTGGGAAAATCCCTATCTTTTCCCTCACAAGCATAAATCGTATATGCTTGCTTGCGGTCTATGAAAGTACGGAAATCAACATGATGTGTTAATGTCTCTTTGACTAGTCTGGATAATCCTCATTCTTTTGACCTTTTCTTAATGTGCCAACTTTGGCTGATTTTTGTTTGGGAAGATCTCATAATGGCAAGAGAGGTGCCTTTAAGTTCAATACTATCTGTAACTAACCTTGAAGCTGTCTTTAACTACTCTTCAACCTTGAGGTATATTATTATTCCCAATTAATGAAGTTCAACAGATTCAAGATATGGCCAACATTCTGGGATGTAGAATAGAAAAATTACCCACATCCTATTTGGGTATGCCTTTGGGTAGTGGGCGCAAATCCTTAGCTATTTGGGATGGCATTCTGGAGAGAGCAGAGAAGAAATTATCCAGATGGAAGGCTCAGTACTTGTCTATAGGTGGTAGGTTGATTCTTATTAACTCTGTCCTAGATGCATTGCCTACCTATGTGATGTCCCTATTTCCAATTCCTGGAAATATTGTTAAGAAGTTAGACAAGATCAGAAGAGACTTTCTATGGCAAGGAAACAAAGAAGGAAAGGGGTATTGTCTTGTGAACTGGAAAACTGTAATGCTGAACAAAGATAGAGGAGGATTGGGGGTTAGAAATCTCAAATTGCAAAATAAGAGCTTGCTTATGAAGTGGTTGTGGAGATATACAAAAGAGGAAAGAGCATTATGGAGAGAGGTAATTGTGACAAAGTTTGGGGAACTTAATCCTTGGTGCTCCAACATTGTGTTAGAACCTTACAGGGTGGGGGTATGGAGGACCATCAGAAATCTTTGGTCATTGATGGAAGCCAATCTCAGTCTTAAGATAGGTGATGGTCACAAGACAAAGTTTTGGCATGATGGATGGATTGATGAATTACCTCTCAAGGTACAACTTCCAGATTTTTTCCAAATCAGTAGAGACACTGAGAGTAGAGTTAGTGATTGTTGGTCAGCACAGGGCTGGGATATTACCTTCAGAAGAATGCTAAATGATTGGGAGATTGATAGAGTGGTTTCACTACTTGAGAAGTTAGAAGGAAGCAACATTGTCACAACAGATGAAGATAGGGTCTTGTGGAAGCTCAACAAAGATGGAAAACTTCTCAGTAAGCAGTGCATACAAGAGAGGTATACAGTTGGGTGGGGGGGGGGCCTCCCTACCAGTGGAATTACTTCTGGAAAAGCATCATACCCACCAAGATAAAATGCTTCACCTGGCTAGTGATTAAGAGAGCATGTTTAACTCAAGATGTCTTGCAGAAGAAGGGGAAACAATTAGTTTCCAGATGTTTTTTGTGTAATACTACGGGGGAGACAAACAAGCACCTCTTTCTAAATTGCAGTTTCACTTCCCAACTGTGGAACCTCTTCCTCAACATAACAGGAAGTTGTTGGACAATGCCAGAGCACACCTCAGATCTATTTAGTTGTTGAATTGGGAGGGGTGGAAGTAAGAGTCAAAGGAAATGGTGGAGATTAGTGCCATCATGTATCTGGTGGTCAGTGTGGTTAGAAAGAAATGGTAGATGTTTTGAAGATAGGTCCAATTCCATTCATGAAGTAAAATGGAATTGTATTGTATCTCTACTTTTTTGGTGTAAACAACTGTGTATTATAGATATAGATCAAATAGTGGGCTTGGTAGGAGACTTGTAATTGCTACTAATTTTTTTGGAGGTGGCCTGCATGCCCTTAATGCTGAAGAATACAAACCATACCAATTTTCAAAACAAAAAAAAAAAAAAACTTGAGGTATATTATGACTTTTTGACCTGGAAGGATGAGTTAACTTTATATCTTGCTCTTTGACCTCTCAACCAACTAGTTCTGTCGAATACTGTATCAAACCCATTTATTGAATATCAAGTATTAGCGTTAGTATGTTGGAAGTATCAAGACTTTAGTTAAAAAATGGTTTCATATTGGACAAAAATATTATGTGTATTTGTGTTTGACGCCTATTAAATGATGGTTGTGATGGACATGCTTCTGTTTGATTGGCATATAGTTGAATTAGGAACAAGTACACATCCTAGATCGTAATGTGTGACTTATCACAATGAAAGTTTCTTACAAATTGGTGTGGGTGTGGGGTGGGTGGGTGGGGGGGGAATCTAAATACTACGAGACTATAAACTTGGTATTTCAGCTTTTGTAATCTGTATGTGTACATGTTCAATGCCAAAGGGGTATGACCTAGTGGTCAATGGAGTTGGTAGAGAATTATGAGGTCTCAGATTCAAATCCCAGTGGAGGCCAAAAAACACTAGGCGATTTCTTCCGATATCTTCAAGTCATGGTGGCCAAAGTTATCCTATACTTATGTCTTATGCTGGTGGGAAGTAGCATCCCAGTAGGTATCCTGTGCAATAGTCGAGGTGTGAGTGACTTGGTCTTGACACCATCATCCTAAAAATGAAGTTTGCCTTGTCCTTGTCAAAAAAAAAAAAAAAAAGACTTTTGGCTTGTTGCGACTTGCGATAGTAAGTGGTATGTCCACTCCCAAAAATTTTTCATCAGGCGATCATGGATTCGGTGATAATCTAGTAACACTTAAATATCAGAGGACTAGGGTCAAAGTCGTAATATCGTTCCAGTTTCATATTTTTTTTATCTCATTAAATTAAGGACATTACTAGAAGTTGATTGTTGATTAGACTGCTTTACCTTCTAATTTTGTCTCTTATTTGCAAATCTAATGATCTGTTAGGGTTAATTTTTTGGATAATTCATGAATTTGTGAACAAGGTCCAATCAGGTTTACCGGTTATATGATGAGCACTAAAAGAAACTTTACTAACTCTTAACATATTGGGATAATGATCATGACATGGTTAATGGAATATTAGCTTACAGCGAGCTAGCTAATCTAGACTAAGGTAAAATCTGGTTGTTATTTGGAGAAAATGTAATTCCACAACAGCTTAACTCATTGGGCAAGGTTTTTGAAATGTTTTCTTTTACCATGTCAATGATGTCTGTTATCATGATCAGTTGATCTGCTTTTAGTAGTTCTATTTGAGTTCTTTGCAACTTAGAGCTAGGGCTCTCTTTAGGATTTAAGTGATAGATTAAGACTCTACTTTATCTTATAAAAAGAAGTTATAGATTGGTGCTGTTAACATGTTGATTTACCATATGTTGTGTGAAACAAATCTTGCTTCTTGTTTGGCAGAATTTGAGATATGAAAGACTTAATAGTTGACCCTGCTATGTTTATATATGGTGAAATTATATTTTTGTTGAATTGACACTGAAAAGCGGTAGGGAGTAGATATAGATTTTGCTCACTCCATATCTTCCTAAATTGAACAAATGTAGAGCAGGCCTAAAATCTGAACAATTTGGAATCTTGATCTAAGTAAGTAAAGGCTAGAGTAATGTGTCACCAAAATAGACAAGGCTTTCAATTTTGGCATGGCATGGCATTGTAAAACACTTTTCTGTCATTGGAGTTGCTCATACATGAGTAATAGCACAAATTCAAACTACTGTTTTTGTTCTTTATACAAATCTTAGTATAGACACTACTTTTATCAAAAGCAGTTATCATTATAAGCATTAAAAGACATCAAAGGACCGATAATTCTGGAATTTTTGCTCAAACATCACCAATTCTGAGGAAGAATTTCATGTACAGTAGAGACAGATTGCTTCTTTCCATCTTCACAAAATATTTTGTTATACAACTGTGTTATGGAATTTGAGTAGAAGTTTAAACAACTGTAGATGGATAATCCTCTTAAGTTATCCGGTCACAAGTTAGTTTAGTATAGCTTCAAATTATCATGTTATTACAACAGAATGAGAAATGGTCAAATTTCTCCTTTGCTAGGTAATGTGGAAATTGGAAATGGATATGGAGTGCCAGGTGGAGGTGCTTATTACAGTGCCTCAAATACCGATGTCTCAATCTCCAGTAAGACTGGTTTCCTTTTCTATGGGTAAAGTGTTTATCGTCTTGTTCAAAATTCTGCATTAGATTCTTTGAGTTATTTGCTTTTTGCTTTTTCATGTTCAGAGACAAGTACAATCGCTGGTCCTAGAACAAATCAACATAGTACAGACCCTAATGGGGGTTCTGGACATAGTTCTGTTGGTAAAGAATTGCCTGAATACCTTAAGCAGAAGTTGAAGGCTCGAGGTATTCTGAAAGATGATTCAAAAATAGAGAACCAAGGCATATCAGTCAGTGTAAGCTGATTATGCGTTA
>JAPFFP010000008.1:232327-249504 GCA_026153255.1 Solanum medicagineum | reverse complement strand
AATCTCTTTAAATATCACCATTGTTTCCACTAATCTGAAAACCTCTGATCCACCTATTTTGAGTAGCAATCCTGATCAAACTATCAAATCCTCCAACGCCTAACGACGACAACAACAACATACCCAGTGGAATCCCACAGGTGGGATCGGGGGAGGGTAAAATGTACACAGACCTTACCACTACTTCACAGAGGTAGAGAGGTTGTTTCATGGGAACTCTCGTCTCAAAAACCCATAAGCAGAATAAACTAGATATGGAAAAAAGGGAGAAGAAAAAGAAAAAAGGAAGAATGACTAATAACGAAAAGCACATGATAATATGTAAATATGATAAATTTAACATATATAGGACGAGTAATGGCAACACAGGATATAAAGACACGACTAATCCTACTACCCTACTATACCCCAAGGCTAGACATCAACCTAATCCTACTAGCCTATTAGCCTGCTACTCTAATTCGCGACCTCTACTCCTTTTCTATCTAAGGTCATGTCCTCGGTGAGAAATAAAATCCCTCCATTGTTGTCGCCTAGATAAATAAAAAGGGTGATAAAGGATCACACTGTCTGATTCCCTTGCTTGAAGAGAAAAGCCCCACTGGTTCTCCATTTACAAGAATGGAGAATCTCACTGTGTTTATGCAAAATTTTATCTATCCACACATCTTTCTCCAAAATCCATTTGTCTCCGAGTGTTCAACAGGTAACACCAATTTACATGATGATATACCTTTTCAATGTCCAACTTGCACATTAATGTTCCCTTCCAATCCGGAGTCAACACATTCCCCAGAAATGAAGAGCAGTATCCATAATTTGTCTTCCTTTAATAAAGGCCATTTGGTTTTTGTTGACAAGCTTATCAATCACTCTTTTCAATCTTTCTGCCAATAATTTTGTTATTACCCTATAAACTCTAGGTGTCAGACTTATTGGCCTGAAGTCTTTTAGATCCAGCATCCCAGGTTTTCTTGGGGATGAGTGCTACAAAAGTAGCATTAAAGCTCTTCTCACTCTTCTATGTAGCATCGAATTCCTGTCTAGCCTTTATAATATCCTCTTTCAAGAACTCCCAGAAAGACAAGTAAAAGGGCATGGGAAAACCATCAGGTCTAGGTGCTTTCTCCTTAGCACAAAGTTTTAAGCAGCCCAAGATCTCTTCTTCCTCAAAAGGACTCTCTAATTCTATCTGCTCCTCCACACTGATGTTGTGATCCTTGAAACTGTAGCTCAGGCCTCCACTCCTCTAGTTTTGTGTATAAACTTTGGTAGAAGCTTTTGATGGTCCCTTTAATGATAGAAGGATTATTAGTATTACATCCATCCACCGTCAGAGACTCGATGGAAATGTTCCTCTTATGAGTAGCTGCTACTCTGTGGAAGAACTTAATATTTTTATCCCCTGCTTCAGCCACAAGACCCTTACTTTTCCCTCCACCGTATTTCTTCATTTTTAGCTACTAGCTCATAGGTGATACTTTAATTGTGTAAGTATCATTCTCATGATATATTTTTTACCAATCTGTTGTGAGTCTCTAGCAACCTTCAGACCGGTGCCGGAGTCGGAAACAGATTATCAAGGTGACAGCAGCAAGTCAGAGGAGAAACAAAAGGTCAGCTATGTCTCTGTTGATGAGTGACCTAGTAAACATGGGAAAGGAAAGGAGAAAGTGTGTGCCACCTGTGTATCTGATGATGGCAGACCTAGTATACATGGAAAAGGGAAGGAGAAAGGACAGGAAATAAATGCTAAGACCTATGGTCATACAAATGAGACAAAATTTTCAGAAACTTTCCATGTGGAAAGAGAAGAGGGTCCCACTTTGAAGTTGATGGATGAAAGGCCTATTTTGAATGAGCTTCTTGACCGGATTAGTGGAAAAAAGATCCAAAATCATTTGGGCCTTAAAAAGTCCAAATATTTTACTGAGCCTTTTATTGAATTTCAACCTTTATTGGGATCTTCCTTCAATTCCGTTGATCACTCCACCATAGTTGGTGACATGGAAGGATGCATGCGCATGGGAGGGGAGCTTTTGTGTATGCCGAAAGACTCAATGCAGATCGCAAAATCCTCTAAGGATGACGAGCCAGTGTAAGGTGATATATAATAACATGGAGGTGGAAAGTTTTGGTGGGGATGAGTCTATGGAGCTATTGGAAGAGCCAGTGGAGTTTTTGCACGAACCTAGGCCCTTAGCAATTGATGACAGTATATCTAAGGAGGGTTTTGAGCTATCTTGCGTGGACTCTTCATTTTTGCCGCCGAACCCGTCTCGACGCGGTACTGGTGTGGGGTGCATCTTGGATTCGTCAATTTCGGTCGGATACTTTGACCAGACTCAAGAACAATCTCGGAGAAGAAGAGAGCAATTTTATTCATAAAGTCGATGATATTTCTCCAACGAACTTGATATAAACACTAACTAACAGAAGTTGCAGCCAATCGATAAGGACTTCGCCAGCGACAGGGACTTCGCCACCGACAGAGACTTCGCCAGCGACGTCTGCAGATTAGAACTTGCAGACTTTGCCGAGAAATATTCTCTTGGAAAAGAGGAGCTTCAGCAGCGAGGAGTTTTCTTTTTTTAGCGAAGAAATCAAGAAGAAAGGGAAAGGTCGAGAAGAATGGGAAAACTGAAAAGTTTAGACGTGTGAGGCTACCAGTGTTGGAAGTTGGAACTTAAAAATGTCTTTTTTTAAATTAGTGGTCAATTGATATAGGTTGGGCTTTATCAGCCCCCACATGATTAATAAAGTTATTTTATTTTATTTTATTATATATTGTAAATATAATTAATTTTAAATCACTGAAAAAAACTAGTAATGTTCTAATATTTCAATGTAAATTTTGATTTATGGACATAAATTTTGATATTTTTTATAATATTGAATTTTTAGCTGAATCCCCGTAGCCGTATCCATAATCGGATCCGTACCCCCGAATCTTAAAGTTTAGATTTTGCAATAACCGGTCCTCCTCTCTTTGAAAGAAGGGGCGCTTCCGGTTCCGTCGGTGCTTGAAACAATTTTGTCTTCTCCATATTACTATATCTCTAGAGTCAATAACACCTGTTCTACTTTTGGAAGACCCTGTGTTATATCACCAGATCTCGATTTTTCATATATAAATGTAACTAATGTATCTCCTTCGTAAAGGGTTTCTCCATAATGGCCATGAACAGTTGCTTCGGGGGTGGCCAAATAAGGCAGGAACGGAGGGCTTTCTCCCCCTTCCGCCCGACTCTTTGGTCTTAAGGACGCTGGTTTTAGGTATTTACTTAATCTTGTTAGGTATAGGTGCTTTTCTTCTAGTATTCAAGGCTCTTTATTTTGGGGGTGTATATGATACCTGGGCTCCGGGAGGGGAGATGTAAGAAAAATTACCAACTTGACCGGCCTCTAGTGAGTTACAGATAGAGTTCAAAAAGGTTAAATCTTTGATGATTCCATCTGACTCTCGGATTCGCACCCGTCTCGTACACCCGCGCCTGTCCGAGCAACATAGGTTTTGAGTCTCAAGCAATATTGAGTTTTCACGCCAATTTAGTCAAATTAAGCCAAATGTTTGGGTTGTGCACAAAGGGCTATGAAAGAGAGTTGTTCTCATTAATAAGCAGAATGGGACAGAACCGCAGGGAGGATCAGAGCAGCAGAGACAGGAAAAGCAACACAACCAATGAATCAGTGCCAAAAGAGTTGAGGAATCTTATTTTAAATATGAAATTCAAAGGAGGGGAGCGTCCGAGAGGGAAGAGATTATCAATTGTGGAATACTGAGGGTAAACATAGTTTCCTGGAATGTAAGGGGCTTAAACAGTGAAGGGAAGAGGACTTTTGTCAGAAACCCGATCACTCAATGGGGGCAGATGTGTATATCCTTTTGGAGACTAAACTACAGGATAATATTAGTAGTCTAATTCATAGCATTGGTACAACAGATGGTTGGGGTGAACTTCATGTAGAGGCACAGGGGTCTAGTCACTAGTGGAGGTATTTTAATGATGCGGGATAAAAGAATATGGGAGGAGGTAGTGGTGGAAGTAGGATCACAATGCATCTCCTGCAAATTTTTTCTTACCAGAATCAAGAATTTTCCTGATTTCTGATAGCAGTTTATGCTAAGTGCAAGAAAATAGAGAGGACAGAACTGTGATGTGAGTTGGGTGCTATGAGAAGTCTGTGTGAAAGTCCTTGAGTAGTATGGGGGGATTTCAATGTCATCAGATACCTGGAAGAAAGATTCAATTACTCTAGGATTAATGGTGCTATGACTGAGTTTTCCGAATGCATTGAGGAGATGGAATTAGTAGACCCTTCTTTATTTGGAGGGTCTTACACTTGGATAAGAGGGAAAGGGCACCAACAGCTTCCAGAATTGGCAGATTCCTAATGGGAGTAGTTCACTCTTATCAGGCAATCCACAATGCCCAAGTTAGGATCTGACGACAACCCCATTCTACTAACATGTGAGAATTTGAAATTTCAAGAAGTCATACTTCAAATTCGAAAATTGGTGGATGAGAGTGGAAGGATTTAAAGAAGAGGTGAAATTGTGGTGGCAGTCTTTTGTAATAACTGGAACCCAGGTTTTGTTCTGGCAGCAAAACTCTTAAAAGAAAAGATGAAGGAATGAAGTAAGAATAAGAGAAACAATTGTGAAGCACAGGAGGAGGAGATCATGGAGGAGCTGGCCAAATGGGTCGTAAGACTACATGGAAAGACAATATAACATAATCAATCACATCCAATACAATTCTACTCCTATAATTAAGCTATCAATACCAAGCAACACAACTACAATTTGATTATTATAGTACTCAACTAATGTGTTTGTTATGTTCTAATTTTCGATAAATTGTGCACTTCACTTCAAAGAAGAGCTCACTTTACTTCTTGCTTTTCACTTCAATTACCATAGATCTTGTTGCTTTTTTGTGCTTTTGCTTTTAAAAACAGTGATGTTTATAATGTCAATATTTGCCTGTAAATTGAGATGCAGATCGAAGCCAGGGACCCTACCAGTGGTGCTTTATATTATTATAATGGAAGTACTGGGAAAAGTCAGTGGGAAAGACCTATTGAGGCTCCTGCACAAGTTCCTGGGGTGTGTTCAGGACTTCCTGAATATTGGCAGGACGTTCTTGATGAATCAACTGGTGTGCTATATATCAATACTTTGCTTGCTGTTTACTTGCTTCATGTTATTTGTGGATGGAGAAGATCAGATTAGAACACTCAG
Source organism: Solanum medicagineum (assembly GCA_026153255.1). Lineage (NCBI taxonomy): Eukaryota > Viridiplantae > Streptophyta > Magnoliopsida > Solanales > Solanaceae > Solanum > Solanum medicagineum. The sequence continues at coordinate 244,259 of JAPFFP010000008.1, read as the reverse complement.
AACTTAACTCACAGAAAGAAATTGAGTTAAAATTGATAATTTTTATTGAACATTCATTTATTTTCTCCTTTGTAGGCTAATCCTTTTTAATGAGAATCCTAATGTTGCTTTTCTCAAAAGATTTTTGCTTCCCCCTTTATGGATAATTGCTTTTGTCAGGCGCGTTCCATCCTTTAGATACATAATTTAATGAAAATGGCCTTTTCAATTAGATAAAAAGGATAGACCACATGATCATTCTCAAAAAATGTAAACTAGGGAAGCCTATGTTAATGCTTCGTTGTTGATAAATGTAGGACCTTTAAATATAAAAAGAAAAAAAAATAACAATAAAGAAAGACAAAGGGTGATTTGGGCTTACAAATAAATGCTAGAGTAATTTTCCTGAACAACCTTTATTTTATACATTGGAAAGTTCTTAAATCACAATGGTTGTGAAAAAGTTGATAATATAAAATGATCTGGAGAAAGAGAGAGAATCATTTATTGCTACTAAAGATGAGGCCTGATTGCTGACAAGTATGCAACTCAAGTGAAGAACTATACAAGAATAATTTGGGACCCAAGCCAGGAACAACAATCAGTAGCTTCTTCTAACCAACCAGACCCAAACCAATATCCAAGTGGTCATTCATTTGTAGGTTACGGCAAATGAAATCATTAGTAACTGAATAAGAGTGTCATATTGGTACAGAGAACGATATTTGTACGTTTGAAGCTCTTTGACATGAATGGAAGGACCTGGAGATATAGCTGAATGATTCTAGACCAATCACAACCCTCTTTCTTTCTTTCTTTTTTGATAAAGAGACCAATCCAAACGACAACAAGATTCCCCAGTATAATCCCACAATGTGGGATCGGGGACGAGAGAGTTTATGCAGACCTCACTGTTTCCAATAGACCCTCGGCTCAATTTAAATATAGTCCAAAGCAGTCTAGAAGAAGTAATAGAAGTACAAGAAAATACCAGATAGTAACAGAAACAACAACTAGTAATAGGACAGTTACCACAACAAAATAATACGATAGTTGAAGTACAATGAAACAACAACTATTAATAGAAATCAAAGCACATGCTACTAGTATGGACGGATAGCATGACAACGCACTGTTCTCTACTGACTTTTTACCCGAATCCGTGTCCTCTGCAACCTTCTATCAAAGCTCATGTACTCGGTAAGCTGGAATCACGTCATGGTCTTGTCTAATGACCTCTCCACAGTATCTTCTATCTACCTACCTCTCCTGAAACTATCCATTGCCAGCCTCTCATACCTCCAACTGGAGCGTCCCTTACGTCTCCTCTTCACATGCCGGACCATCTCAATCTCGCTTCTTGTATCTTGTCTTCCATAGAAGTTACTCCCACCTTGTCTTGGTCTTGGATATCCGCATTTATAATGCCAATCCTCATATATGTATAGGTAAGCTATGGTGTTTGGACCTTCCAAAAGCGCTACCGAACATGGGCCAGATCCTCTAGGTGGATTGTTGAATGCTTTTGGAGGATCTGACACACAAGGGCAGTAGTTTTTAAGTGTCTGACCAGCACAACATATAAGCGTTTATTTTCTGTAGATTCTCCACAATTTCAGCTTCTTGCTAGGTTTAGAGATTTAGTATTCTTTTTTCCCTTTTTTTTTGGGCAAGTAAAAACCAAAAGGCCCTGAAGTGCTTTAACTGTAAATCTAGGGAGTAAAGTTGTGATAATTCTTAAACACTTGAATGTGAAGTACAATGTTACTCAGAGCATGAGACACAGATGAAAAACACAAATTGATAAGTTGGTTTGACCTTTAGTGACCTACTGCCATCATCTTGATATTCTTCTTTCCCTTATCCCTTTTTCAAAATCCCCCCAACCCCTATTGGTGTAATTATGTCCTGATATATTAAGGTAAAAGCTGTGATTTATGATTAAAAATAGCAGAAGGTGCAGTAACGCTTGGAATTAGCACATGCTGATTTTCTAAACCCCTAAATCCATAGGTCCTGTTACATTTCTCCTTTATCGTAATGGAGCTTCTCCATTGTGTAATTGCTAACTAGGCATGCATTTACTACTTCTGGGATCCTTGTGCATCATAGGTTCGACATGCCTCTTTTTCATTCACCTTTTGAACTGGTGAGTAGTGTAACTAGTAGTACATTGTGTTCCTTTGCGGCTAGACAAATGAACAAAGAGGATGTCATCTAGGGTGTTAGACTTAGCTGGTCACAGTTTTGATTGTTATCGGTTTCTAATCATCAAAGCAATCCAAGTGCAAATTTTGTTGTTTTGAGTTCTTCAGATTTCATGTCATGTTGAACCCATGTTTTATATTATTCAAACTGTTTGCAGGTCAAAAATATTACTATAACTCACAGACTAATGTATCACAGTGGGAACATCCTTCTAACCCACAGCAGGTTGCCATTCAGCACCATGATAGAGCAGTCACCAACAATGCAACTAATGTAACTTGGGTTGACCAAGCTTCCACATTCCAGAGATGCATAGAATGTGGTGGATGGGGTGTGGGCCTTGTACAGTCATGGGGTTACTGCAAACACTGCACTCGGTATGTTGTCATTGCATACATTTCTCTTTTGACCTTTTCGTGTTTACATATCTTGTCTTTGTTTCCGCTGCGTATGAATACTTTTGCTTGAGTAAGATTTCAACAGAACTTAAACTTATAGTATGGAACTTAAACTTATAGTTCAACTTATAGGGCTTTCTTGTTTTTGCCCCTTTTTTACTCGTCAACTTACTGCACTGTCTATGTGTAGTCCAACATCTACCACATGCAGTTGACTTAAGAGGGTCTTTGAGGTTAGTGTTTTTGGTTCGATGAAATAATTTGAGTATCCAATCAAAACCTAAAGGGAATGGTAGAGTGGATCGTGATATTACTCCAGCGATCACAGACAAGTGTATTTTCTAGCACCCTTCTATATGTGTAACTCAGTCCTAGAGTTTACACATGGATTGAGGACCTCTATTTGTCTTTTTCTTTTTCTTTTTTTTTACTGTAGAGTTTACCTGATGTAAAGAGAGATCAAATTCATCAAGCTAAAGAGTGGGCCTTGAGCTGAGAGCAGTGCTATCAAAAGCGCGCCTCGAAGCGAAGCGATGCCTTTGCGCTTTTTAGATCTGAAGCGTGAGGCGTTTGAAAAAGCGCATGCTTCACCCTTCGAAGCGCTGAAGCGACGCTTTTTTAGTTTAGGGTTTTTTTTTTAATGTTGAATAGTTTTGAAATTAGTTTGACCTACTATTGGGGCTTTCTCCTTCTACTTCGCAACATCTCGTCTGCTTCTGCAAGTTACAGGTAACTTCTTCTTCTTCTTCTTCTTCTTCTTCAACATCTTGTCTGCTTCTGCAAGTTTCAGGTTTCTTCTTATGCGCACTCTGCAGTTCTGCAGTTTTGGTTCGTAGTGTGTAAATTTTTTGTTTCAGTGATGTCACTGTTTTTCTGATTCGTGCTTGTAGTGAATTGTATTCTGTTTAGTGTGTAAATTTTTTATTCAGTGATGTACTTATGTTATTTGCTATATGCAATTTGACTATCTATTTACTTTTTAATCTAAGTTGAAACTTGAAAGATTTGCTTAATATGTTACTTCTATTGAGTTCTTGATGGTTTATCTATGTATATTTCATATATTTTTATTTTATACTAAATAGCGCTTTTCTTAAAAAGCACGCTTCGCTTGACGCTTCTCGCTTCTGTGAAGCAAGACCTCATCGCTTTTTTCCGCTTCTCGCTTCTCAAAACACTGGCTGAGAGAGAAGAGAGAGTCGACTTAATATGCTAAGGACTGGAGCAAAGGTAATGGCTTGATGAGTTGAGTTGCTAGAAAAGCATAGAGCAACATAGTTGGCAGAGAGAAGATGGTGTTGCAAATGGGCTTACCAAAGTTTGGCTATAATACCATGTGAAATAGTATGAGTAATTTTTCAAAGCAGTAGCTTAATGGGTGGAGTAGCCCAACACGTTGTAAATCCTTTTTGAGGACTCTTGCAGAACAAAAGAACAATCCTATTTTCTAAGAGATTCTTTTCAACTTTAGCAAACGAAGTATTCAGCTGTCAGGTGTCATATGTCTCAGAAGAGTTCAATGAAAATTGATCATTTATTCCTTCACAATTCAACAGCAAAAGATCTTTGAAACATGTCTTTCGTGATTTTGACAAAGTTGGATCATGTCACTCAGTATAAAAGATGCCTATGAAAGCTGGAGTTCATGGAAAGTTGGTAAAGCCATCAAGAAAATCTGAATTATGGTGCCTGCCAGTGTAATCAAAAGGAAAAGGCGCAAAAAAGTTCTAAAGTCTGTTGGGGCTTTAAGCATAAATAAAGTGTGAGCTTTCATTAAGAGAAGGCCCCAAGGGCGAAAGAAAATACAAATATAGATGTTTATTCCAAGACTAATAATTGTAAGCATGAGTGACAAATATGAACAAAGGAAGTGAAAAAATTGCAGTAAAATGAAATATCAATTACTTAAAGTCACCTCTAGCAAGGAAAAGTATGTCTTAGAACCTTGATGACGACACTGAAACACACATTCAGCGAGGCGAAGCTCAATACATTTTTTGAGCCTTGGTTTAGAGCTTAAGCGCGCCATTGACAACACTGATGCCTGGAGGTATATTTTTGTGCGTATGGACATGAAAATTGCAGATCTTTGTTTATGGAATCTCAACTCCAAATAGGTATATTTTTGTGCGTATGGACATGAAAATTGCAGATATTTCGTTTATGGAATCTCAACTCCAAATCACTCCTTGAAAGCTAGATGTTCACTTTGTCTGTTTAGCTGGTCCATTCAGGCCCTTATAAAGACCGATCGTAGTTTTTTTTTTGTTAGCTTTCTTATTTTAGGCCATCTCAAACCCACTCTTTGTTTCTCTCCAAATATAGAGAATAGAGAGTATTCGGAGACAACAACTCAAATCCAATTCTCTATTTTGCTCTCTGAAAAGGAATCTTTTTATCTCTCCTCAATATTTTATTATTATTTTTATTTCATTTTTATTTTCATATTTCATAATATGAGTTCTTTCTTTTTCTCATATAATCTTCATATAATTTAAAATTTTATATTTTTCAAATTCGTTATTTAATATAAAGTTATATTTTTTTCTAGATAACATAAATTGCAAGCAAATATTGTATATTATACATATTAATGGATAATTCAAATAAAAGTGAAATCATTGAATGAAATAATTTTACATAATAAATATTACATCATCATAAAATTTATTTTAAATGACTACACAAATACTCAACATTCAAGATTACTATGCTGCTCCCATAAATGCTCGATTAGTGCATTACGGAGCTCTAAATGAGCATTTTTTTCCTTAATTATTTTTATGTCTAGCTAAAAAATTTGCATTCTTTACAGAGTGAAAAATAGTTATAATTTTAGTTATATGTTTAAAGTGACTAAATTTTTTAAAAAAATTAAATTAGAAAAACTATTTCTTTAGAATGAAAGTAGTATACTTGTCAATAATATATTTTTAGATGCTATATTACATTAGAAAATAATAATATTAAAGACATAATTAATGGTCTTATATAATAGAAATAAATAATATTAAAATAATTTTAGATTGAAGTGATGAAAGTTTTAAGAAAAATAAAGTAGAAGGAGATGGTTTAGCATAATCTCTTTTGTATTGAGGGTATGTTAGCTACAAAGGAAAATGTTTTCAGATTTTGGAAAATATTTTCTTTAGGAAAACATCTTCTTTAAAAATGAGGAAAATGACAGTGGAAGTATGGTAAGGAAAACAGAGGAGGAGCAGAGAATCATGCACTATGGAGAGGGTGATAGTGCGCAAATATGTATTTATGGAGAAGGGTGGGGGTGGAAAGTTAGAAACACTACTCCATTTGGGTGCAAGCTGTGGAGAAATGTCTTGAAAAGCTGAGAGGAATTTAGTGATAACATAACTTTCAAGGTAGGGGACGGGAGAAAGCTTATTTTTTGGGGCCACAAGTGGTGCGGGAATCACTTTGAGAGCCACCTATCCAAACATCCATAGTACTTTATGCCAAAAAAGAGATGACAGTCCAACAAATTCATGAGATACAAGAAGGAAATGTTCTTTGGGATCTTGAGTTTAGGAGAAATTTCATGATTGGGTGATGGATGAACTGCAAAACTTGCTTGAGGCGCCTACAAACTCTACCCTCAGAAATTCAGGATTCTTGGAGATGGGAGACAGGAGTTAGGCAATGGTCGTTGTTTCTCAGTAAAGTCTAATCATGCCTAGATTCTCCCAGGAGATGATATGATTTTCAGGCATGATGCAGTTTGGATTTGAAGGAAGGTGAGAAAGGTATGTTTATTCGTATGGATGGCAACTAGAAGGACAATTTTGATAATCGAGAATCTGAGGTAAAGGAGGTTCACCTATGTCAGTTGGTGCTTTATGTGCAAAAAAAGAGAAGAGGATTTGGATCACCTTCTACTACATTATCAGGTTGCTTCAAGGTTACAGTTCGTGATTCTGAGATGGTTTGAATTTTTGTGGATCATGCTAGAGACGTTAGTTTAGTTGATCTTTTAGAAGATCGAAGAGAAGGCCTAGAGCAGGAGACATTGCTCCATTGGTTCTTATGTGAGTAGAATGGTGAGAAAGAAATAAAAGAACTCTTGAGGAGTTGAACATGATTTTATATATTTGATTGATAGCCTTTTATCCTATTTTTATTTTTAGTGTACCCATGAGAATCCTACTTGCGCGGATGCATGGGTGTCCATTTTAGAGAGCCATTTGTTTTTGTAAGCTCTCTTTTTTGGTACACTACTTGTATAACTGAGCTTTTTCCCTTTTGTTAAAATGAAATTATTCTTTACTTGGTTAAAAAACAAATTCTATATGTGGCAATTCAATCCTTCCCATCCTATAATAAACCAAATCCAACTCCAGCCCCCATAGCCCCCAGGTTCACCGCCCTCAAACTGCTACCCCCTACCTCCATCCCAATAGTATTTCCCCAGAATTTATATAAATGCTTTAGAAATAAATAAATATTTTCTGCTTATTTACCAAACACTAGAAATTTAGGAAAATTACTAATTTTCCAAGAATTTCTAGAATTAGACCCCATTTGAGGTGGCATTTGTAGACCTTACATAAATAAATAAAAGTATTCCTTCGGTAATAGCTAACATTTGAAGTAGTGGTTGCTCAAATTCAACAAATCATAATTATCTAGGATGCATCATTCATCTGAAGGTTGATATTTTTCCGAATGCAGAGTTCTCAAGCTTCCTCAAAGCCAGTATTTGTCAGCAAATTTGGAGAGAGAACAACAAACTTCTGGGTATGCAGGTGCCACAGAAGACTCTGACAAAAAGTTCCAGAGGCAGAGGTATGCTGTCTATTCGCATATCAAGTCTATATAATTTTAAACATCTTTACTGGTACACATTGGTCTTGTTTAAAGAGAGCCCATGCACTTCTTGGTTCTGCTTACTGTTATTAAGCCTCTCCTTATCCCTTTTTCTTTCCTAGTTGTTTGTTTGAGAGGAACTAAGCCAGAGAATATTAAAGTTAAGCATCACATCCTCATTCTGCACAGTTGATGTCTCACTAGTTTCTGATAGTCTTCCTGATATGTGTGCATCCCACTAGGAATTCAGTCCTTGATGTTGCATTAGTCCTTTTTGTCTATGATAATAGATGCTTTCTTTTTGTCATGGAATCCATGTATGTTAGTTCTGCACTTTAGTAATAATGCATCATTATGCCAGTTGGTGAGTGAACTAAATTGTTTATCCTTCTAAACATTAAATTAACATGTTTTTATCTCTACATTTTTCCTTATTACTAATTTGGAGCTTATATTGGTAAATACAGTATTTATAGATGACAGTGGAAGTAATTTTCTTGAAAAAGTTTTTAAAAAACTAGCCATCTCTCTTGTTTATCATGATGAATTCTCATACTTGTTTTATTACCTCTTGGGGTAAGCAGTTTGCCCAGTAAATGATGAATAATATAGATGTCACCAGTGGAGCAAAAAGGTGGAGCCCAGAGGGAGAAGTAAAAAAAGAAAAAAGAAATTTTAAAAGAAAGTAAAATAATTAACTATCATTAAGACTAGCTTAAGGGGAAACTGTTCACTGCGCTAATGAAACTAATTGGGAATTCTTTTTAACCAATTTCATGCACATAGATCAAGGAGGCAAAAGGAAAGGATAATCTTTTTAATTTTCAGAAGTCAATTATCTGATATTTAGACTGCAGGTCTAGTTTCAAACCACCAATGAGTAAAGGCAACAAAAAAGACAAACGGAAACGCACAAATGATGAGGATGACGAATTGGATCCCATGGATCCAAGCTCCTATTCAGATGCTCCTAGGGGTGGTTGGTGCGTATTCCAAGGCTGTTTCCCTCTACTGCTTGTGTTCCACTTACATGGCTGTGCATTTTGCAGGATTTAAGTAGTTCTGAAGTTAATACTGATGGTTTCTTTTATTGCTGACTCTGTAGGGTTGTAGGTCTCAAAGGAGTGCAACCACGGGCAGCAGACACCACTGCAACGGTATGCCGACTGCCTTTCAAGTTAATCAATAAGGCTTAACTTGTCTGAACTTCTATGTATTATGTTCATTTTTAAGAGAAACATTTTTAGTTCATCGCAAGAGATGATGATATACCCTTTTGATTCATCAAAACTTCTAGATGCCCTCAAGAAGAATGTAATCCCGACTTCCACAGAGGAAGTAAAAGAGAAAAAGAAAGACCTACAAGATTGTAGCCTGAAAACTGAAGAATCCCATTACGACACTATATGTACTGGGATGCTTCTATGACAACTAATTCTACCATAAGTGATCCTTTACTCACGTGCCCTTGTTTCTGTTTATCATGGAAAGAGATAACTCCTGCCACATTGTCAGGAGAAAAGCATAAAGAACACTTAATTCAGCTAGTTCCTTAAGCACAAATCCCAATTTAAATACAGATTTAGTAAATATATGAGAAAATGAAGAATAGTTTCAAATATATGTGTTAGAAGAAAAATAATTTTCTCATAAAAGAACTCAAAAACTACCATAAATGAAATATGTGAATTTTAGCAATCATATCAATTGAGTTGAAAAAGCATTTCAAATTTATGTTTCGTATTTTAGAAGATGCAGTTTTAGCTTCCCATCATTTGTAGTAATAATTCTCTTATGGTGAATTTTTAATTTTTATTTCTACTCACTAATTTTGGGGCAAATATATTTGAGTTGAGAGTCTTTAGGAAACGACTTCTCTATCTCTATGAGATAGTGATAAGGTCTGTGTACATTTTACCCTCCCCAGACCGCACTTGTGGGATTTCACTGGGTATGTTATTGTTTGTATTTCTACCCACTAACTTATTCATTTATAACACATTTTATCCATCAATATATTACTTCACCAACAGCAGTTATTGTTTAGTTTCGCTTTCTTCGGTACAGATTTTCTGTTAAGACACATGCTGTAATTGTTTGGTCACATTAAAGGGCTGCCTAACCGGCTACTCTTAGCTTCATTGCTTAAATACTCGCCAAGCAAACCTATAAAAACACTACCTACCTTACACCATTATCATCAGTAAAATGACCATATCAACAAAAGTGAGATCAAGATACCCAGTAAAATCCCACAAAGTAGGGGGGGGGGGGGTTAAGTGCATTTTGAGTGCATTTCCATACTTAATAATTGTTACATAGAATAACGACTAGTATATGGGGACACAAGGTATGCTACATCTACTGTCAATCACCCTTTCTTCTTCCTTTGACTGCACGGATATACATTTGCATTAAAATAGTATTCTATGTTTGCATGTTCAAGTTGCTTAGCACGTTCTCTCCTGGTGGTGGGAAGAAAGAAAGAGAGAAAAAAGGAAGAGAAGGTAGTGGAGGTGATGGTGACAATGGTGGTGGGCAGAGGAAAGGAGGAAGGAGGAACAAAAGGTGATTGGTGGTAGAGGTAGTTAGTGGCAGGGAGAGAGAAAGAAGGAACCAAAAAGATTTTAAACACTCAAATTTAAGGAAAAGGTCAGATCTGCCCCTGAACTATGCAAAAGGTTCATATTTGGCCTCTGTTAAAAAAGAAACTAAGCCTTAATTGCAGGACACATGACATCACCATTGCTAAGCTTCTGCAATTTGAAAATAATGACAAATTTAGCCCATTTTAGAAATGGAGAGGGCAAGTTTGACCCCAACTATTAACAAAGGGTAAATCTGTTCCATTTCGCACCCTTCAGGGGTAAATATTGACTTTTTCCCGTTATATTTTTTTTTAAAAATAATGGAAATGATCTTAGCATTCTTGGGCATAGCAAATGGAGGTAAATTTAGAAATAAATATATTTATAACTAACTAATCTTTAATGAGAAGATTCTTTTTACTTTTTCATATACATGAATAGCATAAGTAATGAATAGTGCAACTTATTTGGATCCAACAAGACTTCTATTTTCTTGTAATCATATGTATCTTGTTATGGAAAATTACTTCTTGTAGGAGATCAATTTAGCATGTCGGTATAAAAAAACACACATTATCGGTAGATAGAGTTTTAGACTATTTTTTAAAGTTCATTAGTTGATCAAGGTTTAAAACTTTTCCCAAATTGTTTTACTTCTCCCCTCTATGGCTGTGTACCTGAAAGCAAATAATATTTGATTGTTCTAGTTATGACATTTCTTACAATTTGAGATCGCAACTACTCCAAAAGTTGATACGGATAGATCAAGTAAAGAATGTCGTAAGAGAATAAAAAAACATGATCAAGTTAGGGAAAGTTTTTTTCACGAGTGGTATTAAAAAAAGAGTTCACACTTTCAAATTTAAATTGATGTACTTTGATCCTCTTTATAGGTTATTCATATATAGTGATCCTGGTCAAATCCTTTAAAGTTTTTTGAATGGTCTAAATTTTGCTCTTTAGCGGTTGCTGCTATCCCATAAGGTAAAAATGCCGCTTTGATAATGACGGTAGGAATGAGACTCTTTTTAAGAGAGGGTAAATTGCTCCATTTCGCATCGTTTAGGGGCATTTGACCCTTTACCCTAGAATGGAAAAAGTCATCGCAACCTTTGTTTTGAAATTATTTCAAGTGATACTTACAGAGACTTACATTTGAAACTTTTAAATTTGAATTCTCTGTTAAAGTCAAAATTTTCAACTCAAAATTAACTCTTTATATTTCAAATCATGTGTGATTTTGTCAATAATGTGATGGTTAAAGGGATTGAGCCATACGAGTAAGAACCTTGAGATCCCAGGCTCGAGCAGTGACACCAGTCGGTGCAAGCCCATTTTCTCCAACCTTAGTGGGTGGGTCTACCTGCACCTTTGCTTGTGATTATATCAGTAGTCTGACAGATTGGTCAAGGTCTGCACAAGTTGCCTCCGAAACTAATGTCATTGGAAAACCACCTTCAAATGCTACTCTAGCAGATGCCATACAACAATCTGTTCAAGCATTCCTCCTTTTAACTCCCTACTGGTTAAAATTGGTCAAGTTTTTCGGTGATAGGAGTAGATGCTTTACTGAACTCATTCTTTTGCTTTCTTGCTCTTTAAATAATAGGTAGGTTTCTTTCATTCCAAGCTGAATTTGGTTTGCCGTATTTCTTGTTACATTAGCTGGGATTAGGAGCTTCTCTGAAGCATTCATCGGCCATATCCTTGCCTTTTCTTTAGGCATTTGGAATGCTTAACATACTCGAGCATGTCTGTCTAATTTTGCTCACATATTGGACCAGACAGGTTTTATATAATTGTATGTAGAGAAAAATAAAGAAAAAAGAACACAAATGATTTACGAGGTTCGGCAAGTGGTGCCTACATCCTCGGGCTAAACTCTCTCTACTGTATTTTGAGAGGTATGGCATTAGGTCAATATATACAGGAGCTTGGGGC
>JAPFFP010000008.1:215032-230234 GCA_026153255.1 Solanum medicagineum | reverse complement strand
TTAGCTAAAGTAAGCAATATACAATATCAATAGCTCATCAATCACTCATCCTCAACTCAGGGTAAGAAACGGTCTCTATCACATCACTATCCATCAAGACATCACACTATCACATCAACATCAGAGTATTACTATCATAAAACCTATCTGGGAGTTCCTATAATTGACCATCACCACCTATGAGCCAGTGATGATACAACGAAGAGATGTCATTGCCACATTCACCCAGTACCTTGCTGGGGTAAAGGAGGAGTCTATCAGGGATCCCAAAAAAGTCTGTCAAGTCCTCTGCGAGACAAAGGAAACATCTGCTTTCACGGACCAACTCTCTCTTACGCTGGCCACGCAGTTAATGAGTACAAGTGGGACTCACTCTTACCTATTTGGTGCTAATACTCCTCGCAGGACTTGATATGCTCATAAGTTTATCAACATTAGGCTGGTTATACAACCAAACCCCCCTCCCCCGTCTCAGGCAGGGGCCCCATCTCATCTGACATTTTATCAACTCAAAGAATAAGTTCTTCCTCTCAAACTAAGGTTCAGTCTCATTTAAGCTCTAGGAACACTAATTCCATCAATTTCAATCATCAACACCCTCATCTCAGGACTCAGACTCCAACAATCAACACATTCAGACAATCAAGGCTCTAGACAATTACCTCTACATTCATTCTTGAAGTATTAAACAAGGGGAATCATGCAATTTAGGTAATACAATCACACACTAATGCATATAAACAGTAAATACAAGTATGATGATCATCAATTTGAGATAATATATAGAAATTAAAAATATGTTCAAGAAACAAAGATAATGTTCAAGAATTTCTTCAAGGATCACTACTCAAGACCTATCAACTGTCAATTGTCAACCTATTACATGTACTGGGGCACATGAAAGAACAATTCCATTTTCTAGGTAGCCTTTAAATACCTGGGATGAAGAATTTCCAACCTTTCTTCAAGAACTTGGCCCTAGATTTTGAAACCCTCGACCCTTTCTTTCTCTGCTCTCTCAGAAAGTATGTTTAACTTAAGAAAATTATGGGTTTTGAAACCCTTTCCGTACGAATTAATATTCAAGAATGCGTTTTGAGGCTTAAAAATGGGTTGAAAATGACCAAAATACCCTTCTCGAAATTTAAAAGAAAAATTTTAAAACTGATGTACTAGTCTGTGATGCGCCAAGGGCCCGTACCAGTATATTTCACTAATTTTCAAAAATTTCAATTACCGTCGAATTTCAAAGAAAAAACTAAAGTGTCACTCCGTGCGCCATTCGCGTCGCGTCAGGGGCGCGGACATACACTGTCCCTTCATTAATTAATGAAAATTATTTTTTACTTCGATCTCTCTTAAATCGGGTCGAGATCATTTTCTCACTTGATTTTTCACGCTGATTGCAAATTCGGTCTCGAATTTCCAATTGGAGTTTTGGAAGACACTTTATCCACATGATTACGTTTTAGGGGCATTTCGGTAATTTCATAGAGTGTTACATTGTGATAATGTTTTTTGCTTGACTAATGCCCCGACTATGTTTGTGGACCTCATGAATAGGGTCTTTAGCCCTACTTTGATATGTTTGTGGTGGTTTTAGTGATGATATATTGATTTATTTCCGAAGTGAAGAAGAGCTTGTGAATTGTTTGAGGGTAGTGTTGCAATTTTGAAGGATGAGAAGTTGTTTGTTAAGTATGAAAAGTGTGAATTTTTAGAAAACAAAGAGTTGGTTCGAGGAGTATACCGGTTGGCTAGGTTGGGAATGAGGTTGGGTGAAGTGAAAATGGTGGTGTGGCGGTTAATGATGGTGCCGAATCTTCTTTGATTGAGGAAGTTAAGACGAAATAAGACCTTGAACCCATCTTGCTAGAATTGAAGGTTTGGTGAAGAATGGTAAGGTGGGGGTTTTTCCCTAAGGGAGAGATGGGGTCCTTAGGTACCAAGGTAGGTTAAGCGTGCTTGATGTTGATGATTGGGTTACTTGAAAGTCTCACCCATTAAGGGCGTAGTCCAGTATAGAGCAGAAGGTAAATTGAACCAAGGTTTGTGAGTTCTTATAGAATTTTGAGGAGGGTTGGCAAGGCTGCATGTGAATTGGGGTTGCCTACGGAGATGAATATGGTTCATTCGGTCTTCCATGTGTCGGTGTTGGGAAAGTGTGTGGGGGACCCAAGTGTTATAGTGCCCTTAGAGGTTGTGGGTATTGTGGAGGACAACCAGGCCTATGAGGAGCTCCCGATGGAGATTTTGAATAGACAAGTGGGAAAGATTGAGGACAAAGATGTAACACCCGTCAAGACCCTTTGGAGGAATCAACAAATTGAAGTGCCACTTATAAAGCCAAAGCGAACATGAGGAAGCGATACACGTACCTCTTTCACTCTATTCAAGCCTAACATAATTAATTAAGCCCATCTATGATTTCAAGTCTTAAGTTTCAGCCCTTATGTCATTTTGCATGCATTCATGTTCATGGTAACAAGTTTCCGGAGATTTTTGACATTCATGTTGAGACTTTTTAAAAATGATGTTTAGATGTATTTGTTGCATTCATGTCGGACTGAAATCTTCATGATTACTTGTCTTACGTACATTTCTTTGACATTCGAGGACGAATGTTCCCAAGGGGGAGATATTGAAATGCCCCAAAAACTTCCCAAAAATGTGCTTCGAAATGCCCATAATCGTAATTTTCGTATATATCAAAATTCATGTGTGATATCAAAAGTACGACTTCATATTCTTGATCAGGGGGAAAATTGAGTGGGGAATGAGTATAACCCAAATTTTAGAAGACTCATACGAAAAATAATTTTCACAAATGTTTCGAAAACAGTGGCGATCCGCGCCCTGGCCGCGACGAGCCAGGGGTGCAGATCAGTGTTAGTTGGCCCTTCGCGATGGATCGTCATCACGCCATTGATGCGGACCAATGCAGTTTTTTTCCCTATTTTTCTATTTCGGCCCAAGGGCATTGGGGTCATAGCCCTATGCCCACTTATGTGTGAAAACACCTATATTTAACGTGAAAAACCCTCTCAAAACCCTCTCCAAGACTTAACCAAATATCTCATTCAAATTTCAAGGATTTCAAGCCTAGCTTGGGAACTCAAGGATTGTCTTCAAGCCCCAAGTTTTCTTGAAGCTCATCTCAAGAAAACTCAAGTTTGAGGTATGTGGGTTTCATCCATTGGGTCTTTTTACCCACGGAGCCCAATCTCTCTTTTTATGAAACTTGCATGTTTTCAAGTTGTATCATCTATGGGTATCTCTTATTATGGATTTTGATTATAAATTATGTTAGGGTTTTATAAAATGTTGATTGATTATGCATAACTATCTATTTTGAGCTTATACTATGAATTGATTTTGTCTATTGAGACTATGTATGTTTTGAGCTATGAAACTATGGTCTATTATCAGATTTAATGTTGGATTTCAAGGTACCCTACATGAGGGTGTTACAATATGTTGGTGGCTTGATTTGCATTGAAATTTGTCATATTATTTCACCTTGAATTGCATGATTTTGAACTAGCATCATGAGCCCACCAAGTGTTTGATACAATGTCAAGTCAAGAATTCTCAAGCTTTTGATGATCTATTGCATGATCTTATGAGTTTCGGTTGTTGTTGAGCTATTGAGTTCTTATGCTAAGGTTTATGCTCTTATGAATTGTAAAGCCTACTAGACGGGGTTATGAACTATGTTATATGCCTTGCCCTCTAGTTCAACGCCAAGATCTACATGTAGGGATTATAAACTATGTTGTATGCCTTACCCTCATGTACGATGTAATGCTATGCAATATCTTATACTCACATGTAGGGGTTATGAACTATGTGGTACGCCTCACCCTCATGTGCGATTCAATATGTTGTATTATCTCATGCTTATATATAGGGGTTATGACCTATGCTATATTTCTACCCTCATGTACTATCTATTATCTCAGGCTTACATGTATGGGTTATGACTATGCCATTTCTCTACCCTCATATACTACCCATTACCTACTAGAAGGGGTTATGACCTATGCTATATCCCTCACCCTCTAGTAAAAGGTATTTGGATGATCTATTCATGTCACTTTATGGTGTTAAACAAGTTATGTAAGTATAATTATCCTCAAGCATGTTTTATCCTACGTATTGATTACGCATGGCATATTGAGCTTATGTTCATTAATTATGATTAAGCATCTTGTTATTATGGCTTATGAATTGTATTTTATCCCACATACTTAGTACATTCAAACGTACTAACACATACTTTATGCCTACATGATGTTACCATGTAGGGACCGGAGCTCCATTTGATCACCCTCCTTCTCCACGTGGCTAGTTGATTCTTGTGAAGAAACTAGTTGGTGAGTCCTTAATTCCGAGGGCAATAGCTGTTCCCATTCATGCTTTATAGATTCTTGTTCTTATGTTGGATACTTTTTAAGTGAGGGTGAGCCCGGAAAGTGTCTTGGCCCCCGATCCACTCTATGTTAGAGGTGTCGTTGGATATTATGTCATAGTTTGATTATGTTATTAAAGTTTGACTCTTCATACACTATTATTATTATGAATGGTTTCCCTTAGTCCCTTTTCCCTTTTTATTTATTCGACTCTTGTGTTTGTTTAATTTGCTTTCGCAACCAAGGATGTATACACAATATGCTAAGAGGCTTGTTTGGGTTGTATTCGGGCTTTCCATTGGTTGTGTCACCTCTAGTCCCTAGGCTTAGATCATGACACATTCATTATAACTCATTATCTAGCTAAGCTCATAACTCTATAAATCTGATGTGACTTTTTTTTCAAAATCATGAGCCTAGTTTAGATCTACCACCTCATACTCTTTGTTCTTCTATTCAACACATATACTTGATCTTTACAAACACAATGGCATGTCAATATCAACTCCTTTCTTATTCAAGTATACTCCATCTTATACTAACTAACAACTCTTCCTCTACCTTCTATCATGAAAGTTAGACGATACTTATTACTCTTTAACCAAAACTTAGAAGGAATGGAACCAACAAGCCGTCGACAACGGCTAGCATAATGGCTATTGAATTTGAATAAAATTCAAAAATCACCCATGAATTGGACATAATGGCTATAAAATTTGAATAAAATTCAAAAATCACCCATGAATTGGATCAGACCGGAACCACTCAGTAGATGTGACCCCATTTGTCCAATTCCCCATCCCGGTACCCCCTATTCCTTCCTCAATCGGAGGCTATTCGATTGGAACAGACCTGGTAATAAATCAAAATAGATCCGTATCAGTACTGATAGCCAGTGGAATACCGTATATAGCCCAGGGTGGCTAATCGAACACCTTTGAACGAAAAATTATATTATGCGTATAAGAAATTGTATGAAATATATTGATCAAAAATTATTTTCTGATACATGTATATTAAATCTTGGATACCCTTAATAAAATTTCTATCTTCGTCACTGTCGATAATCCCGATTCGGCTGTCAAGCCTAGGTCTGCATATGTACTACCTCTCTAGATTTTACCGGTGTAATTACATTGAGTATATTATTGTTCATTTAACATTTAGTTTATACTTCTTGACAATCCATTCTCCTTAAACGTTTTTAGACAACTATGTAGTTTGCAATCGTAACATATTTCCTATACTTGATAGTCTGTATCTTTATATAAGGTGAACGAAATCAAACCAACAATCGAACCAAACAGCAAGTCGAGTTTGTTATTGGACAAAAAGACCTGATTATATTTGGTTTAGTTTGGTTTTAACTTTAAAGAATGGACCCTTGACCAAATCAATCCGACATTACTATATATGTGTGTGTGTGTGTGTATAAAACTTATTTTGATTAAAAAATTTAAGTTATATATTTGGAGTGAATTATACATGTATTACGATTAATTTACATAGCTAAAAACAATAAATAATTTTTAAATATGATATATTTAGGTAAGTTTTCATATTAGTAACTCTAAAGTACAAATCAAAAATCAAATCAATACTAATACTAGCAAAAAAAAAAAAATTAATGCAACACTAAGAGTGACAATAATAATGAATATTTCTTCTTTAGTTTTACATTGATTTAGACAATTAATCAACATGCAAGGTCATATCCATAGAAGATTTGGTTGCATCATGCTTGTTTGTTCTTTTCTAGTTCCATTCTTGCTTGTCTCTTACGCTGTGAAGACATACATCACTAGTCAAGAGTAAACTTGGTCTTCGAGAATGACCAACGGCCACATATTAAGAACCACTTGTTAGCAGTGAAGTTAGAGTTTTGATGAAGTTCATTTCAATCTCTTCCACCCGTGCTCATTGCATGAGAGCATGCTATGTCAACAAATTATAAGAGCATGAAATAAGTCAAAGTCTCTACAATTTCAATCTTTGTCTTTCAAATAAACATTCTATAGTAAGCATTTTATACGCACGAAATAAAAACTATCATATATAATAACATGCAAATTCCATTAGGCAAGCCCTATGCAACGTACTTGACTCATAAGGCATTGAAGGGGATAAAGAATATTCCTTTTTTACTAAAATTATCTTTTACCATATTTAAAAATGAGTGTTTAGCCATTAAAATTTTAAATTCAGCTTAAACTTATATTTTAAATTTGAAAAAAAGCTCATAAAATATATTTTATTCATTTTCTATATTTAAAATTTTAAATAATGCAATTTATCATGAAAATTATTCAAAATTAGCTTAGTAAATATTATAACTAAACATTACTTCTTCTTCAACTTCAATTTTAAAAGTTCTAAATAAAGTGAAAAATATTAGTACACCTCTAAAATGTATAGACAAACCCCTAGGTAAAATTATCAGAAAATGAAAAATGAAAAAGTCGAAGCAATACTCCAAAATTAATTGTTCATCGTCTTCTACCTTTCGCTCTCCTTCAGATCATAATATCACTTTCATCGCATTTACACTGAACCTTGAAAGTTACAACTCAAAATCTGCGAATTGTTAAATAATGATCCTCTGTTTGTTCTTGACAGAAGCAACTACATAAGAAGTTCCCCTTCAAGATATTGTTACGAAGAATCTTGAAATTCAAGTTTGGATCATACCCATATGGGAGAAACCAAAATTGTTGATTTATTTTAGTGATTTTCTGTTAAAGAATTGGAGTGTAATTGTTAGTTCTCCCCCGAATGGTGGTATGGCAGTCTATTGGCCATGCCAGTTTGATATGGGTCGGACTGGGGCAATCCATCTTCAAGATTGTCATCTGAGATGTGGGAAGATTTCAAGGTTTGGAATTGGGTTTTCATATTCATATGGGTCTGTGTTGCGGAGGAAGCTCAAATGGGTTGAAAGACCAAGACTGAAGGTTGTTGTCAGTGCTGAGCTCTCCAATGCTTTGTCTGTTAATATTGGCTTGGATTCTCAGGTGGGTTTTCATGTTTTTCCTTTAATTGATCAATGTTGGTGAGAGTTGGTTGTGAAAAAAGAAATCTAGTCCACCCCCACGTTTTTTTCACTGTAATTCAAGTTTGACTAATGTCATTTAAAGCTTTGGATGTTTGTCCTGTTATTTTGTTAATTAGCTGGCTGCACTAGCAAGACATGGCAAGCCTTTGGCTTAGCTTTCCGAGGA
Organism: Solanum medicagineum; assembly: GCA_026153255.1. Lineage (NCBI taxonomy): Eukaryota > Viridiplantae > Streptophyta > Magnoliopsida > Solanales > Solanaceae > Solanum > Solanum medicagineum. Next base: position 222,604 of record JAPFFP010000008.1, on the reverse strand, counting down.
TATGACCTTGATAGAAACGTATGGAAGTTGGGTGTTCGGGTAGTAACATTAAATAGCTTTGCGTCTGGTCTTTCCGGCTAGTACTATTACACTTTGTTTGGATGGTTGTAATGTATTGTTTCATAATGTATTGTATTATATTGTATTATGTCGTATTGTATTGTTTAAATGAATACAATGTTTGGAAAGAATGTATTGTTCTCCATCGTTTATCAAGTGACATATCCATAATAACTTACAAGAATTGTAGGATATGGGGTAGGAGTACTATGAAAAGATAGGATAAATGATAAATATGATTATCAAATAATAAGACAAAATGAGAAGAAAATATCAAGAAATGATGCGATCACACCATATCGGTGGTTGCATAAAATGAGTGTTTTTGTCGTTACCCAATGATGGATTTAAACGATACGATACAATAGAATTTGAGTAATAATCTAAGCAAACACTGTAATTAGATTAACAGTACAATACAACACAATGGTAACCACCATCCAAACAAGGTGTTAGCGTTATTTTTATTGTTTTACTATTTTTGTATTTCTCACTCGTATTTTTCTATTACTACTTCTTGTCTCGTATGCCTTTATTTTCTTACTATCCTGCTATTGTTACTGCATATGTCTTCATAAATATTGTGTTTTGCTCTCTTTGAGTTGAGGGTCTCTCTTGACAAGATAGAGGGTAAGATCTGCATATACTCTACCCTCCCTCCACTTTGGGTGTGTTGTTGTTAGCTGGCTGCATTAACGGTGACAAAAAGGGATGGTATTGCAAGCTTAGCTGTGATATTGCTTGAAATGTACCAGTGATGCCAAAAGTTGTATTCTTTCTTTATATGCACCAGTCACTTTACAGGCCGATGAGTCTTTAAATGTTAAGTTGCTCGTACTCAGGTGTCTGATATGGGTGCAAATCTAGAGGTCGGATCCTTCATGATCTAATTTTTAAGATTCGGAGATATGGATCCATATATGAATATGGGTACAGGTATTTGCCGAAATATAACTAAAATATTTTGAAATAGAGTGATAAATCTAAATTATGAGATATTATGTGGAGAACTTGAGGAGAATCCTAGAAGAAGATTAAAGGAAAAGAGTCACATAGAACCCACACCCACACCCTTGTCGTGTCGACACGGGTGCGGCACCAATGTGAAGAGTCCGAGTAACTTAGTTTAAATGAGTAGACTTGAAATTGTGTTTCAGTTCGCTTCTTGTAAGATATGCCATGGTTGAACCTTGATGTGTCCTGGAATAGGAAGTAAAAGAAGAGAAAGATGGATTCTAAGCTGAAGGCAGAACATGTGTATTATTTACGTGTTCTTCCCATCTTTATTGAATCCAATTACGAACCAATGCTCTTTTTCCTTGGAATCAATATAGTGGATGGAACGCAGTAATGATAGGCTTGGTTTCTGGCTATTAGATCTGCTTCTAGCTATTTTGTCCACCCCATCCCCCCCCTAAATAATGTGGCATATTGCCTGTTTCAAGTCTCTTGTATAGACTGATACAAAATCCAAGTGTTTCTTGTTTGAATTTCGAAGCGAGAAAACAACTTAGTTGATTAATTTATTTCTTAAGCAAACCAACATTTGCACACAAATCTTTCAACTATGTTGTTGTTCTAATTACCTTTCTTTTTTGTTTGTAATTAGTTCATTTATTTTAAGGTTTGCCTTCTTTTTATCATTGTTTATTTACTTGATCGGGGATGGTTTATTTTGATCTTTTTTTTTTCTTTTGGTAAGTTATTATCCAGGATGGTTTCTGCTTAAAACTTTTACTTTTATTTTTATTTTGTGATATAAGTTACCCAATTGACAAAAGAAAGGACTACCCCGTGTACTAGGGATATTATAAAGTTCTTAATAGGTTCCGTCTGCTTGAATAGTTATTAGTTTGAATTTCATGAGATAGCTGACTGTTTTCCTGAAACTTGTACTCCACCAGCCCCGTGGTATATCGAAGTTATCCTGGATTGGCCCTCTACCTGGGGACATTGCTGAGATAGAGGCATATTGTAGAATCTTTCGAGCTGCCGAACAACTTCATAACACATTAATGGACACACTATGTAATCCACTGACTGGAGAATGTAGTATCTCATATGATGTGCCCTCAGAAGATAAACATTTACTGGAGGACAAAATAGTTTCTGTTCTAGGATGCATGGTATGTCTTCTAAACAAAGGGAGGGAAGATGTCCTATCTGGGAGATCCTTGATCACCAACACATGTAGTGACTTTGATGTGCATGTAATGGATGATAAGCTTCCTCCACTAGCTTTTTTCAGAGGTGAAATGAAGAGGTATTGTGAGAGCTTGCATGTTGCTCTTGAAAACTTTTTAACACCTGATGATCCTAGGAGCATTGATGTATGGAGAAAGCTGCAAAGGCTGAAGAATGTATGTTATGATTCTGGATTTCCAAGAAGAGATGATCAGCCCTGCTATACATTGTTTGCTAACTGGGATCCTGTTTATTTTTCATCAGAAGAAGAGACACGGTCTGCAAGTTCTGAGGTTGCTTTTTGGAGAGGTGGCCAAGTAACTGAAGAAGGTCTTAGATGGCTGTTAGAGAGAGGGTTCAAGACTATTATAGATCTTAGAGCTGAGACTATAAAGGACAACTTCTGTGAGAAACTTCTGGATGAAGCCATTTTCTCCGGAGATATTGAAGTTCTTAAAATTCCTGTTGAAGTTGGCACAACACCTTCAGTGCAGCAGGTTGAGAAGTTTGCAGCAACAGTCTCTGATTTATATAGAAGACCCATATATCTCCACAGCAGGGAAGGAGTTTGGAGAACATCTGTTATGGTCTCTAGATGGAGACAATACATGACTCGTTACACACCAGACTTTGTGTCCAATGGTAATAAGGATGTCACCTCCAATGGGAATCCATTGTGTTGTAGTAGGGGTACGCAGGAGGTAAGCACGCTACCTAACTCAGAAGAAAATGAAACTCTTACTTATGACGGTGTTTCTGCAATTGATCATGAAAATGAGACACTACGTACAAGATCAAACAACATAACTTTTGCTGGGAAACTTCTTAGACAAATTCCTGAAGCTAGGGACAGCAAATACCCAAACAAGAATGTAGCTGATGACACTATTGCATCCACTTGGAAAGGCACATTGCTTGCAGCTGATAGTGGAGTAGCATCCTGTACTAATGAAAAACCCCTTAACTCTCAACTGCCTCCCTCTAATTTGTTCTCCCGAAATGAGATGTCTACATATTTCAGGAGTAGGAAGGTTTCACCGGCGACATATTTCACTCGTGAAAAGAAAAGACTGGAAATATCTAAAGGGTATGAAATCATTGACAGTTATGCTGGAGACGGAGCTATAAAGTCTCAAAACCCAAATGGATCATCTAGCAATATGCATTTACCAATGAAATCTTCAAATTCCTCTGCGAATATGGAAAAGTATGTGACTGCTAATGGTTCTGCAGCTCCAATTTTGAATGGATTCAACAATGGTAAAATACATACTTCTTTTAATAATAGTGTTTCTATTGATGCAACTAGCAAATTGGATACTAATGATGTGTTCTCTGCAACATCCACAGAAAGGAGGAACATTGAGGCCCCCAGACCTTCAGTTGATGCTAAAATGGAGCTGATTGAAGGAAATATGTGTGTGTCCACAACTGGTGTGGTAAGAGTGCAATCCAGAAAGAAGGCAGAGATGTTCTTGGTTCGAACAGATGGGTTTTTGTGCAACAGAGAAAAGGTAACAGAATCTTCCTTGGCCTTCACTCATCCTAGCACCCAGCAGCAGATGCTTTTATGGAAATCCCCGCCAAAGACCGTTCTCCTTCTAAAGAAACTGGGACAAGAACTCTTGGAAGAAGCCAAAGAGGTGCTTACACAGTAATCATTAATTGATCTTGGACTCTGTTTGACTACTCTGTTAATGCTGGGTATGCTCTCCCTATTTGTTTTTCCTGAGGATGCATACAGTTAGCAGTAGGTTTAATAGAGCTGCTAATTTACTCTTAGTGAGGCTCACATTTGGGTTTCTACAATTGAAAGGAAGACCCTCATGTTTTCCTTGAGAGTAAGACATCTGTTTTGGCTCAGTTGAAATTTCTGTGCTACACAATCATCTTATCTACTTTCTAAACTCTATGTATAACAACAACAACAACATACCCAATGGAATCCCACAAGTGGGGTCTGGGGAGGGTAGAATGTACGCAGACCTAAACTCTATATATAAATCTTGAAAATTCCAGGTTGAGAGATTAAGTGGGCCTACTTGCTCCCGTTTATTCTTTATAATTAGAAAAGAAAAAGAATATGCTCGACATTCATACTAATCCAACCTGTCAGTTTACACAAACACATTACAAAAGCTGGCGTCGATTTGTGAATGAACATTTAGTGCTGTCAGTGATCTGTAATATGAATCCATCTACTTTCTGTCCAGTTTTTTATCCACCAACTAAATTGAGAAAGGAGTACATGACCATTAGTTTTCTCTCATCATATTGGATCTTCTTTTCCACCTACTTTCATCCCTCCTACATCATGGATTTGAGTGTGTCATGTTAAGTCACTTCTAATTTTGCCCAAGCGAATCTTGATTAGCTTAGGCCATGGAGATTTTCCACCATTTGTTTCATTTTGAGAACATTTAATTTCAGCTTGTTGTACATAGCTCTATGATTCATGTATGAAACTTATCTTTTAAAGTTCCGTATTTCAGAAAATATTCACTCTAGCAGGTCCACTGTTTTCTTTTTCAGCATGCTTATGCATGGAAACTATGTCCTTATCGTTCCTTAATACTTGGTTTTACATTTACTTTAAGCATCTCTGGCAAGTAGTTTACTATCTCATAGTTTTAACTCATTTGCTTTTCTATTTTCATTCTCATTTGAAGGTTGCTGTTTTCTTGTATTACCAAGAGAAAATGAATGTTCTTGTTGAACCAGAGGTGCATGATATATTTACTAGAATTCCAGGCTTTGGATTTGTCCAAACCTTCTATAGTGAAGATACCAGGTGGGATGTCTCATAAACTGTATGTGCATGTAGCATTGTTCATGTATTTGTTTGTTTGTCTTGGTTCACTTTTTCTACTCCACAAAAAGATGCTAACCTTGCCTGTTGTACCTAATGCAGTGATCTTCATGAAAGGGTTGATTTTGTTGCTTGCCTAGGAGGAGATGGAGTTATACTCCATGCTTCTAAATTGTTTCGCGGTGCTATCCCACCTGTTGTGTCATTTAATCTAGGATCCCTTGGATTTCTCACTTCCCATACAGTATGCTTCCTGACTGACGATGTTATCATTTGGTTCTTAATTCACTTGGAAAGTCTCTCCTCTTACTTTTTCTTATTAATTCATAAAGTTCGAGGATTATAAGAAGGATCTAAGACAACTCATTCATGGGAACAGAACTCTGGATGGTGTCTATATAACTCTCCGAATGCGTCTTCGATGTGAAATATTCAGAAATGGGAAGGCAATGCCTGGAAAGGTGTTCGATGTCCTAAATGAAGTCGTAGTTGATCGTGGCTCTAATCCATATCTCTCCAAAATTGAGTGTTATGAACATGACCGCCTCATTACAAAGGTGCATTTTTGTAAAGCATTGCCAGCCATCCCATTTTTTAATATTTCAGGCTTTATAGATCATTCCAAGACAACTTTTTATTTAAACAAGCATCCGCTTGATTAGGGAGCTAGAGAATATGGAAATATACGTGACGCCATTTTATGTTATTTGGCAGGTGCAAGCTGATGGGGTCATAATAGCCACACCAACTGGAAGTACAGCTTATTCTACGGCTGCTGGAGGTTCCATGGTACCTACTATGTCTGAAAGATGTGAACCTTCTTAACCTACATGAATAATTGAACATAGTGTAATGAGTTGAATCCAAAGCAAAGAAGCAGTTGTACCCTGGAAATTCCACAAACAAGGAGTTATATCCAAAGCAAAGAATAAAATAAAGCGGAATTAAAGAACTAGTGTAATAGCCTGTTTCGATTGGCTTTTGGCTTATAACGTATAAGTCAATCTAACTTATGGCTTATGGCTTATATTTGTTATTTTACCTTAAAAATAAGTGCTTATAAGCACTTTTTAATTTTACCCAAACACATCAAAACTGATTAAAAGCTATTTTGGCTTAAAAGCACCTAAAATAAGCCAATCCAAACAGGCAATTAAGTTATGAGATTTTACAGCTTGAGCAGTTTGTCTGGCAATAATGAACTACAGAACCACAGAGAAGCAGTACACTAGTACACTACCTCGTCCCTTCTCAAGAAGAAATAGGAGAAGAAGAGATAGGAAAGAAAGAAGACTGCATTATGCACTTATTTTAGCATAGGTATAGAAGTTCCATAGCATATTTTAAAAGAGCTATTTGTAGAAACAGTGATTCCTACTGTCAATAGTTAAATCTTGATGTGGAAAAGGGGGGATGCAATAGACACTGAAATTGAATTAGATGAAAAGATCACTTTGAAGATGTGGAAGAAAGTTGCTAAGTTAGTTGCATCTGGGCTCCTGATTAAAACATACTACTGATTTTTCTAGAAAAAGTTGAAACCTATCATTGATTACCAAAAAACTGATGGCAAACTTCTTTATGTGGTTCTGTATTCAGGATATTTTGATATTTATGGTTCTTAGCTCCTTTCTTAATTTAATCGTATTCTTTTCACTTCCTATTTATCATTAATGATTAAGCAATAAATGCATAATCTTGTGTCCAGTTGCTATTTATCATACTGATTAGGACTAGTGGAGATCTTAAAATTATTTCTTAAAATGTCACTCTTAGTGTCAATGTGTGCACTAAGACTGTAACTTGCAGCACTCAATCACGTTGTGAGCAAGTATTTGTCATCAAAAGCAAGTTGGCAGAACTATGTTAAAAAACAAATGAGCTTTTAGTGTACTGCTAAGAAGTTTTAGCTTTGTGAATCCTTTTGATTTCCTGGTCATCAAAAAAAAAAAAAAAGGGACTTCCTTCTGATTCCCTGGTAATCAAAAAAAAAAAAAAAACTAAAGTATTTCCTTCTGATTTCTTTCATTGAATCAATCTTGAAATTGCATCTTAAAATAAGATGGTGTTGCAAGAGATGAAGCAAACATTGAAGTGACGCTTGCCACTCAACCTATTCCAAAAAGAGAAAACTTTAAGTATCTTGGGTCCATCATTCAGAGTAGTGGCGATATCGACGATGATGTCACACATTTATTGGGGCAGCATGGACAAAATGGAGGCTTGCCTCTAGAGTATTGTGTAATAAAAAAATATCACCTAAACTTAAGGCAGGTTTTACAGAATGGTGGTTAGACTGTCTCTGCTATATGGGGTGGAGTGCTGGCCAATTAAAAACTCATATGTTCAGAAGATGCAAGTCACGGAGATGAAAATGTTGAGATGGATGTGTGGACATACCAGGAGTGATAAGATTAGGAATGAGACAATCCGGGAGAAGTTAGTGTAGAGAAAAATAAAGAACACAAATAATTTATGATGTAGAGAAAAATAAAGAACACAAATAATTTACGAGGTTC
>JAPFFP010000008.1:189317-203367 GCA_026153255.1 Solanum medicagineum | reverse complement strand
CTTGCCGTTTGTTTTAGTTCGTTTTAAAAAAAATTATTCTTTCTTTTCTTTAAATCAATTCTTTAATCCCAATCTTCTACATGTCATTTTAAGATATTAATATTTAAGTATATTTTAATATATTTGACATATCTTTAATTTAAGATCAAAAGTTTCAAAAATCTTCTTTATTTTCTTAATTTATAAATTGCAATTGTTTTATTGTCATTTTTAGAATTGTCTTTTGTTTAAAAAATGGATAATATAAGGTTTTATACTTTTTTTGGCATTTTTTTTGGTTGGAAAATTAACCTTTCTATCATTTTTTTTAGTGATTTACATATAGAATATAGTTAATTTATTTTGAATGGACAATTAAGAAGTTCGCTTATAACTTTAATGTATAAAAATCATAATTTCATAGGGTAATGCTAAATGATCCAAAAAATTTGTCCCAAATTTGGCCCAAAAGGTATAAAGACAATATTAATCTTTCTCTTTTATATTAAAATGCTTGTTATTTTCAAGAATTATCATCCAATTCTAATACTAATTATAAGACATGAAATATGAAAAATCGTATAATATTTATTTTGACTCAAAAGTATTGAGAAAGTGGTCCACAAAAATAGGCCAGAAAATAGGGGTTAAAAAATATAAATACGAAAAAGTCAAAAAAAATTACCAAAAAAATCTTTCGAAATAAGTAAAATTTTCTACTCCTAATATTTGGTACATTTTTAAAAGAAATTGGAGAATATGGTTAAAGAAAAAAGGTCAAAATAGTTAAAAGAAAAAAAGGTCAAAACAAATATAGCGAAAAAAATTCTTAAAACATAGGTGAAAATTTTCTACTCCTAAAATTTGGTACTTAAAATGGCTCCCTTCAAATTCGAATTCAAAAAATTACTCACTAAACACACAGGCCTTTCATCACCGCACTAAATATGTCCTCATCTGATTGGTCCTTCGTGTTTTAGCTCTCACGTCCAATTCAAACAATGATGTTTAGTGGGCCCATCCCTTGTCCGCTCCTAACGAATACCTAAAACTTATCGGACGGTCCAGATCTTCTTTCAATTCAAATCAGCCCTTTTTCCCCGCCTCTGCATCATAGTTTAATCATTTATTTATTGCTTTTATATAACAGCTTTCTTCTTCGTTTTCTTGAAGAGAAGTTGTTTACAGGAATGAGAAGTTGCTGATAGAAGGAGGAAATTTTTTCGATTTTTCGTCTAGTGATTGAAGGGTTTTTTTTAGGAGGAGGGAATGACGACGACCCAGAATAGGCGTTCGTCAGTTTCGAGTGCAGTGGCTAAGAGGCAAGCGATGGCGGCTACTTCATCGTCGTTGGAGAATCATCATGCCGGAAAATTGAATGCAGGAGCGCCCAAGAAAAGACCAGCACTATCTAATATCTCAAATCATACAACTGCCTCTGCTCGGAACTCGCTCTCTCATTCCTCCAAACTTGTGAGTATTTCTCTTTGTTTTTTGTTCTCTGTTTGTACAAATTGCATGTGTACCCTTTTTACTCTAGGAAGATAATTGGGGTTTATGGGGTTATCCTTTTTTTTTAATCTTTCTCTGTGATTTTTTTCCTTTGGGTTTTTTTTATTACTGGTTTGATGATTCACTTTTTCGTATGTTGTTTATGTGATTTCTTGATCAAAATTTGTATTCCAAGGAAAATGCAGGTGGGTTCTGTGATTTATTTCTGGGGTTTTTCTTTGTTGGATTAAATAAGTGCTAAAATGGTTAATGTTACGTGGGGTTTCATGAAATATTGATTGAAGATACTGGGTAAAAATAAATTTGAGAAAAATCAAGTGAAGCTATTTGATGGTTTTTGATAGGAGAGGATTTGAGGGATTTCGTTTTTTTCTCAAGATTTTGATATTAGGAAGTTGTTATCTTGGTTTATTGACTTCCCTTATTCAAATAGTTCACTATTGTTAGCAGGAAATGCGCCAGTTATCAAGGGAAGTGAATTGAGTTTTGGGTGGAGTTTTTTCTCTTGTTGAAAAGCTTGTGTTTGAGTTAGATATTCTTTTATTGTAAAAAAAGTATTATGGATGGAAAATTTGAAACATCTTCCCCCAATTCCTGCTTTTTGTTTGGCTGTCACTTTTGCTTTTTGAACATTTGAAAGTTCTAATGTTTATGTTATTAGGCTAAAGAAAAGTTTTTGCTTTTTCAAATTGGATATATCATTGGACAATCATGAAGTGGACCAGTGGCATTCTAGATTATACTACTGTTAGGGACAAAATTTGTTTTTACACAAATGAGCAGAAGTTAAGCAACTTTTGTTAATTTTGTGTTTTCACAGTTGGATGAACCTTGTATTTAAATTGATAAGCTGTTTTGCACTGTGAGTAAATTGAAAGAGATTGTTTCTTGTATCTGAAGCTGTGACTAACTTCGAATTATTTTTTGGCATTGGAAGGCACCATGTACATCCAAGATTGTAAGCATTAAGAAGAACATTTCCACTTGCAACAGTAATGCAGTTTCCTCAGGGACTGCTGTTCTGCCAGCATCCTCCTCTATCAGACCAAGCAGCAAAACTGTTTCTACTCAAAGAAATGATGCAGTTATACCTAAGATCACTGCAATTCCTCTTCCTGCCACTTGCAGTATGGACATATCTCCAACTCACTCAGACGGATCATTAGTCTCCATGGATGAATCTATGTCAACTTCTGACACAGTGAGAAGTCCAGAGGTCGAATACATAGATGACCATGAAACGGCTGCAGTTGATTCCATTGAGAAGAAGACGTGTAGCACCCTCTACATCTCAGAAAATGTCAAAGCAGCAGGTTTTGATCTTTTCAGCAGAGAGTAGTCCTTGTTCTAGCATTTCTTTTTAACTATAAGATCTTTTTATTCAATTTATCTATTTTTTCTTCCAGCAGCAGATATATGCAAGAGAGATGTACTTGTAGACTTGGAATCAGGGGATAAAATTGTCAACATTGACAACAATCTTGTTGACCCACAGTTATGTGCTACAATGGCCTGTGACATATACAAACACTTGAGAGCCTCTGAGGTATAAAAATGTTTACCTTCTATCTCTTTTCAGCGATTTGAATTGGATGCTGCTGCTATTTTTTAACCAAATTGCAGTGTAACTAACATTTGCTGCCAGTTGTCAAATATGTTTTAATGTTATCTTTGGTCATTGTACCAGGCAAAGAAACGGCCTTCCACAGATTTCATGGCGAAAGTACAGAAAGACATAAATCCTAGCATGCGTGCTATCTTAATTGACTGGCTTGTTGAGGTAAACTTCTACCAGTATCTTTCTTCTCTAAAGTTGTGTCCCTCACGGAATATCAGCGTGCTGGAAATTATGACTTACCAAATGTCGATGAGATCAGCAATTCATTAGTTTGATGTGGAATTTGTTTGATGTATAGGTTGCCGAGGAGTACAGGCTTGTCCCAGACACATTGTATCTGACAATTAACTACATTGATCGATATCTTTCGGGTAATTTGATGGACAGGCAGCGACTACAGTTGCTTGGAGTAGCTTGCATGATGATAGCATCGTAAGAAACTACCCTCTGACCTTTACCGCATTTGTTTTTGCAATGATATTTATAAAAATTTCCTTGAGTGCTTTTCATATTCTTACTTCCTCAAATATTACAAGCATATCTGTAAGAAAATGCTCTAGACATTAATTAATATGGGAAATGCTATAATGCTATATTGCAGCAAATATGAGGAGATCTGTGCACCTCAAGTAGAAGAGTTCTGCTACATAACAGACAACACTTACTTCAAGGAGGAGGTATATGATCTTTATTCACAGAACCTGCTGCTGTTAAACTTTGCAGTGGCACTAAGAACTATGTATTATTATGCAGGTCTTGCAAATGGAGTCTGCTGTTTTAAATTACTTGAAGTTTGAAATGACAGCTCCAACAGTCAAATGTTTTCTGAGGTAATATCTTACCCTTATCTAGTAGTTGCTTTTAAGTATATGATGATTTCAAAAACTTATTGTTGAGATATACTGCAGGAGGTTTGTTCGTGCTGCTCAAGGACTTAATGAGGTAACCTCTCCATTCAAAGTTGATTATTCTCCAACATATTTTATACAGGAAACAGAGTTGATAAAAATTTTATAATCATCTACAGGTTCTGTCACTGCAGTTAGAACACTTGGCTAGCTACATCGCAGAACTCTCTCTTTTAGAATACGACATGCTTTGTTATGCTCCATCACTCATTGCTGCTTCTGCAATTTTCTTGGCCAAATATATTCTTCTCCCTGCAATGAAACCTTGGGTATGTATGAATTAGCATTGTGACAGTCATACAAACTGTTGTAATGTATTTTCCCTTCTTATTCTCCTTTTCACAAATATATTCTTATAAAATTTGACTTTGGAAACTCCTAATACAGAACTCTACCTTGAGGCAATATACTCAGTATGAACCCTCTGATTTACGCGACTGTGTCATGGCACTACATAGCCTTTGCTGCAACAATAAAAATTCTAGCTTACCAGCAGTCAGGGAAAAATACAGCCAACACAAGGTAATTCTAACTGATAATTGATGAAGATTGACAATACATCTTCTGAATCTTCTTGTATAAATGATCAACCTTCTGAAGGAATTCCCTGGGGACAAATGACCATCCTTCTCAACACTAATCAAATCATGTTAACTGAATAGACATTTATGTTTATATACATACCTAGGCATCCGAGTTTATTTTAATGTTTGGTTTTTTGAAACAGTACAAATTTGTTGCAAAGAAGTATTGCCCTCCAACTATACCTGTAGAGTTCTTCCAGAACACAAGCTGCTAAGCCAGGGAGACATGAGAAGAGGCATCAACTTCAGTTTTCCAATTGTTGGTTGGACTAATTCATGTCATTTGAATGCTAAGGAATACAATCTAATAGTCATAAACTTGCAGTGTCCCAGGAAGAGTTCATTCTTGGTTCTTCTCCCCTAGCGCGGCCTTAGCAGAGTATCTTCATTTGTCGTCATTAGCATTGACATTGCAGGATTAGTTTTGTACTCTACTGTTCTTCTCTAGTTTAGTTACTTCTAAGTTTGTGTACAGAAGAAGAGCAAGCTGTTGGCTGCTTCATTTAACTCGGAAACTATTCAGTGATAACTCCTTTTGTGCCAACTGTTCAAAGTCATCATTTTTCGTCGTCATATGAGCAACTGGTACAACTCAACTTAGAGCTGTACAGAAGTTGGGCGAAAAGAAAAGTTAAGCACCAACATATCGTGATTGTATATTTTACATCTATTAATTTACTCTTATTACCAACCATATATACATTGATAATGCTAAAAATATTTTACACCGTCAGCATAGACGTTAAGTTGTATCAACAGATACATTGTTATTCTATGATATAACATATAAAACAAAAATACAAGCTCATTGAGCACACTCTATCTTAGTAGAACCTAAGCCGAAGGATGCATCCATTACACTGGCATTAGGCCTAATATTCAGCCAGTGACAATCTTCAAAAGAACAGGGGGTTCCACCATTAGGCCATTCCACATCCACAGGTTTTATGAACGTTGGGCCCCAAGCGGGGGTTCCATCCTCATATGAATTGTGGGTTAATCTTCGGATGTCCGAGCCATCTGTTTTGATCACATATATATCACCATATGGCTGATAATGATGAGGGTTTGATATGGGCTCAGCTGATACTGCGGCGTAATCTGAAGTGAACACGATATACTTCCCATCCGGGCTGAAATACGGGTGGTTAGTCCTTCCACCCGTACCACTCTGTATCAGCTTCTTGATCCCTGTTCCATTAGGGTGAATTATATACATCTCAAAACTGCCTGATCCGGGGCTTTCTCGGTCGGATGCAAATGCAATCCATTCACCATCCGGTGACCAATTACACATGGTATCTGTCCATGTCCCCTCTGTTAATCGACGAAGACCACCCGCCTCTCCTTCCAAAGCATCCATAATGTACAAGTTCTTGTGACCCGATCTCCCAGATCGGAAGACGATCCATTTTCCATCGGGTGAAGGAGATGGAAACGCATTATTCCGCCCTCCTATTGTCAATTGCTTGTAGCTCAGGTCTTCATCATCTACATTGATGGAGACGATATCCACTTCTGTGCTTTCACTAGCAAATGTTGGTCCAAAGCTAGTGTAAACTACTCCCTTTCTTTTAGGGTCCCAAGCTGTGGAAAAGGCCGTTCTTGATGAAACTTGACGCAGACCTGACCCGTCATAATTCACCACATATAATCCAGGTAACGTCACATAAGCTATCCGATCACCATTTGGTGAAAATGATGGAAACGACCCATCAATCCGGAATAGAGAGATTCCGGGGATTGGGTTTTGAAGATTTTCCAGTAATAGAGGATCGCTTCCTCTTCCGTTGCCTGAACCTCGACATTTATGGTACCCGACCCATGAAGAATCGGGCGAAAAGAACGGGTTCAGATGATGGGCATGAGGAGAAACAGGTCGGGTTATTTCTGTAAACTTCTTAGAAACGATGTCGAATAGCTCGATGTGCCGATACTCTGAACCTGCTCTTCTGGTAGCTACGGCGATGAGACTCTTATTAGCCGGAGAAGCCGCTGGAGTGAACACGTGCAAACCCGGTGGTGTGACTCGCTGGGTAGAAACAGAGTCGACACTGAGCTCACCTGATCTGGGAATTAAAGCTTTGAACACACTCCACCATCCGTCATCGCACCTCCGGTGGAAATACAGAGTATGATCATCAGCCCAAGTCGGCCACCCACCATGCTCCACCACCTTAACCCGACCCGACCCATCACGAGTCATGAACACGTAGATATCCGTAGCGAGTTCCTCAACCTCCCCACCCCAACCTTTCTTGCCGGACGATGCCACCGCCGTCCAAACGCCCGAAGGAGACACCGCTGGGCTAAAATCAGCAACTCCTTTAGGTGTCAACCTCCGGGTCAGCCCGGTACCCAAGTGAGTCGAATATACTGCAGCCCAGCTCGTCCTAGGCACACCGGAGTCCTCATGAGTCGACACGTATATCAAAGATTCCCCAGCTAAACTAGGCTTATCTTTCATAGAAACTCTCCCACCTGACTGCGCAAAACCCACCAAAGGAACCTGAACTCGAGTCGACTCACTCCGAGCTGGAAACTCAAGTATGGCTCTTCTTTCGCCGACCCCATAAAACACAGCGTCGTAAAATACATGGTGGGTGCCGTTCCGTTCCGTCACGTAGATGAGATGAAAGGGCAGCTTACCGGAGATGATGGAATCATCGGGTAAGCGCGAGAGCAGGGAAGGTGGTAGAGAGGCCGGAAAATGACCGTTAAAGTTAACGGAATTGCCGTCCGTCAACTGCAATTCGGTTTGTGGGTGTATTGTTGGAAGAGCGAAGATGTCGAAGGCATAGGTTGATCTTCCCAAGGTGGTGAATATTATGCTGGTATCATGGGCTGCCGATGCAGGGGAAGAAACCAAGCTCAGAAGGAAGAAGAAGATAAACAGGTAGAGGTACTGTTTGGATTTCATTTTTTGTTTTTGATTTATTTTGCGGATATCTAATCTTTTATTTGTGCCTCTGAAATTGCAGTATGTGGAATTCCTTTTTCTTATCCCCACTCACCCACGCACCCCGTCCCTCAAAAAAATTTAAAAATTGATTTTTACAAAAAAAAAATTAAATTATTTGAGAGTTAGGTTGGAGTCAAATATTATCACGCCTCGAGCCTACACCCTGGACGTGATCGGCACTCGAAAAATATTTATGGTCCCAAGCGAATCACTTGGTCTGACTAACTTACTCAACGAAAGATGTTAACACCATGATGAATTAGAATGGGCTCAATATTAATGAACTCAGACATAAAATAATAATATATACAACTTCACTCAAAGCTTTCAAACAACTCCAAGGTAATAACAAGAACAATATCTTTTTATTTTATGAAGCCTCTGAAGTACTGACTCTGAACTAGGTACCGAAGTAGGCTCAAGCTACCTTACCTGAATAAGTACAAAAGAAATAAAGACTCTCGAGTTCCTCTGAGTGCAAAAAGGTCTCACCGAATGCTGATGGGGATTGTCTTACTGAATGTCTGCTATCATAAGTACCTGAATCTATATCATCAAATGATGCAGCGCCAAAAGACGTCAGTACGAAGAATGTATGGTATGTATAATGGCCAAAAAGTACCAAGAACAGAATACTTAACCTTTAAATTGAACTTTGAGCTCAATTGACCAAAATATGTCATTCAAGTAAAACGTAAGTTTTAAACGCGTTTAACAGTGCAACTCAATATAAAAGAAATATGTACTTTAATGCATTAATAAACATAACTAAATATATAAAAATAGAATACTCAAATGTGTAGCTCTGCAAATAGCTCAAGTCAATTAAATATGCAACACAATAAAATGAAGCACTTTAATAAAGAAATAATAAATTTCAGTATAGAAAATAATAAACTTTACTTCTTGAGGAGTTTTTCTAACCGACAATCATCACTATGAGCATCATGATTATACAACGTTTTGCCCATGCTGTCAGAGCCATCCCATACTTTACCAGGGTAAGGAATGAAAACTAGAGGAGTGGATCCATCCCAAAATTAGGTCATCTCAGTGGCAATGAGGAGCTGTACTTTTGGTACATTCCTATCCTACATTGGCTATGTAATTTATAAGTTCAAATTATTATACTCTTACCCATATCGGTGCTCAATACTACTCCCAAAAGTATAAATCATAAGCTCATACTTAAAAGAATATAATCTGCTTTAGGTATTACTTTTCTTCTTTTTAGGACTTAGCCCAACTTAGCATTCTCTTGACTTTTCTCAAAACTGTCTAAAATCAAACGTTTCATGCTTCACTGTTCATAAAATATTTATGCTAATACTTTTCTTAAGTTTGTAGCAAGAATTGAAAATTTATAGATTTTCGTAGTAATTTTAGGGTTTAACTAGTTTAACAATTAAAAGTAGCATACCAACCTAAGACCTCAATATAGTAGAAAAATTAAGTAAATTTCACGTTTTTCTTCAAAAAATAGCATAAACTAGAACAATTACTCAAAATAAAGAAATCTTCTGTCCAACTATTAACTTGATACTTGGAGAAACTAGTAGTTACATGATGGTGAAATAATGTAGAAGATTTTTTGTAGGCCTTAGATACCTAGAAGAATTAGATTCTTAAGAACTTTGAAGAAGGTGCTTGAAAGCCCTAGTTTTTTTCCTCTTGAAACTGCGTTACAAGTTTGGAGAATGTTTTGTGCGTAATGATGTTGAAAAATCACGTTTAGGGATTTAATTAGGTTAAAAACTAACAAGTTTAAGTTTAAAGGGTGAGAAAGGACGAAAATATCCTTCTTTAAAAACACTGTCTAAGTCGTCTACGGGACTATTTACGGGTCGTAAAAGCTATGGACCGTAGAATCCATTCGTGAAAACTAAGGTGGATTTCGAGGTCGTGAAACTCATTCTATGGGTCCAAACTACGACCCATAGAAGCTTTTACGATCCGTAATTGGGTTCGTAGAGTTTGGGACCAAAAATGGACTTGCAGGAGTCATTCCACGACCTGACAGTACAGGTCGTGGTTCAATCCACGACCCGTAAATAATGGTCATAGAAACAACTCTACATTGACAATATATAGTAAAACGGACATAATTTTTTACTTCAAATTACAAATGAGGCGAAATTGGTGGCATTGAAAAGCTATTTTTGCATAATCTAATGTGGAAAACTTAATCAATAGGAAAATTTTGAACTTGACTAAGTACTAGAGGTCTTTTATGAAGCTAATCCACTTCTAATACACTTCACATATAGATGAATGAGCCTTAAAATATAGGTACATATAATCAAGCTTATATACTTACGACGAAAGAATTCGGTACCTATGAATAGGGTGTGGGGTTTTACAAATATGCTCTAATTTTGGTTCGAAAGTCGAGACTAAGTTTAAATTTATAAGTTGAATTTAGGTCAAAAGTTGAGTTGAGTCTCGCATTAAGTGTCAGGATCAAATCCTAAATCAAGGTTGATTTTCATGTTAGAAACTACTTTTTTAAAAAAAAAAGATTTACTCTTTAGCTAAAATAAAAAATATTTTCTAAAAAATATTTTTATTCACTTACCAAACATAAGAAAATTAGTTAGAAATTAACTTATTTTGGAGGAAAATATTCTCCTTCTTACTGAACACACTATAATCTTCTAATTTTTCCTACCCCTACTTTTTGTTCCAAAAAAAAAAAAGGTGGGGGTGCAAACAAAGTTAATTCTTTTTCTAAAATAGCAGTTAAAATAAAGGAAAATGGTCAAAAATAGCCCTCAATTTTGTTTTATTGTTTCACTTTATCCCCGCTGTTAAAATAAGTTTATTTATACCTCTGTCATTGACAAACTCACGAGATTTCCCCCTAAATTGGACGGATTGCCCCAAATTATATTCATATGGGAAAAAGATCAAAAATACCCCTCAATTTTATTTTATTGTTTGACCTAATCTTTGTCGTTAAATGAGTTCATTTTGTCTCCACCGTTACAAAATTTATCACTCATGCCCTTCAATTGGATGGACACCCCAAATTAAATAAAATTATCCAATTCAAGTGAGAATGACCTGATATGGTAGTAGTATTGAGCACCGATATGGTAAAGTCCACTAGATTTTGAAGATCAGAGTGTGAAAAATGTTAAAGTTGATTTCTTGAAACATGATAAATTTCTCTAGATTGTCCTAGTATAGCAACTTAAATAATTATCTTGAAGAAATATCTAGATATTTTAAGCAAAAAGACAAATGTACTAGAATTTTCTTAAGGATATTTTATAGAGGATATTTGTAGAAAATAATAGAATAGTCTAGATTATTTTTATAAGAGTATCTAGAACCATCCTAGACAAGTACAAATTGGGGTGGCCTTTGTCATTTGTAACCAAGCAACCAAAACCAAAAACAAAGAGTTTCTTCTATGATAAAGTTCTACTTTCCAAAATATCCCTTCTCCTTTCTACTTCCTCTTCTTTAGTTGATTTTTTCGATCTTAGTTAATGATCTTGGGCTAGCAGAAGGTCTCCCGATAATACTTTTCTTCTGCTATATTTCTCTAGACAAAGTCCTGGATAATTAAAGCTTCTGCAAGAATAAGTCAAGAAGGAAATTCAAAATGGGAACTAGCAGTATTAGAGCTACAAAAGACTGCAACATTCAGTGGTGGTGGATGTCCTGGAGACTCAAGTTTCACACCAACTATGCCCTGCAATCAAGGTATGAATTATAACCATCCCTTGTTCTGGAGTCTTGTCGATATCAGTGGAGTGAATCTTATATCATTTCAACTTGTCCTATGGAGTAGATCCATTAGATTGACTCTTCTGGGTCGAAATAAAATAGGATTAATTGATGGGTCTTGTAAGAAGAGTGATGTAACTGAGGAGTTAAGAGACTAATGAGAAAGTGTTAATGCAATAGTTCTCCCATGGCTGCTAAACTCATTGTCGAAGAGCTTGCTGGCAGGTGTGGCATTTGCAACTTGTGCTCAAAGTCTTTGGACCGATCTAAAAGAAAGGTTTGATCATATAGATGGATTAAGAACTTTTAGTTTACACAAAGAAATTACCACATTACAACAAGGAACTGATTTTGTTGCTACCTACTACACCAAGCTCAAAAATCTGTTGGATGAGTTTGAAGCCTTAAAACCATCCCCTGCCTGTAATTATGATAGGTCAAGAGGCTTTGTTGAACACTTGAATAGATAGAAAGTGTACAGTTTCTTATTATGGGGTTAGATGACTCATACCTAGGCAAGGAGTCAAATCTTGATGATGAGTCCTGTTCCGGGAATAAATCAGACATATGCAATGATAATAAATGATGAGTGTCAAAGATTAGTTGCATCAAGTGGTAATACCATAGGACTGAATTCAATAGGTACAAATGGAGTTGATCCTTTGGTGATATATTCAAGGTCCGGAAGTTCATACAATGTGAATACTGGAAACAGGTTCAAGAAAAACTTTGGGGGTTATATGTGAGTTTTCATCATTATTAGAATAACTATTGTGTTAAAGAACATTCAAGGTTAAGAAAATGTTTTTAAAATTATCACCAGTTAATGATTTTAAATTTTTTACCACTAAATAAGAAATCAAAAATATTTTCTTGTGCTTCAAATTGTTCAAATATATTTTGAAATGAAAAAATAGCCTGATTTACCGTATATATAGATTAATCAACTCTAAAAGATTCCTTTGTGATTTTGTTATCAATATTTTCATCGAATTATTCCTTTTTAAATATTACATATTTCTTACGAAATTCAGGTTCTATGTTTGTCTCATATACAATTCTTAGCAGAAATCATAGCACTCACAAATCCCCTTTCTTGATATTTTTGGAAAAAAATAAATTAGACTTCTCAACTGATCTATAGCAACATCAATATGCATGCATATCCTGAGATTGTAAACTTTTACTAATTGAATTAACCGCAAATAATATGCCATACCAAATAAAAATTTTAGTTTATTTGCAAACACAAGTAACTTCACTTTTAGTTTTTGGATCCTCTCTAACTTCTTATAGTTTCAATAAAGCATCTCTAATTTGTGGTGCTTGAAATCTTAATATTTTAATACTTTCAATATGACTTTCCTAATGAGTCTGTGATAACAATTTAAGAATTAGGTTGGGTATAAAATCTTTTAAAAATTTTCACCGCTTAGTAGAAGAACCAAATAGTGTATATATACGATGTATCACTTCAAAAAGTTATATAACTTTCATACAAGAACCAAAATAATAAAATGAAGAATAAAAATGATGAGTATAATGTAAATGATAATATATGGTCAAATTATTAGGAGATATTTAAGGAAGTACAATTTTCCATGTAAGGAAGTTATTCCCAAAAATTGTTCCATTCCCTAGGAAAGTGGGAAAAGTACTAAGTTCACTTTTTTTAAAAAATATTCTTGCTTTTACACTTTTATTTTTAAAAAATTTAAAAATACATATAAAATAATATTTATAAGTGCTTTTGTTAAGTGGGGCCCAAAAAATATAGGGCCAAGTAATGCCTTTATGTCACGTCCCGGAAGGGTACCTAAGACGTGGCCAGAACTCAGAGACTATTGCTAGTTCCCAAGTGAATCACTTGGCCTCATCACAAGCATTCAATTAAGAAATTCTACTAATAAACGGGAGATAAAAGAAAAGTAAATGGGCACATCTCATCCTGTAGTCTCAAAGTAATATTATAAATAAAAAGGCTAGTAGAAAGGACTAGCTAACAATTTTAATAATCAACATCTGACTCTAGTCTATGAAGCCTCTATCACTATCAGGTGGTACCAATGACAGACTCATGACTATCTTAATCAAAATAAAGCTAATCAAATCTAACTCTAAAGCAAGATGAAGTAAATATAATGAATCCTCCGGAATAGGGGAGACTCACCAATCAACTGAACTTCCTAGATCCTCAATGAGGCGCTTGTTGATGATCTCTTATCCCTTTATCTGCATCATAAAATGATGCAGCACCAAGTGACATTAGTACGTAAAATGTACGGTATGTAAAATAACTTAATGAAATTGAAACAGGTAGAAAAATATGGAAAACAATCAACTCAGAATAATAACAAATCAACTAGTCAAATGTTTATCTAAAGCAAGAATAAAGAGTAGACAAGTGACCCATCAACCAATCAAACCTCATCAATGAAATCAGATTCAACTCACTAAAACTCAACTTAACTCATCTCATCACATTTAATCTCATCTCAGCTCAGAGTACTCAGGGTGAGAACTTTCTAGGAGTTTCTCTTATCCGACAATAATCACTTATGAGCCAGTGATTGTACAACAAACTGTCGTTGTTGCCACAGCCGTTCCGTACTGGCCAAGTATGGAATGAATCGAATCCACTAGGGACCTTAACAAATCAAACAAGTCCTCTATTATTTTAGGGACTCTATCAAGAGGGAACCCAATGTAATGTGATGGTTCTGATCCTCACCTACGCTTGACTAAGTAGTTT
>JAPFFP010000008.1:174574-189217 GCA_026153255.1 Solanum medicagineum | reverse complement strand
AGAATAATATAGAAACAATATCAACTCAATATAGAAATCAATCAACATGTCAAATATCTATCTAAAGAAAGAATAAATAGTAGACAAGTGACCCATCAATCAATCAACTCATCATTCAAAATCAAACTCATCTCAGAGGGACTTATCTCAAAGGAACTCAAGTCAACTCAACTTATCTCATCTCATCTCGACTCAGAGGGACTCATCTTAACTCATCTCATCTCATCTTATCTCGACTCAGAGTACTCAGTTTAGGAACTTTCTAGGAGTTTCTCTTAACCGACAACAACCACTTATGAGCCACGGGTTGTACAACAATCACGCTGATGTTGCCAAAGTTGTCCCGTACTTGCTAGGTAAGGGACGAATATGATCCACAAGGAATCTGAACTCAACCACCCTCTATTGATTTTAGAGATGTAAACCTGAGA
The DNA here is from genome assembly GCA_026153255.1 of Solanum medicagineum. Classification (NCBI taxonomy): domain Eukaryota; kingdom Viridiplantae; phylum Streptophyta; class Magnoliopsida; order Solanales; family Solanaceae; genus Solanum; species Solanum medicagineum. Next base: position 188,786 of record JAPFFP010000008.1, on the reverse strand, counting down.
GGGGACCATGAGATGTAATGGTTCAATCCTCTCCTATGCTGGGCCAGCATTGGTAATGAGTGTAAGTGGGACTCACTCTTACTTATTTCAGTGCTTGATACTTCTCCCAAGACTTAATGCTCATAAGACTCCTCGTCACCATCTCAAGTAGCCTCAAGGAGGTACTCATTAACTCAAACTCAAGGGTCCTCTATTATTTTAGGGACTTTAACTCATCTCAATTAACTCATACTCAAGCATCCTTTATTATTTCAGGGACTTTAACTCATCTCAATTAACTCAAACTAAAGCATCCTCTATTATTTCAGGGACTTTACCTCATCTTAATTAACTCAAACTCAAGCATCCTCTATTATTTGAAGGACTTTAACTCATCTCAATTAACTCAATTTTCGTTCAAGAACTCAGATCATCAATTAGAAGAAGTCGCTTAGACAGAACTCAAGAACTCAGTTATGAAGACTCATAGGATCATTAAGCTCAAATAACTCAACCTCATACTCATATCAAGATTTCCATCAACATACTCACATCAAGGCTCTAGACTCCATCCCTAGGCTCATTAATGCATGCTTTCAAAAGTTAACATATAGAGTTTATACAATATCTCATGAAAAATATTCACTTCAAGAAAAACAAGTTTATGATGATCATCAACATATGAAATACATGTAATAGATATAATTTCAAGAAATAATCAAGAAAGTATTTCAAGAAACATATAAGGGGATTCATAGACTCTCAACTCATCTATGACCATCTATGAGGCATATGGGAGAACAATCACATGCTTTCGTTTAGCCTTATATACCAGGGGTAAAGCTATCATCAATCAACCTTCAAGAATCCTCCCCGATCTCTTCAATTCTACGCTCTTTTTCTCTCCTCCATTGCCCTAATATCTTTCAAAAATTTAGAATGACTTAGGAATGGGGTTTAAAATCGTTTTTATACCCAAAATGACCTATTTTGATCGTGTTTTGAGTTTAAAAGGGGTTGAAAAATGTCTAGAATACCCCTCAAAAGAAGAAGATAAGTTACACTACGAAATGCCCAGTCCGCGTCATGGATTGGGAGCACCTCAGTATATTTTCGTTAAATATTTTTCCGTCAAAATTTAAAAAAAAAAAACAAAAATGTTGATCCGCGCCCAGGGCGTGTCGCGACCCTGGAGTGCATCAACACTATTTCGGGGAAAATTATGAAAATTCAATTTTTATTTTTCGCGCTGATTGCAAATTCGGTCTCGAATTTTCCGTCGAAACTTGAGAAGATGCATTATGCGCATGATTACGTTCTAGGGGCATTTAAGTAATTCTATGGAGTGTTACAATAGTGATAAAGGCTTCATGCATTAGAGTTGGAGTATTGATGTTGAGACTTATTGAGCTAGTTTCTTTCTAATAGCCTTTTATTTTATTTGATATTATTTTGAGACTAGATTGCCCATTGCTATCTTTAGACTTCCGCTAATTCTATAGAGTTTATTGATTGAATGGATGTGATTAGGCCAAGTAGTTCACTTGGTGACTACTGATAGTCTCATGGTGCCGGCCACATCTAAGATACCCTCCTGAGGCGTGACACTCTCCTAAACAAATAACCTAAAAGCCTATTTATAATGTTTAAAATACAAGTCCTAAACAAATAGGAAAACTGGATTGGCACGCTTCACGAACTGCTTTACGGGCCGTATTGTGTTCCACGGACCGTAATCGGGCTTTCGTACATTATTGCTGCAAAAACGGAATTATGATCTACGACACCTCTCTATGACTCTTAAAGTGTTCTACGTCCTGTATGGGGTTTCGTCTGATGAATCTTCACAAAGTCCTCCTTCTCGGATCCTCAGGGCACGAGACATGATCTACGACTCGTAAAATAGTTTACGACCCATTTGCAAATTCGTAGAATAAACTTCAGAAAATCAATCCACACAGGAATTGTCCACGAGAACTCCTTCATGACCCATAAAATCCACTACGGCCTGTAAATGGTCTCGTACATCATCAAAAATAGCAACTTCTGCATATTCTTCTCAAAATCAAAGCCAACCTTGGAATCCTGCAAATAAAACACAAAAAACACATAAAATTCACTAACATCACACTGAGAATTTCAAGTTTTAAACATCAAAAGTGCTATATTTTGACAACATATCAGCGTGATTTTGATTCGAATGAGATATGATTTCATGAAAATAGATCCATAGAAATTCATGATTCATTTCTAAAGAAGATAATTATACACTTTAGAAAATTTGTTTGATGCATTGTATTAGATCTGAGTAAACTTGTTACTTGCAATGAATCATCCAAAATGATGCTTAATTAACCTTTATACAAGAATTTGGGTTTTAACAATATTAGTAGATCAATTGAATCAGTTGTGAAGAAAATGTGGTCAGTACAATGTATCTTATAACTTGATACACCAATATTATATGATACTTGATTATACACTTTAGCATATTTGTTTGATGCATTGTATCAGTTCTGAGTAAACGTGTTTACTTGCAATGAATCATCCAGTATGATAATTAATACTTTATATAGTAGTTTGGCTTTTGACAATATTAATAAATCAATTGAATCGACTACGAAGAAAATATGACTAGGGCAATGTATCTTATAACTTGATACACCACTATTACATGATACTTAGTTTATTCACTTTAGCATATTTGTTTGATGCATTATATCAGGTCTGAATAAATTTGTTCTCGTGTAATGAATAATCCAACATGATACTTTATTAATACTTGATACAGGAGTTTGTCTTTTAACAATATTAATGGATCAATTGAATCAGTTGTAAAGAAAATGTGGTCAATACATGAGTGTATCTTATAACTCGAAACACACTCATCAATCTCCATTCTGCCCCAATCGCAGTTTTAAGATTTAAAAAGTAAATTGTTTGTCCGACAACTATTTCATCGCTTTTGTATCTTGAATAACACATATCATTCTCCCAAATTTTAGAATGTCTCAGCGTTATTGCAACATTCATATTGTATCATATGATATTTCGATGATCCTCCTTTTTTTGAATTATTTTCTTGTCGGTTGTTTGCAATATTTTGAAGAAATTTTTAGTTTGAAAGTTTGAAACCGACTTTGGACGAATCTGTTATATTTTTCTTGGATAGTCGCAAATCATGGGAATCAATTAAACTGATTACGTTATGTTTCCTTTTAAAATAGAACTGACAGCTAGCAACATGTATCAACATTGGTTGTTGTATGTATCGTGAAGTGCATTTTTAGTTGATTTTTGTAATTTCAGAAACAGTAGGGATAAATTAAATTTGCTCCTTATAGTATGTGATTCTTAAAAAATTTACTTTTTCTTATTGCAAGCTTTTTTATTCAAGGGTGCTGTCTTAAAGAGATAAACTCGAACTATTATTTTAATAAGTTGTTCCAACAAGTATAAAATATAGAGCAAATTTTATAAATGACAAATATATAAAGCGTAATTATGCTCCATAGCTATAGTTTGGGTAATTACATTTTGTAATTATAATTATAGCATCATTTGTATAATTCGCGCAACATTTATATATATTTGTATGATTCGTTATATAGTTCGCAATTTTTGTATAACGTTTGTATATTTTGCTATAAATTTGTGCACAACATTTGTATAATTCGCTATATAATTCACAATGTTTGTATATTCCAGTGTACAGTTTGATTCATGCACAACTTTTGTATCATCGCACACAACATTTAGCGTGAATCATATAAAACTCAAACTGTAATTAAATTAGCTATATGTTTGCCACGAGCCGTAATTAATTCAAACTAGCTAGATTAACTAATTAACTAGTATATGTTTAATTATCCACGTAATTTTTCCTAAAAGGTATATATGTGAAGACATTACTCAAATTAAGTGAGCCACACAATTCCTAATCACTCCTTTTCCTTATCAATTTAGGAACCTATTCTAAAGGAGGAAACATACAAAATTACGAATGAAGGTAAGATACCAAGTCCTTTGTTCTTCTTTTGATCTAATCATTTTTCATTGCGAACAATATGACTAGTACTTTTCAATCTTCAACTGGTCCCTACTTACTTGTAGTTCTGTTTAGAGATTATTAATCCTAACTCTAAATTTAAAGTTTGAATTAGTTGATAGTAAATAACAAATAAGTTTAAGTGCTTAAAAACATTTTAAATATTTAACTTAATTTTATAAATAAATAATTCTATACTTTAATATAAGTGTTGAAAATGAACCAAAGCAAAAACGTGTTTTGTAAATAAGTGTTGATTTAAACGACTAAGATGTCCTTAATCTTTTTGGCGAATCTATAGATCTTAAAATATCTTGTAAAGAAAATGGAGAAACAATGGGTATATGAGGGAAGAGGTAGTCTGAAATTTTATTTTGTAAAGGGTATTTTGAGAATTTTAAAGAATATTAATATTAAAATAGTTAAAAAAAAATTGCTCAAGTCAAACTTGTTTATAAGCTAACCAAAAGTCATAAATTGGTCTCCATGAATTGTCAGAAACTATTAAGAAATAGAAATAAATTTTAGCCAATTTATGACTTTTGACTTATGTACAATGTTTGAATATTTATCACGCTTGTAGATAAGTTAAGAATACTTATAATAAAAGCAAGTTTGACTAACTTTAGGTTCATCGAGAAATCCTCTAAGCAAGTTTGTTTGACCAAATTATAATCTTAGTTATTAATGAATAAATTCACGGAAAACCCTGTATAGGTCTTGTGGTGGATGCATATTTGAATTAAATCATAGCATTAAATATTTGATTGTTGAACAATAAAATTAAGTCGAGGACTAAAAATATATATAGCTTAAAAAGAAAGCAATGGAGAAATGAGGTGTGTTCTCCAAAAATCCAAAAATTGCAATAACTCAAATGAAGCCGTAATAGTTAGCTAGCCAGTCTGGTTCCCTACTACCTTACTCTTACAAAGTTAATTAAATTATATTCACAATAAATACAGAACAAGCTCAACACTCAACTGTGCCTCCTAGTCCCCACCAAAAATAAATAAGTGAAAGACAACAAAAGTAAGATGGAAAAAAAAAAAAAAGAAACATAAGAAAAAATAATTAAGAATAGGTAGTTTTTTCAATTTTGCGGGTGTCAAAATCAATCCATAAAATCATAATTTGTTCAATTTATTTATATTTGAGTGGGTTCATTTTAATTTGCTCAAATTGATTTATTTTTAAAATGGGCAAATTTATGGCCTTAATTAATGCATGGAAATTTTGTTTAAATATTTGTTTATTTTTTATAGTCATATATAACAAATTTTTTTAATTAGGTATTCAAGAAAGTTTAAACTTAAATTTAAAATTTAATAAAAAGTGGAGGTGTTAAATTATGATTTGACTTTTAGCTCATTTCAGTCAAATCCACTTCAGTCCAATAACATTTAAGTGGATCAATAAATTCGTCTATTTACTTAATTTATTTTGACATTTTCAAATTCAATTCAACCCATCTAGTTGACATTCTTACCTGATTCAGAAAATTTTTCTAATGCGATTCTCCCCTTCGATGTGATTTATGAACTATTATATTAGAAGTGAGATTTGAGGCATTTCTTGAAGTCGTATTGAGTCATACTATAGTTGCAAGTGAGTAGGCCCAATTGCTATTTTGGGAGTCGTCAACCTTGTATATTTATTTCCTTTCTCATTTAATTTATCATGTGATTTACTATTTTTCTTTAATTGTCGAACATAGCAATGATATAAAATAATTCTCACATAATGATAGATTTTGGAATCAATTTTATATTAATGATACAATAATTTTTAAAATTTACTATGTACATTGTATAAACTAGATTTATTTTTAAGCCTTTCGCTATGTTTTGATGAAGATAGTTGTATAAGTTTATCTCCTTAGGTAATTATTTTTATTATAAATAGATTATTTTTTTTATTTTAATTTGTATAACATAGTTCAAATTATAAGAGTCAAAAGTTTTATTTTGACCATGTAGTCAAACATATAATTTTTAAAATTTAAGGAAAATAATTTACATATTTAAAAAATACACGTTTTTAAAATTTTTCAAAAATACAAATAAATCACAGTTAAAAATTTTCTTATTAGACTTTCAAAATCTAAATACGTAATACTTATTTCCTTTTCTAAAAATCACAAATTATATTTAAAGGAGTCAAACTATATAAATTTTGATTAATATTTAAAGGAGGACTAGTTTGACCAGTCATGTATAAAAGTGGCAACACAAATGATTATTTGTACCATGTTTCAATAAAAGTGTGGTCCATTTTTTAACTCAGAAAAACTAGCTTACAAAAAACAGAGTTACTGCTTCCACCTCTTTGCAATCTGCCTAGGTAGGCATTTACTATTCTTTTCCTTTGATAAAACAGTACAACAACAAGAAAATACTTATCCTTTTGTATTTCTCAATTTCTTTCTTATTGGTAAAGATGGGAGATTCTGGCAACTTTGTATCAAAGTGCCAAGTGTTTGATGTTTCCAACCATGTAATTGAATCCCAGCGTTTTGACGATGATGGACATCTCAAAAGAACTGGTAATTCATTTTTTCATTTTTTTCGTTAACCAACCCAATTGTGTTGTTGAGTTTGTGATCATTTTACAGGGAGTGTTTGGACTGCAAGTGCTCATATCATAACAGCTGTGATTGGTTCAGGAGTTTTATCTTTGGCTTGGGCAGTAGCTCAACTGGGTTGGGTGGCTGGTCCTATTGTTATGCTTTTGTTCTCTTTGGTTACTTATTATACATCCGCTCTGCTTGCCGACTGTTACCGCTCCGGCGACCCCATTGCCGGCAAGAGAAATTATACTTACATGGATGCTGTACAAGCCAATCTCGGTATTGTTTCTAAAATTATTTTTCTATATATACACAAATTGTCTCGTATAATTATTTTATTTTAAAATTGAATTTTGGATGGTGAAGGATTCTTTTGTTAATTTACATTTTTTTAAACAAAAGTGAAATTGGGGGTAAGGTAAGGGGAAGTTGAGGTGGGGATTATGACATGAGAATCAAACCCCACCAACAAGTTAGCAAATTGTCTACTGTCTTATTTTAAAATTATTTTTTGCTATCCCTGTTGTGGAAAACAAAAAGTATAATGATGATTTGCTAATGAAATGAGAAAATTAAAATTAACATATTTATGTTCTTTTTTCTTGCTTCTCTTTTTTGGATATTTGTTAAATATGTTTTTCTTTTCAGGTGGCCTCCAAGTAAAAATTTGTGGATGCATTCAGTATGTGAATCTGTTTGGAGTTGCTATTGGATATACAATTGCTTCGTCAATTAGCATGATGTAAGTATATGTAGTTATTGAATTTGCATAGTAGCATACATCTGAATTTTGTCAAGATACTGGCACGAACGGGATTGCTTTCACTGGTTCTACCAAATCACTATAAGATTTTATGGCAAACTTATATATCATTGTTCTGTTTTTCTTAGGTGATTATTGAGGTAATCTTTTTCTTATACTTTTCGTGTAAAATGGAACAGGGCTATTCAAAGGTCTGATTGTTTTCATAAACATGGTCATAAAGCACATTGTGTAGTACCGAGCACTCTATATATGATCATATTTGGAGTAATAGAAATCGTCTTCTCACAAATCCCAGATTTTGATCAAATTTGGTGGCTTTCAATTGTTGCTGCTGTCATGTCCTTCACTTACTCCACTGTCGGTCTAGGCTTAGGCATTGCTCAAGTGGCAGGTTTGTTGGTAATAAACTATGTTATTTGGACTCTTCAAAAATACTGTCTCGATATTTTTGGAGAGTCCGAGCAACAATATATTTCTGCTGCTTAACTTTTTTCTGTACCCTTTTGATGAAAGAAATTGGAAAAATTGGAGGAAGTCTAACTGGAGTTAGCATTGGAACTGTGACCGAAATGCAAAAAGTTTGGAGAAGTTTCCAAGCACTTGGAGCTATTGCTTTTGCCTATTCTTACTCCCTCATCCTTATTGAGATCCAGGTAACAATACATAGCATTTTCATTTGTCCGTTGCGATTAATTTGATATCGTATTAATTTCGTATATAATACAGGATACACTCAAATCCCCACCCTCAGAAGCCAAGACAATGAAAAATGCAACTTTGATTAGTGTATCAGTAACAACCGTTTTCTACCTACTTTGTGGTTGTTTTGGCTATGCAGCATTTGGAGACCTTGCTCCCGACAACTTACTAACTGGTTTTGGATTCTACGACCCTTATTGGCTACTCGATATAGCCAACATAGCCATCGTTGTTCATCTTGTAGGTGCATACCAAGTTTACTGCCAACCTCTTTTCGCCTTCATCGAGAAAACAGCAGCAGAATGGTATCCCAACAGTAAATTCATCACCAAGAATGTTAGTGTGCCAGTGCCGGGCTATAAATCCTATAACCTCAACCTTTTCAGGCTAGTTTGGAGGACGATCTTCGTCATCATCTCCACGATCATCTCTATGCTATTGCCATTCTTCAGCGATATCGTTGGAATTCTTGGAGCACTTGGATTTTGGCCTCTGACTGTTTATTATCCGGTGGAAATGTACATTGTGCAAAGGAAGATACCAAAATGGAGCAGAAAATGGCTTGGTCTACAAATTCTAAGTGTTGCTTGCCTTATAATCTCAATTGCTGCAGCTGCTGGTTCTGTTGCTGGTGTTGTATACGATCTCAAAGTTTACAAGCCTTTCAAATTTAATTAGTGAAAGAGGCTTCAATTGTTGTTAATGTTCATAACATGTTTTACTAAAATTTTGAAATCTAAAACTCATATCTCATTAGTTTTCAAATGATCAAGTCCAATTTAATGCTTATATCAAGTGATGTTTTAATCGATCCATGTAACATTTTTTGCTTCCCAAAAGTTTACTTGAATAATCATTGAAGCTAAATTGGATAAGATCGATTCAATACTTATTTAAAACTAAATTTGGATAGACAAAAATATATATTGCAATCTTCTCATGCCAATATGATTAAAGAAAAATTATTGATCAAAGTTTATATAGTTGATTAGGCTTTCTTCTTCCATCGAAAGGAAAAAAATTATATAAAATGATCGAGTATTTGCTTTCACAGGAGTATTAAAGACTAGTGCTTTCTAACCAAATAGAACATTTCCAAGTACCATCCAAAGTGCCCTCCATACAAATTGTGTCGAATCTGAATATTTGATAATTTCCCTATGGGTGAAAATAGTTGGACAAATGCTTTGTCACATATAGCCAGTTCAAAGTTGAAACTTTTATGGAAGAATTTTAAAAGGATTTCTTCTCTTACAATGAATACTTTAGCAATTGGAATCTGTGATGATCAGTCTTCATTAACAAAAGAGTGGTAATAAATATGAAATAGTAATTAAAAGCTCCATGCGAAGGGATGGAGGAGGAGAAGATATAACATGGAGTGATAACAAAAAGAGAATCAACAGGCACCAAACATCTAAAAATTTGGATCATATTCTAGATATCTTGAACAATCTAATATCTTTCAAAATGTAATATAGTACTAGTTCCATATTCAATTCTGTCTTTTTTGTAGGACAGCATGCTTTGCAAGATTTACAAGTGGTAGAAAAACACAAAGTAGCATATAGAATAAGGTGTATATGGAGAATTTGGTTAACAAAGTATGTCAAGACTATGATTTAAAACTATTATACGATCCTCGCGATACACAAAAATTGTTAAAAACAGGTTATCATCTATGCTTGATTATATTATTTCCTCTGTCCCATTTTATATGTGAGACCCCGTGTTTCTCGTCTTCCATAATATATATATAGGGTGACATGTTATATAAGACATATATGATTATGGATAGAACTTAAGGATAATAAGGTTTCCAATAGGTGGTAATATCAAGGACTTAAATTTTTAAATCAAAAGAATCCCCCAATACACATTTGGGATTAAAGAAATGGCCCGAGTAGCATCTCGCCCTTTTCGGAAGGTTTAAATTATATATCACTTTTCAGATGAGACTAAAAGTGTATACCTTGCTAATAATGGACTTTTAAAGGGTATTTTAGTAGAATAAAGGTCATATGTTAAGTTTTGGGATCAAAGAAGTTGCACGATAAAGATTAACCAAGGTTACTGTAAGCTTCTTTAAGAAATCCTTCTTAAATTTGGGTCAAATGTATCAGACCTTATCTACCAAAATATAAGGAGCTAGAAGGTCCATGATATATCAAATTGAAGATCTATGAGTGTAATTTTCAACGCATAAAACCACACATCAATCTGACTTCAGAATAAAAAATTATGATGGTTTTACCGTGACTGCCCGAGCAGGTTATCGGGTCATTGGTCGGGTTGGGTCAAGCCCACCTAGATGTCGGCTAATTTGACCTTTTTAAAGCTAAAGACAGCTCCATTTCATCCTAAACACTTTAGAAACTGAAGAAAAAGTTCCCTCAAGGTACCTGAGTGATTTAGGTAAGTTTTTCACATTTTTACCGTTAAATTTCGTCCTCGTACCTAGAAATGTGTGCCTTACGCTTTGCAATAGTTTTTCCCTCCTATTAATTCTGTTTGGGGTTGTTTTTGGACTGTAAAAAATTGGTGTTATTGCTAATTATTCTTGATTTGCAGCTGATGTGTTCAGGTAATAATCTTAGAGATCTTTTACGATCATTTTTACAAAGTATTATGGACGTTTACTCCAGCAAATGTTATATGGCAACTCTGCGGATTAATGCTCAATTATGGACAGCTTATAGGTGATTATAAATTGCATATATATAGTGGTTGTAAAGCTTAGGATGTAAGGAACAACTTTTGTGAAGAAACTTTGGGCTATTGGACGTTCGTTGGAGAGGTATGTTAAGGATAAGCTCCATCCATTCTTTTAAAACGAAATTTGGAAAGTTCCCAAAAAATCAAATGTGATATTTTACTATTCTGTTGCTAGAAAGACCTTCTATAAAAGGCATAGGGATTGCAACTGAATTATTTTTATGATGGTATTAGGCTGATATTCCATTCGTTCGCTTAAACTGAACATTCACTATCTACATATCAATTTATCGGTTTTCCCGAGTACCTGTCCATATGTTGAGGTGTTGTTTTTTTTGGTGTGGTGTCACTAAAAATAAAGGTAGATTATGAGGGGGATGTAGTATTCATAATCAGTCCGTCATCTATACTAAAACGATATTTGAAGCACTTAGCAAGTAACACGTTGATTTCCAATTATCTCTAGTATAAAGCTCCTATTTAAACTACCCAAGGAACTTGATTCTTTTTAAATACTTTCTTTTAATAATTGACACAGAACCAAGTATAAGCATTATGTGAAGCATCTTTATGAACTTTTGCAGAGTTTAGGCTTCATTTTAGATATTAGTTTAAGTTCCCAAACTTGTTCAAAAGACATATAAGATCCCATGAGTCTACGACAATGGTTTTAATGTTATGAGAATAAGTGTACCAATGAGCCAATATTGGCTAAATTCTTGCTATGGCCTACTTTGTGCATTCAACATTCGTACCATACATTACACGTTATGCATGGACTTCAAGCTATAATCGGAGGTATAAAACCTATTTGCCCAAATGATTGTATATATGTATATGGTACAGATGGCCACAGGTTGGCACATATGATGTTGGTTAGATACTGGGGAGGACCACCATTTCTAGCATTTGATTGAGTATGTCATGCATTTGCATCTATATATATGTATTTACGACATGCGATTACTCGAGCATACCATGCATATTTGATCACTAGGAGGTTGAGTGTTGTCCATGAAGATTACCTTAGTTTTGATCATAGGTGGTACTTCTATACCTTTTTTTTAACTATAGTTATCTATGTTTTACTCCCTGCCTTACATACTAATACATGTTTATTTGTACAGATGTCAGTTTGCCTTGGGACGTTGCATTTTATTTCATGCGTGCAGGTTTAGGTAGGGATTCTGATTTACCCCTCCACTAGGAGCACAGTTCAGCTGTGAGTTAGTAAGCTCTACCTCTTCCTAGAGCTTTCACAGGATGCTTAATTTTCCCTGTACAGTTGGGTATAGTAGGGGCCCAGTCGCGGTAGTGTTAGTGACTCTCTTAGAGGCTATTGTGGACATGTTATCTTAGGTTGGTTCTTTTGTGCATTTTAGTCTCTAATCACAGGATTGGCATGCATATATAGTGTGTGCCTGTACTTCTGTTGTTGCAGCATTGTCGGCTAGCTAGTACTTTATCATTTTGGTTTACCTATCTTGATGTAAATGATTTATTGTTGACTAGGTTATGGCCTAAGCGATCTAGTCCTAGTTTTTTAGACGTTATGCTACCCAATCTATTGGCCCCTAGTTTATTTCACTAGCATGTTCAGTGGCTTACTCGACCAATGATGGTATTGAGTTTCAATCGTGCCTCCCCTTCTTTTGGGGCGTGACAAACATGGTATCAGAGTAGGTTGTGTCCCAAGGAGTCGACAATGCCGTGCCTGGTAGAGTCCTGCTTATGGGAATGTTGTGCACCATACTTATAATCAGGAGGCTATGAGGCATTTAGGGATGATTACGTTTCTTTCACTTAATAGATCGTGTGATAGATCAAAGCTATAAGAACATATGAAATCTTAATCGTGCTATGTTGTTTTTATTTAATGTGCTGCCTACGCTTAGGAGATGGCACAACATGAGATAGGTTTGGATCCAAGATAAGGTACCAATCGTTCCTTGTCAGGTCAGGTAGATATATTCTCCATTGAGGCACATAGGAAGTCTCCACTACCCACAATACTAGATTTACTAGCACTTATTGGGGACCAGGGAGATCTAGTGCCCCTAACCCCACCAAGGACTGGGGGAGCACGGGATGAAGGAGGCTATTCAGCTACTAACTAAGATGGTTTCTGTTCATGAGAGATAACTAGAGGTGAGACCAGATGCCACAAGGTATCAAACAAAAAGCTCAAAAGTACAAGAGTTTCTTCATTTGGCCCCTCCAGTATTTATAGGACCCAGTCCCATTGCGTATCCTAGGACTTTATTGACTATATGTTATAAAGTATTGAGGGTGATGCATGCCTCCAACACTGAGACTATGTAGTTGGCTTCTTCTCAATTACGTGATGTCGTCATCTTGTGGTACAAGCATGGGAGAAATATAGAGGGCCTGATGCCGCACCAGAAGAGTGGGAGGATTTCTCTGAGGCACTTCTAGCCCGTCTTGACCGGCTTATCAGTTGAGGCAGGGGGATATGAGTGTAAGAGAGTGTAGTCTTAGGTTCAATTCTTTGGGTAGTATGCAATAGATATTATGTGTACCATGAACGCCAGAGTTCATTTTTATATGGATGGTGTAGGGGATCATTTGATTAGAGACTGTAGTATAGCATCTTTATAAGACAGTGTAGATATTTCCCGCATACATGCTTTTACTCAAACTGCAGAGGACCTTTCTTATTGGATTCAGGATACCCGTAGAGATAGAGAGCAGAATAAGAGGACTCGTACTATGGGGTCTTATGGGGATCCATGGGTGATTCTAGTCCTCTATTTCATCGATATACACATTTGTTAGTGGGTAGTCTTCCACCACAGATGCAGGTCTAAGGATATAATCATTGTATTTAGACAGGACCGAGGTAGAGTTTAGATCAACCTGATAGCCATTGATAGGAGCGTTTTGCATATGAGACTACCTACTTCCCTATGTACACCCGGTGTACACAATGCGGTAAGCTTCATACTGGGTAGTGTAGAAAGGGTTCAAGTGCATGTTACCATTATGGAAAGACAAGACATTTTATTAGCAATTGAACCTTTAGACAGCCAGATGGAGTCAAAGATTCACTATTTTTTGGCTTTGGGGTATGATGGAATAAAGCAAAATGACTCTTTAAACTGCCTGCGCTTCGTTCAATTGTGAAGTAGCAATTATTCAATGCAACTTTCGACGCTTATCATGGGTCATCCGGAAACAGTCGCTCTATATTTTAAATATAGGGGTCAGGCCGCGTACATCCGACCCCCCTTACCCCGTAATGGGCGTGAGCCTTTGAGGCAATGGGGTAATGTTGTTGTTTTGTTTGAACCTTTAGACAGTCCCTATTATGAATGAATCCCCATTGGTATTCCTTTTTAAGCTTCCAAGGATTCCCCCCCCCGCCCCCCCCCCCCCCCCCCCCCCCCCCCCCCCCGCCCAAACCCATTCCCCTCTT
>JAPFFP010000008.1:145747-174474 GCA_026153255.1 Solanum medicagineum | reverse complement strand
GGTCTGCGTACATTTTACCCTCCCCAGACCCCACTTGTGGGATTACACTGGGTATGTTGTTGTTGTTGTTGTTGTTGGAGTTTTGAAGACTTAAGTTGTTCAAAAGTGGTTTTTGCTACCAATTAGAGCTATGAGTCTCAAAATGGAATTCCATTAGCTCCATCAGCTCTGGAATATGGAATTTGGTCTAGAGTATTGTTGGTTTTCGATTCGGGTTTATTTCGTAGAGTTGAGGTCTTAAGTTGGAAGTTTTAAGTTATTTTGGATCAATAGCTGACTTTGGTCAACATTCGGGGCTGAAACGTTCGAAATGAATTTTTGATTATTCGTGGGATTCAGGAGGTGATTTTAGGCTTAGAAAGAGTTCCAATTTATTTTTCGGGGGTTTTGAGGGTGTTTTGGTCTTGTTGAGCCTTAAGTTAGTTTAATTGCGACTAAACGAGTTTCAGACCAAGGAGATCTTGAATTCATGTTCCGATGGTTCCACTGAGTCTGGAAGATTGAATTTAGTAGGGTAACATATTTTGTTTGTGTACTCGGGGTTCCGAACAAATCCCAAGATCTTTACGATGAATGTTTGTGTTTAGTAGTTGTTGATATCTGTCACTGACCCACCTTTGCGTTTGTGGTGCTCATGTCCACGTTTGCAGTGAGCAGTATGATCAGGTCTCTGCGTTCATGGAGGGTTGTGTGGCTTGGCCTTTGCAATCGCTAGATCTTGGTTGCAATCGCAGAGATGGGAGGATTGTTGACCTCCATATTTGCGGAACCCTTTCCATGATCGCGGAGAGTAATACTTGATAGACTTAAAATATTTCTAAATCAAGATTCTTCTACATTTTCTACTTTTGAGCTTTGAGAACTTTTGGGTGATAATTTTTAAAGAAGATTTTCAAGGTTTAACAATTGAATAAGTAATTTTAACTTATAATTTTCATCTTTCACTAATTATTTTATGATTTCAATCTTTAAATTCTTGATTTTGAACTTCAAATTTTGTGATTTTCTCATGAACATGAATTTTTGATATATTGATGATTATGCGCTGATTTCAACTCTATTTTTGAAATGATCTTTACAGTTGATTTCGAAATGCTAGGGTAACATAGTTATGTATTAATTTCTAAGACTACTTCTACTTTCTAGTGAATGAATTTTTGGGCTGTTTCATTTCGGTATTCAAAATTAATGAATCGGGTCTTGATATTCTTGTATTCTTATTGTGATTCCATACTTGAATATACGCTATTGATTCGGATGCCTGTCGGAAAGGGAAGGCTGAAGTTTCAAAGTAATTACATGACTTATTTGAGGTAAGTGGACTTTTTTATCCTTTATTAAGTATGTAGAACCCTGTGTGTTCCTCATTGTGTGTTGGGAGTATGGAACTCGATGAAGGGCTAAAATTATAGATTCACGACTATGTTAAATGATTCTAACAATGAGTGGATAAGGGAATGAAAAGGCAACGTGCTAACGTATCTGTGTGATGTAATGTGGATGATTGGAGTCACTTACGTGATTACTTAATGATGATGAATATGATTGTATTGATATGGATTGTGATTTAATATTGACAATTCTCATATTCTCATTCATACATATGAATATGCTCTATTTGCATCGGTTTCGAGAAATTGATATGATGAAACACCTTATGAGAAATGATTAGAAACAAGGGTCAGGCCACCCGTTCCGTGGCAAGTTCTATATGAGAGGTTAGACACATGCTCTGTGCCAGGTACTGTATGAGGGGTTGGGCTACATGCTCCGTGGTAGATTACATGGAAGATGTGTCCCGATGGATCCTAAATTGTGATTCAGTAGGTGTGTACTATTAGGACAGACATGTATCACTCCTGTGTGATAATTTGCATAGCGTTGCATTTCATCATCTTTGGCTGAATCTTTTTGTAGATGTATACTAAAATTCTCTTCCCGTTACTTATGTAGGTGAAATTGATTGGTGAATTTTGGTGCATAGAGTTCCTTTACAAGTTATTGTTGTTATATGTTAGGTTGGGCTGATTATCATGTGTAGGTAATATTTTGGAGGTTCGAATGGAGTGTGATGGAGTATTTGAGTTTTGTATAGTTTTACTTGGGGTGAATAAGACTGTTTACATGTTATCTTGTTGTTTGGTACTTATCCCGTGCTTCTACACTCGAGTAGGTTTGTGAGCTCGGATCTTGTTGATTGCCTTTTCCCATTTCCAATTTGAGGCATTCAATGGAGACTTGAGAGGTAGCTGCTTGTCACCTCTGACAAACCCTCACGTTACTTCTCTATGTTCTTGTTCTACTTGAGACACAAAGATATTAACACTTGTATTTCTTTCTAGTTCGATGTAAGACCTAGAAGCTTGTACACGTGACACCAGGTGTCAGAGGTGTTTTAGACTTGTGACGTATTTTTTGCTTATCTAGTCATTTGAGATGTTATTCCTGCTTTTACTTGTATGAACGATGTCTTAGGCTGACTTGTCTTGGTGGGTTAAGGCAAGTGCCATCACACCCGAGTTTGGGTTGTGAAAAAATGTTATCAGAGCCCCAAGTTCATAGGTCTCATGTGTACAAGTCAAGTCTAGTAGAGTCTTAAGGATTGACGCGGAGAGGTCTGTTGTTTATATTCAAGAGACTATGAAGATTGTTAGGAAGATTCCCTTTTGTTATTTTAATTCTTACGGTGTGTGGTTACTTGTGTGAGTGTTGAGTTGTTGCATGTTCTTTTTGGAAGATGGCTCGGACGAGAGCTATAGCTTCTAGTACCAGAGGGGAGGCAGTCTCTGGGGTAATTGTCGAGATCCTAGCCAGGGGTAGGGGTAGAGGTTGAGCTAGGGGCTGAGGCCGTGCTCACGCAGTGGCACCAACAAGAGGTCATGGTAGGGGTATCTCTCTCGAGCCAAAGATTCATGCTAGAGAGGATCAGGTCCCTTTAGAGTATGTAGCTACACCCTTGCTTCAAGATACTTTATAAGAGTGTTTGGGTGTACTCGAGAGTTTTGCTTAGAGTGGTAGTGCAACAGGCACTCTAGGAGGTTGACAGACTAGGGTGGGGGTTCAGACTCCAGAGCAGCATTAGGTTTCAGTTGTCCAGGGTCCGATGGGGCAGCCATTGGGTTCTAAAGTTGAGGGTGATCCTGCACCAGTGGATTGGTATATGATTTCAAGCAATTTAAGTCCTTAATTTCACAGTAACATGCCGTGCTTTTTGTTGTGCGGTGTCCTGTCTCTAACAGCTGAAATTTGATGGAATTGTCAATTCAATGTTGCAGGAGTTTTCTTACAGGAGGATATGTCCAGGTTCCGCTCTCTATTGCAAGCGTCGTTGAATGCTACAAGAAGAGGTATTTCACCACTATTGACCTGATTGTTCTGGAACTTTGTCATCCAAATCACTAAGCTACTTTCGTTTCTATTTTACCAGATACTTTTCATTTCTATTACTTATTATCAGATACTGCTAGGATTTGATGTTCGACCCATTTTTGATCCTCTTAGCTCACATGAGACAGAAGATGTATTAATCCCAGCTTGTGATGCAAAAGTGCAGAATCGCCATTGCAAAAGCTCAAAGTAATACCAAAAGCAATGAGAATTTCATAATGACTAAGCTATGAACTAACAAATGAGCAAAGGAAATCTAAATTGGCAGCCAAAGAATGAGTTTTTTTGATGTGAAAAGGTATTTATACAACAGATGAGAGCGACTAAGAATCAAGATTCACATCTAGACTTAGTTACAGATGAAATCTCAACTAACTCCTAATCAATTCTCCATCCAAGTTCACCTAACTTCCACTAACAAACCTTATGTGTGCTGCACTTGGGATACATCTTTATTATTTGCAGTCACCATCTTATTTTGGTGCATCAGCCTGTTTACCTTTCAGATTCTGATTGTTAAGTTATTTTAACAAGTTAATGTTTTTGGAAGCCATTTTAGTTTTAGCTTGTTAGGACACTTTGAAATATAGGGGAGTTTTGCTTCATAAGTCTTTTCTTGGCAGTCTGACAGTTAAAAAATGGGTCATACTTTCTTTTCGTTTACATTTCTCACAGATCAATTAAAATAAATTGTTAAAATGGCTGGTTGATCTGCAAGAATTCTTGTCATCTTTTGATACTTAGAGATGTCTCTGTTTTGGTGTCCTTTCACTTCTACTGTGGAGAGACTTGTATGTTTAAAAGGAGTTGAGTGAGGTTTAAAGATAAAAATGATTGACCCCGGCCTCAGGAGTTATTTACCACATTTATGCAAATAACGTAAAAGGCAGAAGAACAAGAGCGTAGATACTCTTTTGAACATATCCACAGGTATACTACATTACTATATTCCCCCTTCCAAAGCATATTACAATCTAGCAGACTCTTATCTGTGCTTTTTGTCACAAATAGTCTAAAACATCAAACAAATCTTGTGCTTGTACCAGTACTTTCTGTTTACACCAAAAGTAATAAAGAGCTAGGCAATTCATCTTAAAGGTCTGTAAATTGTTCTTCTTGCCCTCAAAACACCTTTGATTCCTTTCTTTCCACACTGTCCACCATATGCAAGTTGGGACAATCTTCCACCTCTCCTCCTTTACTATAGTATTGCCCACATTGAGCAGCAATTTAGGAGTTGTGCGATATTTCTTGGTTTCACCCAAGTGATCTTCCTAAGACTGTTGATATTCTCCATAGTTGATCAGCCCATTTACAGTGCCAAAAAAGATGCTTGACTGTCTCTGCCTGTTCCTCACATAGGTAGCACCTTGGGCACAAGACTTTCTCTTCCACATATTTTCTTGAGTCAGCACTGCTTCCTTAGCTAATAACCATGTGAAGTAATTTATCTTGTATGGGATTTTAGTTCTCCAAATAATCTGCCATGGTCAGTACTCCATCCTATCATTTGAATGTTGAGGTCTTTCTAAGCTGATTGGACACTGAAAACCCCTTTGCTGCTAATCTTCCAAATGATCTTATCTTCCCCATCAGTCAGATTGTGAAACTGTGCCACTGTGTCATGGAAAGCCACTATATTTTTCATCTCCCAATCATTTAAGTTCCTCCTAAGATGCAATTTCCACCCTTGTCTTGTCCACATTCCAGACACTGTTGCATTCTGTTGGAGACTTAGTGCATACAAGTCTGGCAATAATTGTTTTTGGGATCTTTGGCTATCCATTTGTCCTCCCAGAATAACACCTTCAAACCATTACCCACCTGGAATCTGAATTCTGGAGAGTAGCAGAGGCCAGAGGTTTCTTACTGATCTCAAGATACCACATCCATATGGTGTAGTAACCATCTTTGTCATCCACCTATTCTCCATTGTATATTTTTCCCTGAGCACCTCTTTCCATTGCATTTTCTCTCCTGTCGTAAATTTTCACAACCATTTTAACACGAGGCTTTTGTTTGCATTTTCATGTTCCTGATCCCCATTCCCCCCTCTTTCTTATTTTTTGTGCCCTCTTCCCACGTGACTAAGTGGAATTTCTTTTGATCTTCATTTCCTTGCCACAAGTTTCTTCTCAAAGCATCTAACCTCGTTATGACATTATCTGGTGCTGGGAGCACGAACATCATATAGCAGGTATTGCATCTGGCACACTATTAATTATAGTTGGTCTACCTCTGGTGGACAAGTATTGGCTCTTCCAATTGGTTAACTTCTTCTCACGCCTTTCTATCACTCCACTCAAAATCCCCTTTGATATGCTCTTAGCCCCTAATGGGCATACCTAGAAATGTAGTTGGTAGCTCCCCTACCCTACCATCCAAGGTTTTCGCCAAACTATCCACCTCAGTCACTTCATTAATGGGATAAATGAAGCTTTTTCCGCAGTTGATGTGTAATCCAGAGATTGCGTCAAAGATAATGAATATTACTTTGAGAATCAGCATTGGCTCTCTCACTGCTTCACAGAAGATAAGAGTATCATCTGCATATTGCAGATGAGTGATCTCCAAGTCATTTAGTATACTGTTGTCCACCTGGAAGCCCCTTCTCCATCCCTTCACCTTGCTGTTTGAACCAGATTACTCAAGCCTTCCATGGCTAGGATGAATAAGAGGGTGACAGGGGGTCTCCCTATCTCAGTTCCCTTTGAGATGGAAAGAAACCACTAGTAGTTCTATTGAATAAAATGGAAAACTTGACTATGCCTATGCAAAATTTCACCAATCTGATCCACTTGGCTCCAAAACCCATCCTTTGCATCATTAGTAAAAAGTTCTAGTTTAAGTGGTCATAGGCCTTTTTGTATATCAAGCTTTCATAGAATTCCACGGCACTAGCTTCTCTATCTAGGTTCTACACATTCATTTGCTATCAGCACGACATCCATTATTTGTATACATTTTATGAATGCCATTTGTTGTCTATCTAAAAGTCTTTGTAGCACCTTCTTCAGCCTCTCTGCCAAAAGCTTAGTTATGACTTATAAACTCCACCTATTAGGCTAATAGGTCTAAAGACTGTTAGTTCCATACCTCCCACTTTCTTAGGAATTAAAGCCACCAAGGTGGCATTAATGCTCTTCTCAAACATTTCTGCCTTGTGAAAATTCAGCACTGTAGCCACCAACTCAGATTTAATAATTTCCCAGCATTGGCTGAAAAAAGCCATGGAGTAACCATCTGGCCCTGGTGCTTTGTCCCCTGTACTTGCTCATATGTCTAGTATTTCTTGTTGCTCAAAAGGTGCCAGAAGTAAGTTGTTCTCTTCTTCATGAATCATAGGGCAGTTCCTCATCTCTAAGTAGGGTATCCAGTCTTCTGACTCAAGAGTGCAGTCAATTAGTATCTCCTTCTATATCTCCTCTGGTCTATTCAGATCTTCTCCTTTCACTTTCAGCTTTGAAATATTCACTCTCTTGTGGGAATTTGTTGTTCTGTGAAAGAAAGGTGTGTTTATATCTCCCTGCTTTACCCACACTGCCCTAGATCTTTGTCTCCAAGCTATTTCCTTCCTTTTTGCTATGTCTTCAAACTTTATGTTTAATGCTATTCTAGAGGCAATCTCTTCTGTTCCCAGGTTTCTGTGCTCCTGTATCTCCTCTAATTCAGCTAGCTGTTTCAAAACATTCAGCTTTTGTACACCCAAGTTCCCTTGTGCAGTTTTACTCCTTCCTTTTTGCTTCTCGTTAAGTGCTTTGAGCTTTGCAACCAGCACAATAATCAGGTTTCCTCTGAAGTTGAAAGAATTCCACCACTCTTTAACTTTGTCATTGAGACCCTCGCTGTCCAGCCACCAATTCTCAAATTTAAAATATGACAAATCACCACAATGTAGCATTATGGGAGAATAATCGGAGGTCACTTTGTAGAGTATATTCTGCCGCATGTTTCTGAAATTTGTTTCCTGATCTTCAGAGAACAAGATTCTGTCCAGTCTGGCGGCTGTTGTATGTATGTCTCCTTTCTTCAGGTGTATTTCCCCCCAAATAATTCAGGATCAACTAACTCCATGTCTTCAATGAAGTTTGAGAAGTCTGTCATTCCTTTGTTTATTCTGTTGCAATTTTTCTTTTCTGATGGGTACCTTGCAGTGTTGAAATCTCCATAGAGTGCCCAAGGACCTGAAATCAACCCCCTGGCAGCACAATTTCCCACCAAGTCTCTTCCCTTTCTTCTCTACCGTGTGAATCATCAACACCTGTGAGGTGCCAGTTAAAGTCTTGACCTATCCTTATGAAGCTGTAGGTGACAGAGTACTTCCCCACACTACTAGTTTCACCTTCCCACTCCCTTTTGTCCCACGTAATAACAATACTTCCCCTAGTTTCTCTGGCTTTGAGCTAGGCATGATTCACCATTTATTCCTCCATACTTCCGTAACTTGCAATTTCCCCTTCCACCTTTTTTTCCTGGAAACAAACCACGTCTGCCTTCCAGCTCTTCATAAATTCTTAATACCCCCCTCTTCCTAGCGCAATTCACCCCCCCCCCCCCCTTATGTTCCATGAAGCTATTTTTAACTTCATCATTGTTCTATGGTCAGGTATCCTCCTCTACTTCTAGTACCAATGCTCATGAATTTTGTGTCCAATGCCAGACCTTTCAATTCATTCACTCCTTTCTTTTTGATAGTTGTGACTTCACCCTTTTCCCTCTTGTTTTCTTACTTGTTACTATCGATCTTCATGAAAAGCTTCTTTGCTTTCTCCTCGCAACCCCTAAAATCTTTTACAAATTCTGCACTCAATTTGAGTATGTGTTGTTTAATCCAGAGTGGAGGACTTATTGAATCAACTTGGCCTGCTGTTGTAGCTGAATCATCAGAGGGATAGCATCCTCAGTAATCTCCATGCTACTATCATTCTAACTATTCAATTGTGTTAAAGCCGTTACTTGTTTCTCCATGTGTGTTGCTTCAGCTACGATGACTGCAGTCTCCCCCTCCTCGTGTATCACCTCCTCTTGCTTGCAAGATACAATTTCTCTCCCCCGACCCTAGCTTTTCCAATTTTTCGAATCTGTTTTGAGTGTTGGTTTGAGAAAGATTAACCAAGATCTCAATATTTACTAAGTCCCAACTTTGGGTTACATAACTCTTCTTTGTTTTTAGGCTTTGTTGGGCCTAGTGTTGTGAAAGGCGATCGCCTTGTCGCCAATGGCGAGAGGCGAGGTGAGGCGATCCTTCTTCGCCTTATAGCTTTATGGCAAGGTGATCTTCAAAAGGTGATGCCATAGCAACAATGGCGACAAAAGGGAGAGGCAAGAAAGACGAGAAAGGCGTTGCCTTATTTATTTTCTTAAAAAAAAGCCGACCAATTTAGGGTTTTAAAAGTTAGAAGATAATTTTAGGGTTTTTTTTTCCGAATTTGCTCAAGCGCTCTTACACTTAGACTTCGACTCTAACCAAATGACCCGACTAGACTTCTCCTGCGACTAGCCAAATTTTCCCGGAGACTCCAAAGTCCAACCAATACATTTTTCTTTTTTTCTTCTTGAGATTTCTTGTTCCAGTTTTTTTTTTTTTTTTTTTTTTTTTTTTTTTTTTTTTACTTCTATTTTTCAGACTACAGAGTTACTTCTATCTCTGTTATTTTTCTCACTGTTTTGACTCTTGTTTTGTTTTTTCTCATTCAAGTTCCAGACTTGTAATATCTACTCTCTTTTTAATTTTTGAATTGAAGTATTTGCTAATATGTTATTGAGATTTGAGGTTTTGATTATTTGTATATGCAATTAAATATTTTAATTGTTTGGTATTAGTTGACGCCGTACTTCAAAAAGGCAAGCGCCTCGCCGCTCGACTCACCTTGTGGCGAGGCAGACCCTGGTCTCCTTTTATCGCCTTTTGCTGTCCAAAACACTGGTTGGGCCTAAAGCTTTTGTTGGGCCTCTGCTTGTCTTCTCACTTATGTGGCCTGCTATTGTATAAAGTGGCCCTTTTCCTTTCCAATTTTGCGCACGTTCCTGGTGACGTGACTCCCAATTCAAAAATTCTCCTGCTGTCAATGTGTCCACGTGTTGTCGTGTATAAACTGTTGGTTTCTCCACTGAATTGGAAATTAAAACTTCATTATCCAGTTGTCCTAGGTCTCCATCTTTTCTTCTCTTTTCCAATTTTCTGACAGTCACCCGTGCGTCGCACTAGATCGAAGCTTTGTAGACATAGCCGTAACTGAAGATCTCTATCCCCCTCGGAATCTTTTCCCTATCACCTTTCACCTTCATACGAGCCCAGTGAAGATGGTTCTTGAGGTTTGTTCTTGCTCTGTCTAAATGAAACCGTCACATTGGTCTCTGATTTCTATGAAGATTTTCTGGGACCATAAGGTCAAAGGTAGTCCTGTAACTCTTATCCATACTCAATCTCTCTCTACTTTCTTTGACCAGCAGCCAATGGCCGGTATCCACCATTCAAGGGTTAAATTCCTTGTACCTGGGATGCCTCAATAAATATTGTGACCAACCACCGCAAGACTTTAATGCTAATCTTCACTCTTCTCATTAAGTTTCTGCTGTTCCCAGGCCACTCATACCAAGAGTCTTTTCTTGTGTATCTGCTGATTTCGTATGATTTAAATCCTGCGTTGTAATAAACGTTGTTGTCCCTTGTTGATGTGATTCTGGCCATAGTTGCCAGAGAAAAGGTCCACGATCAGTGGCTACTCAATTTTAGATGAGAAAAGGCTCACCTTGAAACCGTGCCTGGGAGCATTTCAAAAGTTTCCTCTGTCCCATTTTATGTGGCACCCTTTCTCTTTTAGTTTGTCCTAAAAAGAATGTCACTTTACTATAATTAGAAGCAATTTAACTTTAAAATTCCCTTTTACCGTTAATGAAATGAATCACAGCCACACTAATATCTAAGATAATTTTAGACCACAAGTTTCAAAGTCTTTCTTTTTCTCTAACACCGTGCCAAGTCAACGTGTGCCACGTAAAATAGGACGGAGAGAGTAACTTTTTTGTCATGTTCTTGTTGTTTTCCCTCGTACTTTTTGTTTCATTAGTTTGTGATGTGTATTAGTATTATCTTTTGGGTTTGCAGTAATCCCTATTTAGCTTCCTCTAGTTGACTGGTAGTTGACCAATCTTTTCCTAAGCATGTAACAGTCTTTTCTTCATTGAATCAGCATGTGAGTAGAATGGTGCTCTTTCTTTATTACTTATGTTTCTTTCAATTATAGCAACTTTTAATTCGTAATAACTTTTTTCACCTGTAGCACTCGCTTGGAACATTGAAGACCTAGTTCCACCCAGTGAAAGATACATCTTCAACTTTAGTTCAAAGGATGAGCTCAAGAATTGGCATTTATACTCAGATTCAGAATATGGAGGTATACATACTTACTTCTCTTACAAGTAATGCGAGTACTTGGTAACAGCCAAACAAGAGGTCTTTTTGGGTATATTCCAACCTGATATTTTGGTGGTATCAGTGTTCCTTAGTTATTCTCCTTTAGTTATAGGCTTTCATAGCCTTATGTTGCACAGGATTCTTAGTAGAGGTGGACTCTTAGCTTTACAGAACACATTGTTTTTCATTTGAGATGAATTTGTTGTTTTGTTTACTCCAATTTTAAAAAAAGACTAAACATTATGAAAAAATATTCTATTTTCTCAGGCATCTAACTACAAAGCCTAGATTCTTTGGTTTTACCAAATACACTTGTCTTTTTCATGTCTGCATCTATTATGTGAGGTGCTCGTAATTGTTTCTTTTAGAAATCAGAGTGCTGGTACTTAAGGAGAGTGCCCAAGAAACGGAGCAGTTGCAAAGTAATCAATGACTTCAGTCTCCAAGAATCATGCAAGGCATCTATAGACAGAGGACCTTCTTTTCTTTTGTCCAAGTGTTCAGCAAATCAAAGATTATGTTAGCAACTAATAAATATCCCGATGATAATATCTCAGGTCTATCCTCAGCAGCTTTGGAGATTAAGGATACTGGAAATGGGTCAACTAGTGTAGGTAAATTATTTTGAGCGTGCATACTGTTCATCTCCTTTTTTGTTCTTCTCTTTCTGTATTGGGTTATTTTTGTTGATCTTGCATTTTCCTTTTTTACTGTTCTTAGTCACATATAAAGTCTCTATGTATTATACTTTTCTTATCCAACCTCAACTGTTAATGGTTATTTCTCACTTTTATCTTGGATTATTGACTGCATGTGTTAGACAGATGCCCTCTGGAAACCATATAGTTCTTTGGTGTGGAACTTTTGTTTTCCCCCCGGAAACAGTACAAACAATTATATTTACAGTTCAGCTAACTTTGGTAACTCATACAACAACAACAACATACCTAGTGAAATCCTAGTAAGTGGTGTTCGGGGAGGGTAGAGAGTAGGCAGACCTTATCACTACCTCGTGGAGGTAGAGAGGCTGTTTCGAAAGACACTCAGCTCAATTGCATCAAACTCAAGTAAAGGATGAAGAAAGCATAGCAGTTAATAAGAAAAGCAGTATAAAGTCTACAGGAAAGAAACAACAACTACATACGAGAAGAACTATAAGGGTACGAATAGTACTATGACAAGCACTAACAAGCTTAAACCTTCTTAAGACAAGACAATACTCTACCCCTACTAACCTTCTATCTTAATGTGCGACCTCCATGCCTTCCTATCTAGAGTCATGTCCAATCATGTCCTTAGTAATATGAAGTTGCATCATCTCCTATCTAATGACCTCTCCCCAATAAGTTTGTAGTCTACCACTATCCCTCTGTGTACCTCCTACAACCAGCCCTCTTACAAACTCATTGGGGCATGTGTGCACCTCCTCTTCACATATTCAAACTATCTTAATCTCGCTTCCTTCATCTTGTCCGTCACAGAGGCCACTCGAACCTTCTCCTAGATAACCTCATTCCTAATCTCGTCGCTCCTACTCTGTCCAACATCCATCTCAACCTAAGTTGCGCGGACTCTTCACTTTTCAATGCTTCCCCCATGTCGGATTCTTCAAAAATACACTACTTTTGGAGAATCCGGCACACACCCATTGACATTTTTTAATAGTCCGAGCAACATGGATCTCAACATCCTCATCTCCGTGACATGCATCTTCTGAACATCTCCTATAAAAAAAAGAACCTTCAAGATAGAGTCGTCAAAGGTTAAAATCATAAAATATGTAGCTTTTAGCCAAAAACATCCCTTAAGTATAGCCATAGCCTTAATTACATCCTTGAAGTATCTCTTTGAGCAAAAAACATTCTTAAAATTTCAAAGTGAGAGATATCATCCTTTCTATTGTTCTTTTTCCATAAGCATGATATTGGGTTAGATTGTATGCACCCCGGCTAATTCCAGCTCTGATACCATGTGAGAAATAGAGAAAAGAATGAAAAAATTAAATTGAGAGACTTTTGTCTTTGAGAGATACTTCCATTGAATGCTTAATAAATGAGAATGACCCTCCTATATATACAAGTCCTTAAGGGCCGTTTCTAACCGTTTATGGCCGTTGCTACAGTACCGCTACAGTGCCCTGACCGTTACTACAGTACCTATAGCCGTTGCTACAGTACTGCTACAGTACTATTCTAACAGTTAGCCATGTACAGCTGTATACAATCTGTAATTACAGATGGCAGCCGTATTAATTACACAGCTTCTAGACTAATTGCAGCTAACTTCTACCAACTCCTACAGGAAAGAATAATATATTGACAGTACCTGCTATTTCCCACCTCCATAGGTATCGAATAACTCTATCCACCAAGTTCATCCTTCCATTGTTCACCATTACAAAACTGACAAAGCCCCCACAAAATCACGTGCAGGATATGTGACATTCACCCAAAACATAGATGCCTCTCATGCCAAAGCATTGCTTGCTTCACTATTTCCGATAGTTGACTTAAAAAAGCTATGGTGCACAGTGAATAAGAAACAAGAGGTCTGCTCTGTGTGCTGAAGAAAATACTGTTGTTTTTTGACATGCAGTGTTTAGTTTTATTTCTTGTTTCTGTAGTTCCTCAGAATTTCTGGTTTCTGGTTCTCTTTCTTATGGTTCCTCGAGTTTCACCATTTCCGGAGTTAACTTCTGGTTTCTGAATTTTTCTGCCGAATCGTTTAGCATTTTCTGCATTTCTAGTTCTACTGCACTTTCTGCATTTCTGGATGGGATGGGGTGGAAGCTTGTTACAGAAACCTCTGAAATGTTGGTGTTTATGGTTTTGACTATGAATCTCTTTTGGTGAATTTGTTCAAACCATTTCTTTGGTGAATAATAATGTTGAAACTGAAAAGGATGAATAAGATTTCTGGTTATGCTGCAACTTTACTGCATGTTCGAATTGTTCACGATACTGGTGATTAAGAAGATGCATTGGTGGTTTTTTCTAAAATAAATTCTAGAACAATTTGAAAGATCAGTCTCTTGAGGCCTCATCTTTACCATGCTCCCATCTTATGATTCAGTAGTGGTAAGTCACTTGAAGGCATGATTATATGATTCTAACAGTGTTATAAGTAGACTTCAAACATCCCCGTTCATGCCCTATTTTTTTGTTATTAGTTCAACATTAGGTGAGGGAGTTGTCTCTATGTGACCTATAGGTCACCAATTCCTGTATTGGAGTCAACCATTGGAACTTGTATTAGTATAGGCTACCTAGATTATAACACCCCTTTGGGTGCGGCCCTTCCACCAACCCTGCATGAACCTGGAATGCTTCATGCACTGGCTCCCCTTTTTAATTTGGCAAAGAAGTTGTAAAGTAGGGTGTTTGGCGAATATGACATGTCTTGCGGGTAATTTTATAGGATTCCATTAGTTTGTTAGTTGTGACCATGATAACCCAATTAGTTTGTGAGTTGTGACCATGGATAACCCAAAGGATGAAACCTGTTCATTTTTAAAATTACACTACCCAATTTCTAAGCCACAATGGCAGCTACACCAACCCGGCAGGTGAACCAATTCCACTTTTAACCAATTTTCTTTATTCAAAGCCAGAAATGAAAGTTCTTTAAGCAGTTGAAAGTCATAATACAAATCTCATAAGTCATAAATGCGGAATAATATACAACCACCCCTAGAGTTGGCGATATGAGTCAAGAGCATCTACTGAAATGGAAATACAAGTTTGAAATATCAAATACGGTGTCTGGAATGAAATAGAACAATAGTAGTACATAAAGAGGAGCGGAGTCCATGGTTCTGCGGATCTGGCAAACAGCTCACCCTGATACTCCAAAGCACACTCCTAAACACAATCACAAACTCCACCAGTATTGGGATCAATAGCTTCACGAAAAGTGAAGCAAGTGAAGTATGATTATGAAATGTGTACATCAAGTGTGATTGTGGCCAATCCCAACAAGAAGTCGTGAGGGATGAATTTAAAAAAACTTGTTTTAACCTGTACAGTATACTCTCAACAGATAAGGAAAATAACAGCACAAGGTAAAGCCAACTGAGCAGCATGATAATGATGCACATAAATTCCATGTGAAGTGATATGCAAAGATAAGAATCATGATGCAATACCTATGTTCCTGACTCTGCGCCAAATCCTTATCATAACCAATGCATCCAGCACTCTCCCTGCACACTGCTTAGGTGCCCAGGATCAGTTACCCATGGGGCGTCGTCCGCTGACCGACCGCACGAAATGTCCCATCGTGCCATAACCATATGAATCCACATGGAATGTCTCATCGTTACAACCATATCAATCTGCACGGAATGTCCCATCTTGCCATAACCTCAGTCCATATTAGAGTAACCAGTACAAACAACAACATACCAGTACATGTCTCATAATTGCTGATGCCCAAGTCCGTAGGTTCATCAACATACATCGCGTGGAATAAGCATGAGATACATTTGCAGTCATATGGCACACAAACAGTGCATGAAATGATCTATGCAACGCATTTAGTATGAACTCTGAAATATCTGAGATGGAATAACCTAGCATTTGAATCAATGCCAACCGTATTTCCTTAATCCATATAGCATACTCAACCAATCATTTAACAATCAAGTAACACGAAAGGACATAAGCATAAAAAGCTAAATACTCCAACATGGCAACCGTCGCCGCGCATAAGCACTCGTCTCCTCGATTATAAGTTACCTCCATATACTTAGTACATTGCAATTATCATTTAGTTGGGAAAAATTCCAGCATTGAAGTCAAGGTCTTAACATACCTCAGTTCAAACTATTGCTAAGCACCCTAAACAACCTTGTCTTTCCCTAGAGCCTCCAAATGCTCCCAATCGAGGCGTTAAGTGAGTCCAACAATATTCATATTACAATATAAAAGAATCGTACTAAAAGGTAAAACCCGAGAAAATCCAAATTTGATTTCAAAATTGGCTTACCCATTCATTTAGGGTTCTAAATCTACAATATTAACTCAATCCAACATCAAATTGGCCTCCAAATCAACAATTTATAGTCTCTTAACTTAGGGCTAGTTTGAAAACACAAATTAAACATCTAAATTTTGGTAATCAATTACAAAAATCAAATCTATGTTTAAAAGGCATACCCAACTCAATTGGTGAAAGTTTCCTTTAACTCCAATAGCCTGGAATGAATTGAATATCCTGACATTTTAGATTTATTCATGAGATTCTACCCTTGTTGACTGCAACAGGGTTGTCCGTGATTGTGAAGTGCTATCAAGATACCCTACGAGATAGAGGGGCCCTTTACGCGATCGTAAAGCATTGTATTCCCCACTACGCGATTGCAATGACCAATTGCTGCACTAGAGAAAAAAGCCTAGTGCAACGCAAGTGAAATTTCAGCCCTTGAAATTCACTCGGGCTCCTTGGGTTCCAATCCGAACATATGCACAAGTCCAAAATGATCATACGAACATTTAGGAATCTTCAAACTATGAATTTCCATTTGCTTAAAAATTTGACTTTAGAAGTGAAGATCGATAAAACAACAATAACAACATACCCAATGGAATCCCACAAGTGGGATCTGGGGAGGGTAGAATGTACGTAGACCTTATCACTACCTCATAGAAGTAGAGAGACTGTTTCCTGGAAACCCTCGTCTCAAAAACCCATAAGCAGAATAAACTAGATATGACAAAAAGGAAAGGGAAGAGAATATGAAGAGCGACTAATGATGAAAAACACATGACAGTATGCAAATACGATAAAACTAATACATATACAACATATAATGACAACACATGATAAAAACATGACTCCTCCGGCTACCCTACTATACCCACAACCAGACATCCACCTAACCCTATCAACCAATTAGCCTGCTACTCTAATTCGCCACCTCCACCTCCTTTCTATCTAAGGTCATGTCCTCGGTGAGATCAAGTTCTGCCATATCTTGTCTGATCACCTCCCCCCAATACTTCTTCGGTCTACCTCTACCCCTCCGTGTAGCTCCCAAAACCAACCTCTCGCAGCTCCTAACAGGAGCATCGGTACTCCTTCTCTGCACATGTCCAAACCATCGCAGTCTTGCTGCCCTCATCTTATCAGCCATAGGGGCCACCTCTAGCTTCTCCCGAATGGTCTCATTCCTAATCTTATCACTCCTGGTGTGACTACACACCCATCTCAACATCCTCATCTCTGCGACATGCATCTTCTGAACATGTGCATTTTTTATTAACCAACACTCCACCCCATACATCAAAGATAATCTACCACCATTCTGTAAAACTTACGTTTGAGTTTAGGTGGTATCTTCTTGTCACACAATACTCCGGAGGCCAACCTCCATTTAGTCGATGCTGCCCCAATACGATGTGTGACATCATCGTCGATATCGCGACCACTCTGGATGATGGACCCCAGGTACTTAAAGTTTTCCCTCTTGGGGATAGGTTGAGTGGCAAGCCTCACATCAATGTCTGCTTTATCCCTCGCCAACACTAAATTTGCACTCCAAGTATTCTGTTTTGGTCCTGCTCAATTTGAATCCTTTGGACAAGGCGTGTCTCCAAGCTTCCAACCTATCATTAACTTTAGTCTGAGTCTCATCAATCAGTACTATATTGTCTGCAAATAGCATACACCATGGAACCTCTTCCTAGATAGATCACGTTAGCTCATCCATCACTAAGGCAAATAGGAAAGGGCTCAACACAGATCCTTGATGGAGTCCCATCTCAATAGGAAAGTACTCTGAGTCTCCTCTACTGTTCTTACTCGAGTTGTGGCTCCGTCGTACATGTTCTTTATTGCCCTGATATATGACATTGGGACACCTTTCACCTCTAGACACCTCCATAGGACATCCTTTGGTACTTTACATCTCCATAGGACATCCATTGGAACTTTGTCATAGGCCTTCTCGAAATCAATGAACACCATATGAAGGTCCTTTTTTCTTTCCCTATATTTCTCCGCTAATCTCCGAACAAGATGAATTGCTTTAGTAGTCGGCCGCCCCGGCATGAATCCAAACTGATTCTCCGAAATAGACACTAGAAGTGAAGATCGATACACAAGTAATATCCAAGAGCGAAAGTTGTAAGTATCTTGGGCCTATAATCCAAGGAAATGGGGAGATAGATGATGACATCACACATCGTATTAGAGTAGGGTGAATGAGATTGAAGTTCGTGTTCAAGTACTATATGATAAGAATGTGTCACCAAAGTTTAAAGGTAAATTTTATGGAGAGGTGGTTCGACCTACTTTATTGTATAGGGAAGAGTGTTGGCCAGTCTAGAACGCATATGTTCAGAAGGAAATTAGCAAGGATGATAATTCTCAAATAGATGTGCTGGCATACTAGAAGAGATAGAATTAACAATGAAGTTATGTAGGACAAGGTGGGAGTGGAATTCGTAGCGGACAAGATGAGAGAAGTGAGACTAAAATGGTTTGGGCATATGAAAAAGAGGTGCGTAGATGCACCAATGGAGAGGTGTGAGAGGTTCGCTATAACAAGTTTCAAGAGAGGTTGACTAAGTTGCTTTGACTCTTCACTTTTGGTGCCGCACCCACGTCATCATGACACTGGTGTGGGGTTAGGAGCCGTACCTGATCTTGTCAATCAATTTGGGTGCTTTGACCAAATGTGAGGAAGAAATTCAGGATAGGTTGAATGAGTTCTGTAATTAAACAAAATTTAGGTGAAATTGAAGAAAATGGAAGACTTTATAATAGGAATTTCTATTGTCATTTACTTTCCTTTTATCTCCTTCCAAAATTCTCCTTTTGATCAATATTTTCTCCTCAAGTTTTCCACATAATATCTCATAATTTAAGTTTTCTGAATGTGATATCGTAATTTAGGTTTTGTAACTCAATTTTTAGATATTTGATTTTTTTAGCCGAATTCCTGTACCCGTATTCATACATGGATTCGTATCCTCTAATCTTAAAATTTAAATCATAGCAAATCCATCTCTAGATCCGTACTCGTATTGGACACTTAACCTGAGTTCGAGCAACTTAGGAGGTAGAGGTAGGCCAAAAAATTATGTAAGGAGGTGATTAGTGAAGACATGACCCATCTTTAGCTTGTTGAGGACATGATCCTAAATAGTAATGTATTGAGGTCGAGGATTAGGATAGAAGTATAGTAGGTAGAGAGCATTGTTGTACTTCTATGTAGGAGAGGCACGAAGCTAGTTTCTTTTACTCGTATTCTCTTTATTTAGTAGTATTATTTAGTATTTATATAGTATTGTATTCTTTATTCTTACTACTATTGTTGCTTTATGTGTTTTGTTTATCTTGCTATTTTGTTGTCGTTATTTCTCTTTAATCTTGGAGTAACTAGT
The DNA here is from genome assembly GCA_026153255.1 of Solanum medicagineum. NCBI lineage: Eukaryota > Viridiplantae > Streptophyta > Magnoliopsida > Solanales > Solanaceae > Solanum > Solanum medicagineum. Next base: position 155,283 of record JAPFFP010000008.1, on the reverse strand, counting down.
AAAGTTGCTGGCATGTGACTAGAAGGTCACGAGTTCAAGCCTTGGAAATAGTCTCTAGCAGAAATGCAAGGTAAGACTACGTACAATTGACCCTTGTGGTCGGGCCCATCTCCGAACCCTACACATAGCGAGAGTTTTAGTGCATCGGGCTTGCCCGTTATTTCTCTGTAATCCTGTTTGATTACTTCTTTTAAGCTGAGGCTCTATTAGATACAACCTCTCCTCCTAAAAGGTGGGAGTAAGGTATGCATACATCCTACTTTCTCTAAGACTTCACTTGTGGGATTATGCTAGACATGTTATTGTTGTTGGTCACCGCTAAGCATTTAAAGCTTCAAGTTCAAGTTCAAGTGTCTGAAACCTCCCGAGTCCCTCAGGACTCATGTCACCCGTACTTGCAACTCATAAATCACCCAATGGACCTACCAACAACAATATACCCAGTGGAATCCCACAAGTGGGGTCTGGGGAGGGTAGAATGTACGCAAACCTTACCACTACCTCACAAAGGTAGAGAGACTGTTTCCTAGTAACCCTCATCTTAAAAGCCAATAAGCAGAATAAACCAGATATGGAAAAAGGAAAAGAAAAGAAAGGGAACAGAAAGAGTGACTAATAAGGAAAAACACATGATAGTATGCAAATACGATAAAATTAACATATCAAGACGGAAAGAGACAACTCAAGATATAAAGGCAATGAAAATATGCTAAAAGTAAACAAATATAGGACTAATAATAACAATATACGATTTAAAGATATCACTATTCCTACTAATCCACTATATCACGAAGTCATATATCGACCTACCCCTACTAACCTATTAGCCTACTACTCTAATACGTGACCTCCACTCCTTCCTATCTAAGTTCATGTCCACGGTGAGATCCAGCTTCACCATATCTTGTGTGATCACCTCCCCCCAATACTTCTTCGGTCTACCTCTACCCCTCCGTATAGCTCCTAAATCCTCTCGCATCTCCTAACAGGAGCATCGGTACTCCTTCTCTGCACATGTCCAAACCAACGCAGTCTCGCTTCCCTCATCTTATCAGCCACAGGGGCCACCTCGAGCTTCTCTTGAATGGTCTCATTCCTAATTCTATCACTCATGCTATGCCCACACATCCATCTCAACATCCTCATCTCCGCGACCTACATCTTCTGGACATGTGAGTCTTTGATTGGCCAACACTCCACCCCATACAACAAAGACGGTCTAACCACCATGCTGTAAAACTTACCTTTGAGTTTAGGTGGTATCTTCTTATCACACAATACTCCAGAGGCAAGCCTACATTTTGTCCATGCTGTCTCAATACGGTGTGTGACATCATCGTCGATGTCGCTACTACTCTGAATGAATGATCCAAGATATTTAAAGTTTTCTCTCTTGGGAATAGGTTGAGTGGCAAGCCTCACATCAATGTCTGCTACATCCCTCGCCACACTGAATTTACAATCCAAGTATTCTATTTTGGTCTTGCTCAGTTTGAACCTTTTGGATTCCAAAGCGTGTCTCCAAATCTCCAACCTATCATTAACTTTAGCCCGTCTCATCAATCAGTACTATGTCGTCTGCAAATAGCATGCACCATGGAACCTCCTCTTGAATAGGCCGAGTCAGCTCATCCATCACCATGGCGAATAGGAAAGGGCTCAACACGGATCCTTGATGAAGTCCCATCTCGACAGGTTAATACTCAGAGTCCCCTCCCATCATTCTAACCCGAGTTTTTGCTCCGTCGTATATGTCTTTTATCACCCTAATATACACCATTGGAGCACCTTTCACCTCTAGACACCTCCATAATACATCCCTCGGGACTTGTCACAGGCCTTCTCGAGATCAATGAACACAATATGAAATTGCTTCAGTAGTCGACCATCCCGGCATGAATCCAAATTGATTCTTTGAAATAGGCACTGCTTTTCTCACCCTCATCTCCACCACTCTCTCCCAGACCTTCATAGTGTGGCTTAACAAATAGATACCTTTGTAGTTGTTACAGTTTTAAATATCTCCCTTATTCTTGTACAATGGAACCATTGTACTCCTCCTCCAATGGACCTACCAAAGGTCTCAAATAGGAGAAAAGGGTTCTAGAACTCGAAACAACCTTTGAGGTTGTTACAAAAAATCTTACGGATGTTTTTGTTCACAGGAATATTTTGAAGATGGATATACTTAGGTATGTATTTGGTCAAGAACTTGTAGAAAACACCAAGATCAGTTGTTTAGCACAAAGCACATTTAGAAGATTTTAGCAAATAAAGATACTAATAAAGAAAATAATAACTATAAACACAATGCTAGAAAAATAACTAGAACAAAAAAGATAATTATGAACAATTGAAAAAGTTTGATCAAGCGAAATATGTGAAGTACAAATCATATCATCCAAGTAATAAAACATTTCAATTCATGATTTAGATGGAAAGATGCAATTTTTAAGTTGTTTAGTGATTAGTTTTTTTATACTAATATTTTGTTAAGTTGATGCATTGAATTGACGACTATATTTGTTATATATATATTGATTTGAGAAAAGCCCATGAAGCACTACTTAGGATTGTCCAAAACCGAATCGAGACCACTTTTGTCTGAACCGAAAAAAAGTCATTAGTTTATTGACAACGAGTTATTGGTTCAGCAGCTTCGGTAACGGTTTAAATTTTTTTTAATTATTGGGTTATCGATTGTTAATGGTTTTAGGTTTTTCTTAACGGGTTAACTGATAACCGATAGTTTCATACTTTTATTTTTTATTGTGTGAAACTCTCGATTTTTCTACGGTGTGATAGTATTTGATTTTGAGCAAAATACAATTTGTCAACTCATGTGTATGATTCATTTGGTTTTTCGTCTTGTTTTTAAGTAATATTCAATAAAGCAAACTTTTTATCAAATTTTAATGGTTACATGATAATCGAACCGATAATGATCAATAACCGATAAGTCAATAACTGATAAGCCAATCTCTTAATGGTTCCATAACGGTTTAGCATATTTACAAATCTATAACCGATAAGTCAAATCGAACCAACCGATATGCAACCCTACTTCTACTAAAGTGCCACGAGAATGAGGAGATGCATCCAACTAACTAGTTTCCACTAGATTCAAGGCTTAAATGAACCTTTAGGCTTTAAAAGTATTGCTTTGAGTGTAAAGAATCCTCACTTGGTTGGGAAGGAAAAATCAAGCGGTTAATTAGAACAACATGTCTATTGTAATTCTACAAGTGGGGTTTGGGAGGGGTGATGTGTACGCAACCTTACGACCCTACCTTGTGAAAGTATAGAGTCTGTTTCTGTTAGATCCTCGACTCAAGTAGAGTATAATAAAATCAAGTACAAAAAGTGAGATACACTAGTGGAGCGAATATGATAAACATAATGGAGAAGAGAACAATAGCGGCAACAATAATACAATACCGAAGAAAAAGGAACAACAGGTTATAATAAAATCGAAGACAAGATAGTATGTGAGTAATCATAATAAAATTTATAACAGAAACTAGACAATGCTCGACTACTTACTAATCTCTACCATAATCCTCGACTTGCATGCCAGTGTATTATGCACTATCTAATCACCTATCCTTTTTATTTCTTTGGCCTACTTCTATCTCTCCTCATACCCTTTGTATCCAACTTCTCACAGCTCCTCATTTGGACATTTATGCAACTCCTATTCACATGTCTGAACCATCTTATTCTCGCCTCACCTCCCTCATCTTGTTGAAGCAGTTATTTATGCTAGCTATAAATGTGAAAAGCTGCTTGTTTATACAATAATGCCCTCAAGCCATCGGAGTTTATAGTCTTGTGAATAGTGCTCTTAAGCCATTAAGTAAAAAACTTTGTAGGTTTTTTATTTTGCCAAAGTTGTTTTTGGTTCCCATATGGTCTAATCAAGGAAGGTAAGATATTCTAAAATCATACTTAGGTAAACAGACAAGTGATGCAACTGTCTGAAGCTTCCCGCAGCTGGAATGATACCTTGGTTGACAAATGTTACTGTTAGTTAAATTTAATAATGAAAAGATTAGAATGGATTTACTTAGTCACAACCATCTGACCTTTTTTATGCATGAAGGTGATATTTTGCCAAAATACCGATACAAGTATTCGAGCTTTTCTTCTTATCCTTAACGAACAAACAGAAAAAGAAATAAAGGTATTAGAACTTTTACAATCTCAAATTCCTCGCTGGTTAGAAACTATTGCTTGCAAATCATTTTGAAGTTTGTCTTAGTAAAGCTAAAGCCTTAAGATTTTATCTTAGATTTAATCAAATTATTGAGACACTGTGAATTCTCTACATGTTTGAATTTCTTTTAGTTAGATTCTACATTAAACGTGTATAAGTTTATTTTGTATCGCCTCTTAGTGGACTTTAATATTGAGCTTTGATTGTCCTATTACTTGAAAATATTTAATGTGTAATTTGTTGGAATGATATAATTGCGTTTTGCTTTAGTGTCTGTTTGTGGAAATTCTTCTCCTTGGAAAAAAACCGACTGAATTAGCTAGGGTGTGCAAAGAATCAACTGGTGAAAAATAGTTAAACTATGATCTTTTCTGTCTCCCTACCTATACTCGCACAGCATAGCCGATCTCAAGTACCGGATAAGGAAAGAGCGTTGTAGTAGGTTGACAGGCAGTGTAAACAATAGTAAAATTCTGACAATTCATATATCTGACCCAACTTTCTTTGTGATCAAGAAAAATTAATTGATTGTTCTCTTCTATGTGGCTGCTCTAAAATTACTATAACTGGAGTAGCATTATTTGCGGCCTTTGGTGTTGTATGTGGAGAAAGCCCTTGACCTCTGAGAATTCCACCGAGCCTAAATTCCACTTGCATAATTTCTTTGTTTTGCCTTGTCTGTATTCCTTCTTCAATCTTGTCGATTGTAGACAAGTTTCTTGGTGATGATTGTGGAAGTATGTGAAAAGATGTTACCATAATCAGTGTTACTTTTCTTGAGGTTCACATTTGGCACATTGCGTATAGACAGATTCTGGTGCTTTTGACAGGTCTTTTCTCTGGAAACCTCTCTTTGGATGTTATGGAAGGATCAAAGTGGAATATGACTCGAAGTGGCTTTTGTGGAATGCGGTCTAAAAAGGTGAATGCTACTCAACCATCCTAATAATTGCTTTGTCTCCTTTCTTGTTTGATAATGATAAGTAACAGATTCAAGATAAAAAATCAAAGAAAGAGATGACACAGCCCTGGAACACCAAGTGAATAAGAGGATTTACTGGGAAAACCAAAATGAAAAAAAAAAAACAAAAAAACTACATGGTAACTGAATACAAGTAGATAAATATTGGATGGGGCAGCATCTCGGTGAGCTTGGGCCATCTGCACATCTTGGAGTAGATGTTCTCCAACAGATTTTTTTTTTTCTTTTGGTTTCCTTTGTGTCTGTTGATAGTCCTTCTATTCAAAAGTTCAGATCTGTGAAGTTGGCTGGTTAACCCATGAGCCAGCCCATTTAAACCCTTAAAACAGGCCCCTAAGTGGTCCCCTACCTCCAGGCTCCGACTCTTGATTTGGCTGACCTCTAGGTCTCTAACTTAGGTGTCATGGTCCTGGTCCATTACTTAGACTCCCTAACTGGACACCAGCTAGGAATTGGTTCATGGCCTAGAGGCCAACCCAGCAGGGCCCTGCTTGGTAACACAGTTTTTTTAAAAAATAAATAGAAAACACCGATGAGAATTAATCAAATTTATTTGTATCCTCAATCATCACTTGATTACTTTTTGTAGTAAGGTAGCTAAGACTCAGATTGATTACTTACTCCTCCGGAAGGGTGGTAGAAGCTTTTGTAAGAATGCAAGGTTATTCCGAGTGAAAATATTTTCACTTAACATAGGCTTCTAGTGATGAATTTAGAGATTAAGAGGGATAAGAGGAAGAAGGCTATTTATGCCCAGCCGAGGATTAGGTCGGGAGGCTCGACTCTTGCCCTTTCTTGGGAGGAGGAAAAGTTGAGTAGTTTGGGGCTTGGAGTAGTAGCGGAGATGTGAACACCATGTGGGACAGTACTGCTGGTTGCATTAGAAAAGTAGCTACCGAGGTACTAGGGGTTGGAGAGGGACCTTTGGTGGACGTCAAGGTGATTGGTGGTGGAATGTAAAAGTTCAAGACAAAGTAAAAGCTAAGAAATTGCCTATGCAAAATGGTTGGACTGTATGGATGAGGATGAAAAACGAAGGCTGAAGGATATCTATAAGACAGCGGAGACAGAAGCGAAGACGGTGGTCACGAGTGCTAAGACATCAGTGTTTGAAAGCTTATATGTTGAGCTAGGTGAAAAGGTGGGGATGAGATTGTATAGGCTCGCAAAGGAGAGAGAAGCTCGTGACTTGGACCAGTGCATCAAGGATGAGGAGGGTGAGGTGTTGGTGGATGAGCCTTCCGTTAAGCAAATGTGGCAAGCTTACTTTGATAAACTCTTAAAGGAAAAAAGGGACAGGGATAATGAGCCGGGTGATTTGGCGCACTCTGATAGTCATCGAGATTTTGGTTACTGCAGGCATTTCAGAGTTGAGGAGGTTAGACGTGCTATTAATAGGATGAAGAGAGGGAGAGTGATCGGACCCGATGAGATTCCAATGGATTTTTGGAAGAGTATGGTCAAGGATGGTATAGAGTGGTTGACTAGGTTGTTTAATACTATCCTGAAGACTACTACGATGACTGATGAATGGAGGAGTACAATGGTTCCATTGTACAAGAACAAGGGTGATACTCAAAATTGTTACAATTACAAGGACATTAAGTTGCTAAGTCACACTATGAATGTTTGGGAGAGAGTGGTGGAGGTGAGGGTGAGAAGAAGAGTGTCTATTTCAAAGAATTATTTCAAATTTATATCGACGTGATCGACCACTAAAGCAATTCATCTTGCTTAGAGACTAGTGAAGAAACATATGAAAAGAAAGAGGGACCTTCATATGATATTCATTGGTCTTGAAAAGGCCTATGACAGAGTTCCGAGGAATGTTCTATGGAAGTGTCTAGAGGCGAAAGATATTTCAATGGTATATACTAGGGTGATAAAGACATGTATGATGGAGCCAAAACTCTGGTCAGGACGGTGGGAGGAGACTCAGAGTATTTTTCCGTTGAGATGAGATTTCATCAAGGATTTGTGTTAAGCTCCTTCTCTTTTGCTTTGGTGATGGATAAGTTGACACGATCTATTCAGGAGGAGGTTCCATGGTGTATGCTATTTGCTGATGATATAGTACTGATTGATGAGATTCGAAATAAAATTAATAATAGGTTGGAGGTTAGGAGGCATACTTTGGAATTCTAAGGGTTCAAATTGAGCAGGACCAAACAGAAAACTTGGAGTGCAAATTCAATGTTGCGAGGAATAAAGCGAACATTGAAGTAAAACTTGCCACTCAACTTATTCCTAAGAGAGAAAGCTTTAAATATCTTGGATCCATCATTTAGGGTAGTGGTTATAATGATGATGTCACACATCGTATTGGGGCAGCATGGATGAAGTGGAGTGTAGCAACCCTCGTGAGAGGATGCCACTCCTGCAACCACCATAATGATTCTTCCTATATTGTTCACACGTAGCAACATGAGTCCTGCCTTGGCCATAATTTGGAGTGCTAGCTGTAGAAAAATCTGATCTGCTTTGCTTGGGTTGAAATGACTTGTTAATATCACTAGCCTTAGAATCATCAGACTTTCCCCTCTTAGATGGACCTCCAAAATCTGATCCGGGCTTTTGGAGTTTATTTTCATGTCTACTTGTTTCTTCCTTATTAAGTCTTTCCCAAGTAAGGGCAACAGAAACTAATTTACAAAAGTTCTCATGTTGCAAAATTGCCACATTCTTTCTGATGGAATCATTCTAACCGTTTTCAAATCTTCTGCACTTATCTTTCTCCTAGTTAATAATATCTCCAACATAACGAGAAAGCTTAGAAACTTTTGTTGATATTCAGTAATAAACATGCCTGGTCGCCTCAAATTTAAAAACTCCTTTTCTTAGCATCACAGTAGGCAAGTGGAACATACGTCATATGAAATTCCTTAACAAAATCAATCCAAGAACTGGAGGTTTTACCTTGGCATTTGGAACACTTACTCACCAATCATAAGCATCCTTTCGTAATAGTGAGACAACATACTTGAATTTGGCAACATATGAACACTTCAATTGCTCAAACATCCCCTCCGTGCATTCCAGCCATTGTTCAGCATCAGTGGGATCAACAGTGCCTTCAAATCGACACCACCCATTTTCCTCATTTTCTCGAAGTTTATTCCGTTGGGATCATACATTGCTCTAGCCGTGTGATGGAAGAATTCAGCCATTTGTTGGAAAGCAGGATTCATAACCTTAGTATTATGACTCATATGCGGATGTGGGCTAGGTCTTACACCCTATTGGTTTTCCACTTTAGATCCACTAGTGCGGGGGACATATAGATTCGAGAAATGTTCGCCAACCCCTTCTAGTGCATGAGGTTGGGAATAAGGGTTATTCGATCCTTCTAGTGCAGCTTCCATAGGTCTATTAGAGGAAGAGGCATAATTTAATTCATTAAAAAAAGGAAGATCACATTGCATTAGGGACATGTACATGATGCATATGCTCTCTACAAGCAATAAAATAATATTAATCATGTAAAATGAGCAAATAACATAACTTGAACCTTTTACAAAATTGACAAGTATACAATTAATTCCCATCAAAAGTCCTAGAATCACAAACTTATGCTCTGATACCAACACTTGTAGCAGCTCTCGTGGGAGGATGGCCACTCTTGTACAATTTTGACTTATATAATACTTGCTAAAATCATGTTTGTCATTATCTTTCGTATGTGTGTTAAATTTATCGTATTTACATACTGTGCTTTTCGTTTTTAGTCGCCCTTTCTATTCCCTTCCTTTCCTTTTTGTCATATCTAGTTTATTCTGCTTATGGGTTTTTGAGACGAGGGACCCTAGGAAACCACCTCTCTACATCTGCGTACATTCTACCCTCCCCAGACCCCACTTGTGGGATTCCACAGGGTATGTTGTTATTGTTGTTGTTGTATAATACTTGCTAAAATATTAAGAGTTTAATACACGAAATATGAATCATAATTTAATAGTGAATTCAAAATAATTACACGTATAGGATTTTGTCTTTTTGGTAGTTCATTTGATCTCAGGTTCCAATTTGTGGCATAAGCACTTTTCAAAATAATTTAAACCATTATCTTACGAGATTTTCATACATTACTCATACTACTACAGCTCATGCTATAAATTATCGCCAATATCAAAATACAAAAAATAAAGCTTACTAGTTTCTGTTTCATACAACCACCTCAAAATAACTAGAAATGTAGCATAAGAAAAAGCAAGCTCACCGGCTCTAAACCAACTAAACATGCCCAAACTTTAAGTTACAAACCATGGTTTCATAATTTACACTAGCCTTCAAAATACATATACATATGCAATAGGATAATCATGTACATGTTCCAAAACT
>JAPFFP010000008.1:133956-145647 GCA_026153255.1 Solanum medicagineum | reverse complement strand
ATGCAAACGTGATCTTCTTCAAAGCTTCCAAAATTTATCTCCTTATGCTTAGCGATAGTTGTTTCTATCAGGTCAATTCGGGTTGCATATCAACCCAATTTTAAATGCGTTGAAATGGATTTGGTTGAGATAGATTGAGCTAATAACTCGCCCAAACTTCAATAGGTTGGGCTGGGTTGGCTTAATTTTGCCACCCCTAATTAAAAGTGTGATTGTCATATAGCAGGCACTAGTGGTGAAACTTTGAAGAAAAAAAACAAAAAAAAAAAACAACTTGCCTTAATGTCTTTGGTATAGTTCACATGTCACTTTTAACTGCCCCTTACACAATATTATGATACAGAGGAATTGTTTTGTTTTATCTGTCAGTAGCGTGGCTTCTCCTTCTCATTATTTTTTCTTGCAGTTTGATGGCTTCATTGATTTGGATGGATATGACACAATTGCTCTTAAACTTAAAGGGGATGGAAGATGCTATATTTCTACAGTAAGTTCCTGCGTCTTGTCTTTATTTGGACACTTACATGCTTCAGATGCCCATGTTTTCAATGAACTGCTATTGATATTTGTATGAACTGTGAGAATAATCATTTCTCACTCATAGCCTAACTGCAGATATACACAGAGAATTGGGTAAATAGTCCAGGACAAGATGAAGATAATTCATGGCAAGCGTTCGTTTTTGTGCCAAAAGATAATTGGTATATTGCAAAGGTAAGTTCTTCATTTCTTTCATCCTTCATGTGATGTGGAAGCTATATCTCATCGCAGAAGGTTCAAATAAACTACTTGTTCAATTCGCGGGGAAGAGAAGATAAGTGGATTGCTTTTATTGGCTGTGTAGATCCCACTTACTCGTTATGTACCTACATGGAGAGGGAACTTAATAAATGCTAGGTTAGAGATGAATCCAGCTCGAATCGTTGGTATGTCTCTGTCTGTCAATGCAGAAGGTGGAGTTCCAGGTGCGAAGTCTGGGCCTGGTGATTTCGGAGTTGAAGTTGATTGGATCAAAGCCTTGCGGATGCAGTAAAACAGAAGTCCCATCATAAAGAATGACTTGGAAAGACCAGGACGTGCCCATCCATGCTTATCGTTTGGGGAAGATTGCAGAAATGGTAGCTACGGAGTTGATATTTTTGAAGTCATCAATCGGAGATTGGAGAAGTAGGAAATACAGGTTCTTTTTCTATGTACTAAAGTCAAATTATCAGATTTCTTTTCTCTTGTAAAAAATGGGGCTCTTCATTTGGATTACATCCTTGTCTTTTAGAAGATTCTGGCGATCAAACATTTCAATTATGTTCCAAATCAGTAATATTGTTCCAAGTTTTGATGTCAATTAACAATGTTACTATTCACTGTAAATTACCAGTGGCATAGCGATGACATTCACAATAAAAAATCACGTCTGAAAATTTTTTTAGCCTAAAGGAACTCCTCATCTTTAGATAACACCAAATGTATCGATTTCATAGCTAACTCCGCATGTCACATTGCCCAAATATGGAATATGATTTATGACCAACTAAATTTTTTGGAGATATGATATGTTTCCTCAAATACAGAAGGGAAAGAAACAACACTTGGAAGCTATCAAGTGTGTGAAAAAGGCTGAATACATGTATGCCCATTAAATTATAACACCCCAAAAAATTTTAAGCTAAGATCTAAAGCATTCTTCGTATGTGTAAAAGGTTATACTGGGTGATTCTAAATTGAGCAGAAGTGTTAAGGTCAATTCTTTAATGTGAGGATAGATTTGAAGACAATTAAGGTCACAAGAATTCTTTAGCACATCACAAGGTTGAATTGTAAGCCTCTTTACTGATTGACTTTCGTTGTAAGGGCAGCTACAATCTTTAACAACAAACTTTACACTAAAATGAGGTCAACATTATTTTAGTGTAAATCAACTCTAACTCACTGCACCAAATTTTACACCAAAAAGGAATTTTTTTTGCTTTATTATTATATTATTATTTCTCATTTGATTGGGATTTGCTAAAACTTGTGTGTAATGTAATAATATTAAGATATTTAATAAAGTGAGTTGGTGTGAGGAATAGTGTTTCATTAAATTTGGTGTGACACTATTTACGCACTCTAAATGGGGTAGAATTGGTGGGTTGGATCTCTAAAACCCAAATTTTACATTCGAATAGGATTGATGTTAGGCCGGAGAGGGTCTAAGATTTTATAAAAGGACAACCTCAAGTGACCATATTTCTCAACATATAAAGAGTTAAGTAACTCATAACCTATCAAATTAAAGGTATATGTGTCTCCTTTCCGACACAATTAAGCTTACATCAATCGAAGTTTGGAACAAATTAAAAGTTGTGATTATTTTACTAGAGCATGTCTGGATTGAAAAGTTTGGCGACGTCACTTGTCCATTCAGCCACTCACCGAATGAGATCACCGTAGTGGCTAAAAAATCTTAAGAAACTTTTAATTTTGGCGATTTAAAGCTCCAATTCAATGATTCGCTGTATTTCGACAAGTAGACCTTCGGATCACCGATTTGCTAATAGAACAGATATCATTTTCTTTGATTTTTATGTTCTTCTTACGTTCACAGAAGGGTATTTTTGACATTTTACCCTCAATTAATTTCCCTAAGTTCTTTTATAACCTAATAACATACTTGTACATACAGAACTCTCAAAAATTCTAATTCTCCTTCTCCCAAATATCAAAAACTTTAAGAAACTAATTTCTCTAAATTCATAAAATTTAAGGCGCCAAGCTTAAGATTCTCTTCAAGAATTCTAGGGTTTTAAATCAAGATTCTTCCCCAAATTTCTTCACGAAGAACTCCATCAAAGAATTTCTCAAGTTTCAGCTGTAAGGTTCCAAGTTCATAGCTTTCTTCAAGAATTTTTATTCTTCCAAGTATGTAAAGTTATCATAGTAAGAAATTAAGTTTTTCCTCACACTCTGCGTCTACAATTTCAGCTACTATGATCAAAACTATGATTTTTACCCAAAGTTTATGATTTTTGAATTTTCAATATTTTTCTAGGGAAAAAAAACTTAACTATACATTTTGAGAACCTAAATTACATGATCATAATTCATACCAATATTTTCATATTTACACAAGCATACCCACCCCCCCCTCCCCCCTTTTTTTTTTTGTTACAAAAGGGGTAAAATTAAATGACCACAACATAATTATGTCAATTGTGCATTTAATTATGACATATCTCTCTCTCTCTATCTCTCTCTGTCTCTCTCTCTAATTTTATTTTTGAAAAACAAATCTCTCTCTATCTCTCTTCAATTTTTGTCCATTTTTTTTCTCTTTTATTATTTGAATTTTATTTTTGTCTCTCAATTTTGTCATTTTTAAATAGTCATTTATGGTAAAAATTTAATTTTTTTTTGTAAAATAGATTCTGATATGTAAAACTTACGAGTTGAAAAAAAATTCTTTCTCTCTCTCTTATTTTATTTTTTTTATTTTTGGAAAAAAAACTCTCTCCATCTCTCTGCAATTTTGTCCATTTTTTTCTCTTTTATTATTTGAATTTTATTTCTCTCTCTTCAATTTATCATTTTATATCTCTTTGTATGGAAAAATTTTTCTCTTTCTTTCTCTTCAATTCTAATCTTTTTAATTTCTAGTATCGTTTAAAATTTTTTAATCATCAATAATCAACATGTTAAAAGTGTTTATGATAGTTCAGATCCAACGGTCATACCAAATTCACAATCACCAAAATTATACCAGGCAATCAAAATTGGACATGAGTAGTTAATCTTGCAATTATTTTTATCAACATTCAACATAATCTCATTTCACAACATACATACCTTTTATAGGCCAAAATCTTTCAACATTTTTTAACGAATATTAAAAAATCACAAATATCACCAAAATTAGGCAAAGCATCAAAACCTTTCATGGACTCTATGATTTTTGGTGATGGTATGATTTTTTATTGGTGCTACTATATAGGACATTTAGTTTTAAATATTTTTGGTGTATAAATGTATATAAATTGGTATGTTATAAATGTTTGCATAAAAAGGTTAAAAACTACTTAATCTTGCAATTATTTTTATCAACACTCAACATAATTTCATTTCACAACATACATACCTTTTATATGTCAAAATAATTCAACATTTTTTAACTAACATTAAAAAATCACAAATATCACTAAAATTAGGCAAAACATCAAAACCTTACATGGAATCTATGATTTTTTATTGGTGCTACTATATAAGATATTTAGTTTTAAATATTTTTGGTGTATAAATGTATATGAATTGGTATGTTATAAGTGTTTGCATAAAAAGGTTAAAAAGTCAGACGTAGTAGATAACTTCTTTGATATGATAGTTAAACTACCATAAACACTTTTAACATGTTGGTTATTGATGGTTAAAAAGTTAATACTAGAAATTAAAAAGGATTGAACTGAAGAGAAAGAAAGAGAAATCACTTTCCATACAAAGAGATATAAAATGACAACATTGAAGAGAGAGAATGTAATGATCCATTAGGTTATTTAAAAAACTTCTTATTTTTATCAAATATCCTCCTCGTAAATTCTAAATGGATGTCATTGGACTCCTTGTGACGTGTATATTTTATTTTTGGCAGAGGAGTTTTTTTTTTGGGAAAGCATTTTAAATTTACAGAGAATCATATTCTATCCCTAACTTTTTTTTAATTGTGGTTGCATTTTTTTTATTGTTGCAGTTTTAATATTATCATTCTTTTTGCTCCACTAAGAAGCTAAATAGATGATAATATCAAATCTATAAGATTCTTTATGATTGGCCAGCCATTTGCATTAGTGGGCTGGACACTTGCTCATAGTGCTCAATTATGAGCATAAAGAGGAGCACAATGCCTCTATATAGTTGCTGCCTTTGCTCATTTCAATGAAGAGTAGAAAACAAGAAAAAAGATTTGGATAGAGCATAGACAGAGGAGAATTCATGACCAACGACTATATAAATACCATTTGTGTGGTTCCGGCATTGAGGTAGGTCTGACTATCCTTCTTTAAGATTGAGATTGAGTTATTGAATATTCGTATGTTATAATTTATGGAATAAGATCGTGTCATGCACTGAAAAATTTTCTTATAATATCCGTATGGAAAACTTTAATTATATAGGCGATTTTATTTTTGAAAGCATGAAAATCCTAGACTAATTGTTAAATTATTAATTAATGTTAATTATGAAAGAATTATTTTGTAGCTTGTTAATAAAAGTAAGGGATCCTAAAATAAAACATTTCAGTACAAACCAAACTTAAAATAAAACACGAAGAAAAGATTGAAGCAACATACTTTTAAGATCTTGATGAAGCAGTGAGTGGTGTGAAAAGAAGAAGAATTTTAAGAGTAGTATGAATTATGTTGTAAATTTATTTTCTTTCTATTGTTTTCAGAATAAGTGAAGCCATATGTCATACATGCATATACATAGAAAGTGTATGTATTAAAAAAATAAGGTGTAATGGCTAAGTAGAAAAAAATAAAGTGACATTTACTAAAATATTCTTGATATATTTCACTTATTTTAATGAGTAGAAATAGAAGAAGAGATTCACGTGTTAATAGAATGTGCCAAATATTTATTATAGGTGGACCCAATATAATGTACCATTTACATTAGTGCAATGTCCGTCCCACCCTTTGCTCACTTATAAAATTGAACAGAGTTATAAATATTAATATAATATTAACTTTAATCCATTAAGCTGCCTGCTTGAATTTACTTCTATAATCTTTTACTTTTGATTCATTTTTGGCTCAAAATCTCTTCATGTTCGTGTCAATTTTATCCTACACTTTAATCACACTATCTAGCAAAACTCACAAAATTTATTCTCGAAAAGAATAAATAACAGTATTAAATATGAGACAAATAATGACCAAAAGTATGTACTTTTGGCATAACATAGGGCACAATATTGAGAATTGTGACTAATTTGGAAATTGATAATTTTTTTAAAACATGACGGAGAAGTTTAAAGAGAACAATATCCTAAAATGTATAAAAAAGGATGAATATATAATTGCTAACTAGGAGAGCTTTGATAATTATTGTATTTATTGACAGAAATATTGCTTCCATAATTTTTCTTGATTGCATGCATCCTCTCAAGAAAGATCTCCGTAAACTACTCCCAACTCATTGTTGGAGCATCAATAGGCCTTTGGGCCATGACTGACCTCCACCACTCTTTGGCCATGCCTGTGAACTGATAAAATGTAAAAACTACCCCGTGGACCTCTAGAATACCCAAACTAAACAGACGATTTTGACACTCTGTCAGAAAGTCACATGCCCAATCCCCAGCTGTACCATTAAATTTGGGAGGAGCCAATCTCACAAATCTTTCAAAGCTTTTCTGTTTAGACAAGGACATAGCAGAATTACAGAAACAGGCGAGGCTGAAAATCTCGGAGGTGCAATAGAAGGCATGGAAAATGGGCTCGGGGTCTGGAATCTCATACTAGGTCCCTGACCTAGCTGTGAAGGACTAACAGGTATAGCAGGAACTGCAGTACCCGGAAGATTACTAGTAGTAGGAGTACCCTCCAACCTTACCAACAATAGAGTTAATAGCTCTTGTAATGCTGGTGTACCCTCTGAGTTTGCAGGAGGCTGAACTGGATCCTCAGCCTGCTACTCATAAATTGGATCAACAATGGGCTCAGGTGAAGCCCCTCTGGTCTGACCTTAGGCTGGTGCTACTCCTCTAGCCCGGCCTCGACCTCTAACTCTGCCACGACCTTTGCTTCGCCCTTTCGCTAGGGCTTGAACAATAGGTACTGGCTCATCCTCGATCACTCTAACTTTAGTCCTCGGCATCTATGCAGAAAGAATAGATTAGAGGCATACAAAACTTGAATATGAACAAATCGCACGAAATGAATCAATGAAAAATGGTTTCCTAACAAGCATCATGTTGCCTCTCAAATATAGATACATGCGTCTACGGACCGATCTGTGAGACTCTACTAGACACCCCGCTCTTTAACTCGTGAGACCGGTGAACCTAGAGCTCTGATACCAAACTTGTCACGACCCAAAAGGATGTCATGACTAAAAAAGGCCATCAATTTCAAACCAAGGATAAAGTACACTTAAAGGAGAAACCCTAATAGGTAGATAGTTATTACATATTAAAATAACCCATAAAATCTTAATCCAGAACCTAGTACCATGAGTGTAAAGAGCATCTAAATACATAAGTACATCTCAGTCTTCGAATAGAGATAAAGACTAAATAACTAACATAGAATCCAATGGCAACTCAAAGCTCTGAGTATAACCACTAGATCTGGTATAAACCAACTGCACGAGCAAATCAACTACCATGTGGATATCCTGACGAGAATTTGCGGGGTAGAAAGAAGTAAGGGTGAGTACACATAATGTGTACCCAACAGGTTTAACCGACTTGGAATCAAAAATTGAATAAACTATGAAATAATTTAGGAGCGCTTCCACCTACAACAGGAAAACTAGTCTGGCATTGGTGCCGCCAATTTATATAGAACGACGTGAATAAAATAAACATATAATCTCAACTAAGCCAATCCAAATGACCAGAAGTAATACAATTATATGGTATGCAATGTAATGCAAGGTGGAATCATGACTGTCGCATAGCCTGTCGTATACAATCTCAATATATCAACTACCTTTCCACCTAACTCGTAGCCAAAGACTCATGAGAATAATCTCAATATATCAACTACCTTGCCACCTAAGTGCTCGTAGTCAAGGACTCATGATACAAATCTCAATGTATCAACTACCTTGCCACCTAAATGCTCGTGGTCAAGGACTCATGATACGAATCTCAATGTATCAATTACCTTACCACCTAAGTGATTGTGGTCAAGGATTCATGATACGAATCGCCATTCATAACTTTTCAAAATATCATGATATATAGTATGAGGATGCATGCAATTAAGACACAATTATGGAAGCAATATTTCTGTCAATAAATACAATAATTATCAAAGCTCTCCAAGTTAGCAATTATATATTCACCATTTTTTTATACATTTTGGGATATTGTTCTCTTTAAAATTCTCCGCCACGTTTTAAAAGAAAATTATCGTTTCCCAATTTAGTCACAATTCTCAACATTGTGTCAAATGTTATGCCAAAAGTACATATTTTCAGTCATTATTTCTCTCATATTTAATACTTTTATTTATCTTTTCCAAGCATAAATTTTGTGAGTTATGCTAGATAGTGCAATTAAAATGTAGGATTAAATTGACACGAATATGAAGAGATTTGGAGCCAAAATGAATCAAAAGCAAAAGATTATTGGAGGAAATTCAATAGGCAGCTTAATGGATTTTTTTAATTAGATTTGGGTCATGGACCTGGATTTATTATTAATAAGCAAATAAAAATGGGCTCAGAGAGCAATTACATCGAGGTCCATAATCCAAATCTAATCCAAACATCTATGTTTGAATATTGTTGCCCTAAGGACTAATAGTTTCCTAATCTACGCCTTTCCTTCTTCTCCTCTGTTCTGCCGTTCAAGATGTTTCCATGGCTGCTCACTAAGTCATTCTATTTGCTATATGATTTCAGTCTCTTCAAACAATCTTATCTTTTTTGGATCTTCGCAGGTTTCTTCACCGATGGGAGGTTGATAATGTGGAAACAAGGGTCAGGGGTTCTTTCGCAGATACATCCATGTAAGTTAAAACCCTAACCTTGTCCATTGTTACTCGATCCTCTGTTATTAAACTTCTTTTCATCTCAGAGTCAAGAGGAGGAAGTTACTCACTCGACTAATGGGGTGTTTTGACAAATCTTGCATGTTGACAACCCATCCTGGTTTCTTGTGCTTCCTTTTGCTAGATCTGATCTTTTTAAGGGAAGTATTGAATAGGCTTGTTAGGCTAGTATACAGGCTTTTCCTCTTTACTATTGTATATATGCTTGCCTATACAGTTTCTGAGGTCTTATCTGCTAGCATGTGCCCTGTTTATTTTGCTGTTGTGTCTTGTTGATATCCTAATAAAAGGATTTGATACTTATTTGTGTTCAGTATCCTCCTAGCCAAACTTGGTAGATCCATGAAATGTATTGAAATGCTGCTTATGACTAGTCTGAAATGCTGAATTTGCTATGTAGTCCGCCAACTGATTAGCTTCCCTGTAAACATGTTTGATTTGCATTGTAAAACATTCCATGATTTTCCAAATATCCTCCACCATTTTAATGATCTCCCGTGGGACCTTCCATTCCTTTCTTGTGATTTTATACAGACTAAAAGAGTCAGTTTCTAAAATCACACTTTGAAACCCTTGTGACCTGCAGTATCCTAGGGCATTCCTTATTGCAGAGGCTTCTGCAATTAAGCTCTTAGCATCCCCAATGTGACAAGCCTCGGTATATAGGAGGTTTCCGTTCTAATCTCTGATGCAAAATCCATATGTAGCTGGACCAGGGTTTCCTTTACAAGCTCCATCAGTATTACACTTGATCCAAACTAGCCCTGACACCTCCCATTTAACTATTTTGTAATGCAACTTTGGTCTATAGCCTTGAATTAGGTGTATATCCATACATTCCACCCAATTTCCACGAAAGTTTGTCCAATGTGGAAAAATTATGGAAATTACCTGATGTAACATGATCTTATGAACAAAGATGTATAAGTCACCTCT
This sequence comes from Solanum medicagineum, assembly GCA_026153255.1. Lineage (NCBI taxonomy): Eukaryota > Viridiplantae > Streptophyta > Magnoliopsida > Solanales > Solanaceae > Solanum > Solanum medicagineum. Next base: position 135,958 of record JAPFFP010000008.1, on the reverse strand, counting down.
TTGCCATGCCTAATTAATTTCTTCTTGTCCAGAGTTCCCAGATGAGTACTGCTGGGACAACATTAAGAATTGATCTACACCTTCTTATTGTTGTAAATTTCCACTAAGTTGTGATTGCCCCTTTCACATTTCTGCCTTCCAATTTGTAACTTGCACAAATAGCAAAATACTTCCATAGCTTAGTAGCTATGAGAGCTATTAGAAAGAGATGGTTCACTGATTCTTCCACACCTACTTTACAACATCCACACTTAGAAACAATACGTATTCCCATAGATTTCAGTATGTAATTTGTGGGAATTTTCCTATTGAATACTCTCCATAGGAAGAATGAAATTTTATGGGGTAAGAATTTGGACCATACCAAACTATACCATTCTATCTTGGTTCTCCTCTTTCTAACAATCTGATAGGTTGAATGGATTGTAAATTTTTCATTTGAGCTACCTATCCACCAAGCCTTATCATTGATCTCCTCAGTTTTGGGGGGAATATCTGAGCAAATGTAATCTGCCAATTCTGCTAAAATTAGAGAATGCAATTCAGGGGTCTTCCAATTGTTATGCTAAATCAGTTGGTGGAGATCAATTGTTATGCTCAATCAGCTGGTGGAGATCTCCTCAGGGGTCTTCCGATTGTCTCCTCAATAAGTTGACCAGAAATCTCCTTATAATTATTGAGAACATGCATCATCTTAATCATAGAACTCCTATCTCCTGAGCAGAATAGGATAGTATCATCTGCATAGGTTAAGTGATTAATCTGTGAACTCCACTTAGGAATCCCATATCCAATGAAATTATCATCAGTGAGTAGAATATTTAATCCCCTTGACAGAACCTCTATTGCTATTATGAAGAGTATGGGGGGGGGGGGGGAGGATTACCTTGTTTCAAGCTTCTGTAAGACTTGAAGAAGCCATAGGATTGTCCATTAACTAGTACAGAATACTAGTTATTAGACTCCCTTAAGACTTTGGTTAAGAAAATCCAGGACACTCTATCATATGCCTTTGCCATGTATAGCTTCACTACAATGTTGACATGTGCATTCCTCTTATTCATGTCCCTAATTATCTCCTATGCCAAGAGCACATTTTTTATAATACTCCTCCCCTTTACAAAGCCTGACTGATTTAAGGATATAATCTATGGCAACAGGTCAGTCAGCCTACTAAGAAGAACTTTGGAAATAACATTGTTAAATGAAGGAACTAAGATGTATGGGCCAGAGATCTAAGAAGGATTTGCGATTTTCCTTCTTGGGGATAAGGACGAAGCTTGTGTGAGTGACATGTCTAGGTAGGTCATGACCATAAAAGAAAGTTTGCATAGCCTTACAGACATCCTGGCCTACTATCTCCCAGCAATGCTGAAAAAACAATCTGTGAAACCATCTAGTCTAGCAACACTACTTCCACTCAATTCAAAAACTGTTGTTTTAACCTCCTCCATTTTAAGGATCTGCTCAATTTTGAGGTTATCTACAACATAGATCATACTTGGGATATGTTTCAACATTTCAAAATTCTGGTTAGAATGCTCCTCCCAAAACTATTTAGAGAAATACTCTACTGCTGCCCCTCCTATCTCAGTAGGGTTATTAAGCATAACTCCTTGATCTATGATAATTTCAATAACCTACAATTTTCTTCTTTTTCCTCAAACAAAGGAATGAATTTTTTTTTGTATTTTTATCCCCCTATGTAAACCATTTCATTACAACTTTTCCCTCCAATATTCTTCTTCTATCTTCAAATACCTCTTCAACTCAACCTCAATGTTTTTCAATTTTTCCCTGTTCTCTGGAGTAGGATCAATCTCCAGACTTACTTCCTTTACCCTAACAATATCTTCCAAGGTGGACTGCTTATTAAAAATATTTCCATAGCATGCCTTACTCCATTAAGCCAGTACACCTCCCCCCCCCCCCCCCCCCCCCCCTCTTCGTTTCTTTTTTGTCTCTATTCAATAACTGAAGCTCAACGACTCACAATCCCTTG
>JAPFFP010000008.1:123605-133856 GCA_026153255.1 Solanum medicagineum | reverse complement strand
AATCATGCACCGAAAATCTACTTAAGTTCACACTACACAACATCCGCAACCAAATTTCCCGATTGAATAATTATCCTCAATTTAACAAACTACGGGGGCTAACACATGTTCTCCCTCTCGGTATTGGCATGATCTAAAAGAGCAAAAGAGCATTCGTTAGGGGAGGAAGCCTTATCTTTACATCTAGAGCACGACATAGATCATGAAGAAGTGAAACATTTCCTAAAACGTCTCATAGCCTCTTGTCAATAGATATGGCGTGCTTCACAACCATGAATAAGACTCTACTTTACGTGGTGTATTGGATTTCTGAGGACCATTAACAACCTAGTGCTCTGATACCAAGCTTGTCATGACCCAAACCTAGGGCCTGGATGTGATACGGCGAATGGGGAACCCGAAGGAATCCCAAACAAGCCTTTTAACATATCATTCACACATCCTTGGTTGCGGAAGCAAAATAATACAACAATAATAACAATAGAATCTAAGGAAAGTCTTTCATAATAGTATAAGCATAGTAGGAGTCAAGCTCATAAATTCAAACCATTATAACATCCAATGACACCTCTACTAATAAATAGGGCGGGGCCCAAGACATCTCCCGAGCTCACCCTCATAAATAAGTATCCAAAAATTCTAAATAAAGTCTTAATATATGCATGAAAGAATATAGATATTGTCCCCAGATGTAAGGACTCACCAACAACTAACGAACCAGCTAGCCACGTGGAGTAGGAGGATCAATAGGAGCTCCAATCCCTACATGGTGATATCATATAGGAATAGAGTATGCATTAGTACTTGAAATGTACTAAGTATGTGGGATGCAATGCAACAAGAATCATAAGCATAATAATCAAGATGCATAATTATAGTCGATAGACATGAGCTCAATATGACATGTATAATAAATGCTTAAGTGTAACATGCTTGAGAATAATCATACTTGCATAACTTGTTCAACCCAATAAAGTGACATGAATAGCGCATCCAAATACCCTGTACTAGAGGGTGAGGAATATATCATAGGTCATAACCCCTTCTAGTAAGTAGTGGATAGTACACAAGGGTGACGCATACAACATAGTTCATAACCCCTTCATGTAAGTATAAGATAAATCATAATATTAAACCGTACATAAGAGTGAGGTACAAAACATAGTTCATAATCCCTTCATGTAGGCACTAGGCAGTGCATAGTATCAAGTCATACATGAGGGTGAGGCACACAACATAGTTCATAACCCCTTTATGTAGACATTTGCCTTGTACTAGAGGGTGAGGCATACAACATAGTTCATAACCCCTTCTAGTAGGCTTCACAGTTCACAATAACATATAACATAGCATAAGAGATCATTAATTCACTTGTAGAACATATGAACCTTTCACGAGTTCAACACATGCTTAGGAGCCCATAACTTATCATACAATATTTGTCTTGCAATTCATACAATAGCTTTCCATCAACATAAGATCCATAATCATGCAAACTTACTAAAACATGGTGTGTATGCTTTCACATGCTTAAAATCATGCAATTTAGGAATACAGGACAAGAAGGAGTAAAATCAATTTAATTTGAAGTCATTTAAATTAACCCATAAACATAGTAGTAAAATTCCTAATTTGGGTATCATAGAAACCATCTTAAAATTCACCATTTTTCATAGTCTCACAATTCATGTCATGCATAACCTCAATAGGTATAAACCAACTCATAGAAATAGCTTTAATAGACATTCTTATATATTTAATCAACACTTGAAGAATCCAAAATCCGGTCACATTTTTCATGCATAACAAGTTTACCCATAAAATATCTAACATTAAAATCATGAAATTTGATAGAGAGGAGGTTTGGTTTCATGAGTGGAAGGAATACATGAATAAAACCCACATACCTTAAATCTTGAATATTTTGAAATTGAATTGGGGAAGACTTGAAGCTTGTGATGGGTTCTTAAATCCAAAACTTGTTCTTGAAATCCTTGAATTTGAATGGGGGATTTGGTGATGTTCTTGGAGAGGTTTAAAGAGGGTTTTGTGAGTTTTAGAATTAAAAAATGGCTAAGGATAAAGTTTTTCACGTTTAAATGGGTATTGGGTTATTACCCAAATGCCCTTGGACGAAACTAGAAAATTGAGGGAAAATTATACTGGTCTGCGCTATAGGCGCAACGTGGACCAAACGCGCACTTCAAATAACACAGTGCAGTACCCCAGGCGTCACCCTGGGCGCGCATGCACACTATTTCTGGTGCCCCTTGCATAAATTATTTTTTCGCTACAAGTCTTCTAAAATCCGGGGGTTACCCTTTTCCCACTCAATTTTACCCCTTGAACAAGAATATGAAGTCGCATTTCCAAAATCACGCACGATTTTTGAGATATTTAAAAAATACACTTATGGGGCATTACGAAGCACATGAGGGGTGTTTCATTGAGAAATATTAGTAGTGATCTTTTTTTTGGATTTTCTACTTAACACCCTAGTTCTAGAGTGATACATTATGAAGGGGCTAATTTTTTTTTCTCTACTTAGCATCCTAATTCTAGATTGACAAATTGTAAAGTGATACTGTTAATTTCAGGTTTATTGTGTTGAAACTAACGTCTTGTACCTATTAGATTATGTATTATTATTTCTTTTGGAAATTATATTTTTTTGGTTTATTCGTACGTTTATATTTTTCTATTTCTATTTGGAACACCCTGACTTAAAATATGGGATCCGCCACTGCTTTTAGATGGATCTATCAAATGAGTTGTATCTCTTACCTTGACAAGATATCGGGATGGCTCTTGCAACATGAGCAGTATATTGTATCGCCATGAGGCTCATAGTAGTAGTTGTCGGTTAGGGAAGCTCCCAAAAAAATAAAGTATATTATTTTCAATTTATATCATTGCATGAAATCGTTGATGACATGCATACGATTTTTCTTATGTATTTTTTTTAATACTATGTTTTATTTTATTTTTCGTTAGTATGATTTTATTAGCATTCTAATTTTTAAATTAAAGTTGAATTCAGTATTGGATAAAGTTATAAATATACATATTTTTTTCTTTTAAATCATATTTATGTATGTTTATTGAAATTTGGCATAAGAGTATTATGTTAATTATTTTTTTAATTTATAAATTATGTTATATTTTTTAGTTCCATTTATTTTTGTAGTATTGACTTGATATTTCACATTACAAGTCATTTATTTTTTTAGTTATATTAGATAGATATTTTTTTTCATCAGATATTTTAACAATTTTACTATGACATTATATTTGTAATATTTAATATTTTTATCAAACACACATTTCATGATGTTCTCATAAAATTTATATTTTTAGGTTTTATAATTAATTTAATTAAAATATACTGATTTTTAAAATATAAATTGATTTTCTTATAATATTAGATAGGAAAATATATTTACTAATTAATATATTTTTAAAAGATAATATATATCTTAAATATTTAAATTAATATTATTTATAAATACCTCTATTTGTCTAATATAAATTTTTAATTTTAAATAATTAATTTTTATTTTTAAAATTTAATATAATCTTATAATTACACTCGTGCAACCAAACATCACGCTTGTAATTACACTCTCGCGAACAAACAGGACAGTGTAATTACTAGAGTGTGTAATTACTACCCTCGTAAGTACACTAATTTCAATTAGCAGGTGACTTTTCAAACAAACCCTAAATGCTCATCTTTTAAAACTTCTGCATTCATATTTGGTTTTCTGCTCAGTAGTCAATTATGCCAGAGATTCCTTTCGGACCAACAATGATTTCTGAGTGCTACTGCGTCTAGGTTGTAGGCTCAAAGCATGATATAAATTTTTATTTGGAGTCTAAATTGAAACATAATAGGAATATTTTATCATATGTTTAATTGAAACATGTCATAATTTCAAGCACTCGAATTATGATATGCTTCAATTAAACATGTGAACATATGATAAAGTATTTCTATTAGACACTTTCACTTTATATTTTAAGAAGCTTGTGTGTTTTTACACATTCACTACGTAGGTAACAATATAAAAAAAATTTGTGTCATCAATAATTTACGAGGGTTGAAAACTACCTAATATACAAACATTCCTATCATATTTACTAATTCTCCCTATAATTCACATATCGTCTCATTGATTAATGATTTCACTTCAGGTTTCAAATCAAATGTACCTATACAAATATTTCTTGCTATCAAATACATTGCAAAATACGGAATCATATGGAGAAAGGCCAATGAAAGAGGAGAAGGAGGAGAGAGTCGATCGAGATAAAATAGAGGCGGGTGAGAGAGTGTGCGTATTTCAAATACATACGAATCATATTAAATACATATACCTTATATACGAGATACATTCTGAATTAAAGACAAATAAGAAGAGAGATGAGTGAGAAAGTTAAATACATATGAATCCACTTGAATACTATATAACTAACAAGTTAAATCTAATTTTGACTCCATATATCTGGATGGATCTAATTTGAAATCTGACATGAATGACAACCAAAAACTCACAAAAAGGTGCATATTTAGATATTAAATTAGTGAAATTTATGTTGTTTGCCTCAAAGCACTTGGTGGTGACATTTCCACCCAAGTGTCAGCTCCGCTGGTCCGATCATAATATTGGGCCCGAGATTTCATCACTCGGAGCCACACTTAGCTCTGGCCCATCTTATAAATACGCTTTTCTACCTTCTCTCCTACAAGCAATAGCTCAGCTGCCACATTTTCCATTTTCCAAAGACCACAACATCAGAAAACCTAAATATGAGGCAATTCGATCCATGGCCTGTCTTCTTCCGTCGTGAATGGAACCGTAACTGGCCATTCCTCGTTGGTTTCGCCATCACAGGAACCATCATCACCAAGCTCTCACTCGGTTTCACTGGTGAGCATGGAGTATAATTTTTAGTTTCTTTCCACGTGTATGTTTCAATGTCTGTTGTTTTTTATTGATCGGATCTGATTTTGATCTATTTACTGGTTGACTTTTGTAGAGGAAGACAGGAAGAACTCTAAATTTGCGCAGAGGCACAAGAAGTAAGTTTAGTCAGTCATTGAAATTTTGATTTTGTAGATCTAGGCTGTTATTCCATATTGATTTGACTCTAGGATTGGAAATCGATGAATGTGCTTATTATGATTGAATTGCTTGCTAGCCTCATTAAATTACTTTTGTTTTTTGGTTTGTTAACGAATGGTCAACGTACTTCTCTTTATGGGCTTAGTTAATACCCTAATTTGCAAGACGGTAGTTTGAGATTAATCCGTTCTTTATATCATTCTAGTATACAGGATTTTATGTGCATAAAAGGAGAGAGAAGGATAAAACGTGTATGGAGCTAGATTAGAGCTGCATTTCAATAGGTTATTTATACATGAAGAGGGATAAACTTTTAAGAAACTGTGCTTCTATAAGTTGTTTCTATGAAAAAAGATGTGTGACTTGTTGGGTTTTGCAACCTTCTGACTGAAGATGCTACAAAGAGATGGATAATACTAGAAACTGATCCTTAATTTTAGGTGTAGGAATCTGTAGTGAATTGGGACTTAATGGTCAATGAGCCTTTTCTTCCTTTTAGGATAGTAGAAAAGAACAAGTAGGAAGAAGAAGGATGACACTATGAGATCTAGAAATGAAAATGTGAACGAAGCCATATAGAGATTGGGGAGTATTGGGATAATAAAGATGAGGAGCTTAAAGAACTGATGTTGAGAATTGAATGAGGATAGTGAGCTCTGTAGCAGAAATTTCCTGGTTAAAAAGAGGAGGAACCATGCATTCAGCAATATGAGGTAAATATTGCAGGATCCAGTAATTTGAAATAGCAATAGACCTCTAATGCAATGAGATGAAAACCTTTGGATGAATGACTAACACATTTATTTGTTAGTATCAATCATCTATGCTATATTATAAGCACGAAGACCTTTAGAAATACTGTATGAACTTTTTGCTCTTCATTAAAAGTTTAGAGAAAATCGTCTTTCACAATTCTCTTTATATTTCTATTTTTAAAATTAACTACAATTTTGATTATTAAATCTTTCCTTATTTGAATATACCACAAATCCTAAAATTTAGAGATTTATAATTTAATTAGCAGTTGTCTATATATTCTCTTATATGTCATCGTTGTTACCTAGGTTACCTTTATATATATATGATTTTATTTGGTAAAGTATTAGTTATATCTTTTGTTGTATATTGAATATATTAATTTTGTGTTTAAGTTTTTTTCATGTTTAATAAAAAATCATCAATTTATTTATTAGTCCAAACATTTTTTTAATAATTCACTCTGAACTCATTGAAATAAGGTACACGCGCGAGACGCGTATCCTTAGGCTTGTATATTCAACTGTTTTAACCACGCTGAGAGATGGAGTGGATTGTGTTACATGCCATGCTGCCTCTTTTTCTTCTTTATATCTTTTTTTTTTGTGTGTGTGCATGCCATGAAAACTGTCGTGGTAACGATTATTTGAACATAAGCTTTTAGTAACATCTGTCTAGGAATCTCAATATTATGCTCCATCTTTAGCCAAAGGATAAAATAGGTAATAATTGTACATATGATTTTATGTTGCTGAATGACCTAAATAATGGATTCAGTTACCCTCCTTAAGGTCCAAACAAATCTGAATTTTGTAGATTTGAATATATTTCTGCTGCTATAGCGGTGGATCCAGATTTTGTAACTTGATGGGTTCAAGCTGACACGGAAATGTCTATGCTCTGTGCCTTCGTTGAACCCATAGCACTAAGGCTACATCTGCCTGTACTTACCTGTAGATTAGTGGATAATTCCTATTGGATAGTTTGTAGCATCACCGATTATTTTTCTGTTCTTTCCCAATTTGTGAAAAAATTGTATCCTCATTTATGTTCTGGATATGAGATACATAGGTGGCATTGAAGTCAGTTTTATCTGTATGCATTAGTTTTGACATTGAACTCATTACTCTACTCATCGTTCCATGTCAAATCCATAAAAATCTAAGCTGTTGTTTCTTCTTTCATGCAGTTGACTCTGTACATGCTCAGTATTCTTGCTAAATGGAGGCTTCTTTACCAGGGACAGCCCTTTCCTTTTTCTATTTACTTCCTTTTCTAGAATGTCAAAGATTGATACTTCTTGCATAAAGTCCCTCGTGTTGGGATAAATTTGGAAGCTGTCATATGAACTTAAAATCCTATTGTTTGCTGGGGCTGCTTATCTCTCATTAATAGTTAGTTAGCTGGCTCCTCCTTTTAAATGTAAATTTACCTGAGTTTTGAATCATCCGGAAGATTTTGTCCTAATAAAGATCTTTTCCGTTCATTATTTCCCAGCCACGTACTGCCTGTGTTGGCCATTCACTTTACTATCAATCGTTTAATCGAGTGTCTGGACAAGTTGGGTGGCTGAGTTACGCCTGCTGTTGGTACTGCTTTTAAGTAACTTCAATTTTAGCAATCTCAAGCGGCAACATGTCCTTGTTGCTAGGTTCATTTATGCTGTTACTGCCAAATACTAACAAGAATAACATCATCCTACTAAATCAAAGTGCCCTTAGATAATGCTAGTTCCTGCTAAATCGAACTCCGAATGTGTTTATGAAAGTATTGGCAAACATGTTTGATAGAAGAAAGCAGTTTAAAGAAGTTATACAACTATCATGGATAAACATACGAAAGATCATTTGTCCGGAATAAACAATTCTATGAAGATGAAGATGAAGATGAAGATGCAAAGGTATTATATCTCATTCAATTACGATGTCCAGAATAACGGCATTAGCAAATCTAATTTGGTCGAGGGATGTTAACTGTGTGAGGCAAAATATAACTTTAAAAATCTTTCTTTGATGAATGAACTTCCGACTTTTTATTTTTCAATTTACCCTTGATAAAAAGTCGTTTTGGATGCCAATTTCTTTAACATCGTGAGTGGTAGTAGTTAGTTATAAATAAAGAAAAGTTGATTTGATAATTAGCTAATACTATTATTTGCTCTGTCCACGAAGAAAATCAAGACATATTTATCAAGTATATAATTTTTAATTAATCATATTTTTATTATATTTTTTAAAATATTAATTTATTAGAAAGTGATATAGTAACATTATAACATTTACAAATTTGACGATCATGTATGTTGGTTGTAAACTATTATTAAGTATTGTTTCACAATATATCGTATTGTATTGTGTTATATTGTATATTATTTTATGGTTTTAATAAATAATCATATTTGAATAGATTGCATTGTTCTCCTTAGTGATATAATTTCACATATTCATAATTTGATCTACTATGAGGTCGAGTAAGAAATAAAATATAATTAATAAATAATAAATAAATATAAAATGAGAAGAAAATACACAATCACGTACTAAATCGATCGTTACATAGAATAAATTTTGTCTTTATTTAATAATAAGTTTAAATGAAATAATGCGATATTCTACTATGTTAGAAGCTTCAGTGAGGTGTTTGTGTCATCGTCATTAATTTATCTATGTGTGTAAGACCAAGCAAGGAATTGATTTGGCTTGATAGTTAAAGTGTTATTTTGTGAGCGAGAAGTTCTATGACTCTCTATATTTGCAAATATCTTTTAATGGATTTGTTGAATTATTTCTCGTCCTCTTTTATATATTATTTAAAATAGTAGCATATAATATTTTAAAGTTATTTTTCGTAATTATTGTATCTGAGCAGCTTGAGCGTATATTTGTAATTTCTTAGTGGATTCCATTTTAATTTGCTTATCTTATTTTTAGTATTTTATATATTTAAAAATTGAGTAAAAAAATACTATTATTCATGATAATTGACAACTTAAAATAGTTTGAAAAACATGTTACGTGAAAGTATAAAAAATACTATAAACCATAATAATTGACAACTTAAAATATTTTAAAAATAAATAAAAAATTCTATTGATTATTGAAATTAATCTATTGACGTGTCACATAAAATGGGACAAAAAATAAAATGTATTATATAATTAAAAAATTACGAAAAAAGTATTGTAAATCTAGATAATTAACAATAGTAATATATCTACATATGAAAATTAAATAAAAATTACTATAAATCACTAGAATCAACAACTTAAAATATTTAAAGTAACATATAAAAAGTTCAATTAACACTCGAGTGTCGCATAAATAGGGATAAATGAACAACATATTGTCACGACCCAAAAATTGGCGTGATGGCACTCGCTCAATCCCACCAGAGCAAGTCAGCCTTAACTTAAAAGATATCAAATATAACATGCGGAAACTCTTTAACTAAAATAATATTTAAACTGAGAATTTTCATAACTTAAAACCCACCCAAGAACAGGTTGTCACGCGTACAAGCCACTAAAAATACAGAAGATCAACAAAATGCAAGTCCAAACTGTCCTTCTTCTCAAATAGAATAAGTACAGAAGAAATAGGAACAAGAGAGTTAGCCGAATATCAATAGCTACCTCTCTTCGTCTCCAGAGAATCCTCGATGTATAAGGAAAAATACTTCTCACTAACTGGATTCACCACCTACACGAGTGTAGCAGCAACGGGTGAGTACCAAAAATATCACGGGGTACCCAGCAAATGAACTAATAAACACAAAGTTAAGTAAATAAAATTCCCATACCCCTGACACTCCAACTACAACCTGTATATAGTCAGTCCAGCGTTCAGTTCACAATACACATAGTATATAGTTCAATAATCACACCAACTGTCATATGTTAATAACACATCAAGTGCATTTATCACAAGTTTCACAAAAACACTCACATGTTTATAAATGATAAGGACATGCAATACAATGCAATGCAATGTTACATAGAATGATGCATGCCTGTCCTAGTGATACACATCTGCTGATCATAAACATGCCTCCGTCAGAACTCATGGGGGCCACACATGGACCATGTATCCGTCGCGGCGGGCGACACGTCCCTCGAATCATAGTATTCGTCGCGGCGTGCGACACGACCCTCGAATCATAGTATCCATCGCAGCGCGCGACACGACCCTCGAATCATAGTATTCTTTTTCTCGTTCTTTTTCATTAGCCGGAATCATTTCGCATCGGCTTTACATTTCTTTTTCTTGAAACATCCAGTAACCACATAGTAAATACACAATAATCATGTTCATGGAATATAAAACATGCAAGATGCCCCTTCAAATTCATAAATCATTCTCAACACCTCACA
>JAPFFP010000008.1:94831-106039 GCA_026153255.1 Solanum medicagineum | reverse complement strand
TTAGATGTCAATAATGCCTTTCTGCAAGGCAGCCTTCAAGAAGACGTGTACGTGCGACAACCTCCTAGTTTTGAATCCTCTGAACATCCAACATACATTTGCAAGCTGAAAAAGGCCATGTACGGACTTAAGCAGGCTTCTAGGGCATGGTACACTGAGCTCACCACCTACTCGACAAGTATTGGGTTTGTCAAATCAAAATCTGCCTCCTCTCTGTTTACTTTTCATAATTTTGGCGTTATTGTATACATTCTCATATATTTTGATGACATAATTATTACGGGCAGTACTCAAGAAAGTGTCAGGTCCATAATTACATCACTGTCCCAACGGTTCTCTGTAAAAGATCTCGGTCTCTTGCATTACTTTCTGGGTATTGAGGTGATATCCACGCCAACTGCCATATATTTGTCTCAACAAAAATATGTCATGGATCTTCTGGATGAACTGCATGTGACTGATTGCGAGGGTGTTCTAACACCAATGACATCAACCTGCACCTTTGCTGATTCTGAAGCTGATTTTGTAGTTGACACTTCCCTTTACGGATGAATCATTGGTAAGCTTCAGTACCTATCCTTAACTAGGCCTGACATTGGGTTTGCTGTGAGCAAGTTGTCTCAGTTTATGCATAATCCCAAAGTGTCTCACTGGAAAGCTATCAAACGTTTGTTGCGCTACTTGAAAAACACAAGCACATTCGGAGTCCAGCTAAGTCGCAAACCAGCAGACTGTTTACTTGCTTATTCCGACTCTTATTGGGCTGGGAATCCACAAGATAGGACTTCAACAACAGGTTATGTTGTGTACCTTGGGAACTCGCCAGTCTCTTGGTCTTCCAAAAAGCAAAAGTCTGTCTCCCGCTCATCTGCGGAAGCGGAGTACCAAGCTGTTGCGGCTGCTGTGTCTGAAGTCAATTGGCTAACGAATTTGCTCAGGGAGCTTCACCTATCGTTGTCTGCTTCACCAGCTATTTTCTGTGACAATGTTAGCACGACATACATTTGTGCTAATCCTGTTTCGTAGTAGGCACGAACCTCAAGTGCCTTTTGTTGAACTTGCTCACGAACAAAATGGAAGTCAATGGCTACAGAAAATCATACAACAGGCTTGTTGCAAAGGCAGAAATTTGGTTCGAACGGGTCGCGAAAATTAGAAATTTGATGCATAGAACTACTTTTAACAAGAAAACTATGGAGTGGATAGTTTTTGTGCTACAGGAAGCTTCAAGGGATTCTGGTACACACACATGAAGATGGAAGCTAGATGAATAGTTTGCGGAATATTTTTGATCTAGAAAGCATAACAAGTTCGATAGATATATTAGTATTGTAACAGTATAGCAGGGAACAGATCTGCCATGATTATACCAGTATTTGCTTTCAATAGAGGTTGGGGAGACATAACATTAAAGATAGAAAACTTCATTAAAAATCAAAAGGGTTTTCTTATTACAAATAGACCCAGAATGGTGGATCCAAAAATTCCTATGCTGATTCAGTCAGTACCAGCAAATGGCAATCAAAGGAAGCAGCGGAATCTGTGATTAGTCACAACAACTAAGCTCTCTCCATCCTCGGCGGAGGCACAGAGCATGATAAGGGCCTTCTTGACAGATGTGTCATGGGGAGTTTTAATGTAGACCTGAAGGAGAAACCCACGCTTGCAGACATCAGGAAGTGGGCCGTTAATACGTGGAAAGAGTCTTTTAGGGTCAACATCTATGAAATGGGGGACTCCTCTTTTCTGTTTGAATTTCCAACCAAAAACATGGCGGAACATGTCATACATGTAGAATGGACCTAGAAATAGTTGAAGCTACATCTTGAATGGTGGTCACCAACAGTTGGATGCTGCACCAAATGTGAAAGCACAACATGGATAAAAGCAGTGGGTTTGCCGCTACATTTATGGAAGGAAAAGATGTTCAAAGCCATAGGAGACCAATGTGGAGGATGGCTGGAAATAGAAGAGGAGACATCTCTCAAAAACCAGCTAAACTGGGCAAGCTTAAAGACAAAAGGAGATGGAGGAAGCATTCCAAAAGAAGTTAAGATAGTGGATAAAGGATTAATTTTTTATCTCTATTTGGGCTGAAACCCAAACGCTGGTGGTTGCCAGCGAGGTGAAGAAGACAGTGGATAAAGACGTTAGACAATAAAAGTGAAGGGGGGAAGAAAAATGGGTATATTGCTGTAAAATGTCTGGTCGATCATGTGGTTTTGAATTCAAACCCTACAGCTAGCGTGGCCCAGTGGCAGTGAGTTATTACATAGTTGGGCTTTCAAAAGGAAAAAGCGAAGACCCAAGCCATGGGATATGGTCCTACTAGCTCTTAAATGGGTAGTATGGAGAGAGAGGGGGACAAAAGAGCTTTTGAAACACTTGAGAATGACTTTTTGTACGCGGGGAGTAGCATCGTGTCTCTAATTTTTCTTTGGTGTTCCCATGAGGTTTTTGTTATTATAAATGACTTGGTTACTTTTGTAGATAACCATATTTTGTTCTAATTTTCTCTACCTTTTGGTATACTACTTGTATATGGGTATTCCCCAGCTTCAATTATTTACTTCATAAAATAAAAAAGGTGTCTACATGACAAGTTGTGCCAACTTTGAGTGACTATTCAGGTATTTAGTCTTAGGGGTCATCTAGTTCAAATAACTACAGGGATTAGTAAATGTAAGGATTGCAATGCATGGAGTTTTACTGTAGGGAGTGTAATGCAGTGATTTTTGGTGTTGAATATTTGGTTTGTTTTATTAAAGAGCTTAGTGTTGAACATCATGAGGGTATTTTTGGCATTTCAGTTGGTTTACTCCATGTATTGCTAATACCCGTATTCTTATTCCACATTCTATTTCGCCTAAAATATTACATAGATTTCTGCATAACTTATGCATATATTATTTTACGAGTAAAACCAAAATAGGTACCAAATTATGTAGAAAAAAGTTGGATTTTGTACAATGATTAATTCTCTCAATCAACCTAACAACGCTAAATTATATACCATGACTAATTTTCCCTACAAGCCGACCAAACGGTCCTTTAGATTATATATCAATATAATTTCAGAAACCTGAATCAAAAGAACAGTAATTTCTTAAAGTAAACTTGGAGGGCCTAAAATAGCGAAACCAATAGTGGAACACATTTTCCCTAAGTTGAGCTGAATTCAGAAACAAAAACAACTTCGAATTATTAAAAGATTTGTAGTTCAGATATAAAGTTGGCTTTCTGAATGGTGCTCTATTATTACCATACTGTCAAAACAGTTTGCAGTTTGCAAGGTGATGGTAAATTATGTAACTATCTATCCTACTATTTTGCTTGGAAGCTATTCTGGTACACCAACTAGTCAACTGTAACTGATCTCAATCCCAAGTAAGTTGGGGTAGGTTATATGAATCCCCAAGGACCGTGGCATTTTGTGAGGCTCAACTCAGTCTAAAATTAAACTAAAAAAAGATTTGACGGTAGAAAAATTACTGTAGCACTAGAAGTTCTCCATGTATTTTCTACTGGCATATAAATATCTGACGACACAAAGACACTTAGCAAATATTTTACCTAATGGGAATGAGCAACGCCTAAACCTTAATCCCAACTAATTGGTATTACCTATATAGATATTTTTCTTCCATTATGTCCTACTTTTGGTAGGCTTGCATGGATTCGAGGAGATTGCAGGTCTTTCAGGAAAACTTCCATCCATGCGTTTAGATCTTGAATTCTACTCTAATCTTTTACTAAATTCTAATCCTTGAGAATGGTTATCTGAAGAGCTCAGGTCATATTTGTTGGATGACAGATTTTGATTTACTTTCTTGTTATTAATTTACAGTTGACTGGAAGAGTGGAAGAGAAAAGACGATGGTCCGACGGAATCCATCAGGCTGTGGAGGCTAAAGAAGGCCTTAAAATCCAGGTAGACTATCTCCCACCGTTGACTTTCTGAAAATGGTTCCGTAAGTATAATTCATTCTTTATTGAAAGTGCACCATCTCCTTCATTTTGTAGGCCGATTCTGTTGTCGTGGCACAAATTACATATCAATCTCTATTTAAGCTTTATCCGAGGCTCTCAGGGATGACTGGGACTGCAAAAACTGAGGTGGGGTCACTTTTAAAGTCTCAAGTATAGTTTATGGTTTAGTAATGAATTTTAGCGTTTATGATACTTATCATCTATATAAGTGTGCAATTCAGGAAAAAGAGTTCTTGAAGATGTTTCAAGTGCCTGTAATTGAGGTGCCAACAAATTTGCCTAACATTCGTAAAGATTTACCAATTCAAGCTTTTGCAGTAAGATGCTTATCATACTCAAGTAAGTTTAGTGAGGTTTTTGGAAAAGGAAGGTACCAAGTCTCTGATTTCAATTTGTGTACTTTCTATTATGCCTTCAGACTGCACGAGGAAAATGGGAATATGTTCGTGAGGAAGTTGAGTTTATGTTTCAATTGGGTCGTCCAGTTTTAGTGGGGACAACAAGGTACTTCTATGAGAATGTTTTTGGTTTGATTTACTGCTTTAAAGTTAAGAAACTGTTTAAAGTATTGACTCTTGCTTATGCTAAAATCATTGATTACAGCACTGCTTGTGAATATATGCAAGCAAACAGATGAACACACATAAATCTCTATGTACATATATATTCTTTTGTGGAGCTACTCTGTGAAGCACTTTTAGGTCTGCAGGTCTTGTATATTTGAGATCATAATTTGGTAAACACTCTGTCATGGTAACATTTTCCCTTTATGATGGATGATATAAATACTCATATATGAGCCTTCGTCCAGCCCAGGTGACCAAACCTCAATTTTTTTTTACCTACCTTACTCGCTCTCTCTTTCCATATTCCCTTTTCGTTGTTATTAGATGAAAAAGACAGCCAGATGTCAATGTGAAATCTGGGATCAATAGAGAAGTACCTTCTATAAGCTACTTGAGAGAGTGATTAGTTTGTCTTGTTCCTGTGGACAAGCATAACAGAGGAAAAACAATCAGTTAGGATAATTAGACTATCAGCAAAAGCAAAAGCCAGTAGAGAGGATATAACATGTAGTTGAGTGGCCAAAAAAAAAAATGAGGAAAACTAGACAAAGAAGGATGCAGTTAGCAACTATTGAAACGGAATTTCGATTTTCTCTGTTTCCATTTGTCCTCATCTTTTTGTCCTCTATTTTATGGTTATCTTTCTTCCGGGAGTGTGGTATATAGGTTTATATTAGTGAAAATTCTTCTGATAGATTTTTCGACAAAGCAGCATACTTTCTTAAGTCAGTGTATTTCCACCAGGTACTACTGATTTTACTCGACAAGTTACGATATTAAGCAATAATGGGATTATTGACTTCACTCTGTTAGTTATTTTTGACACATATGAGATCATTCTTTCCACTACTGGGAAACTAGTATCTGCTTAATTTGACTTCATCATATGCTATTTAAACAACAACAACATACCTAGTGAAATCCCCCAAGTGGGGTCTGGGGAGGGTAAAATGTATGCAGACTTTACCACTACGATTTTACCACTACCTCATAGAGATAGATAGGCTGTTTTCGGAAGACCCTCAGTTGAAAAGTGACTATTTGATAAGAGTATTTGTTGCCTCTTATTCTCTGTGGGTCTCTTTTTATTAGCCTATAAAATTTCTCTGAACTGGAATGCTGTTGGACTTGCTAGAAATTTTGTATTTGTTAGGTCTCAGTTCGTCATCTAATTTTTGAATTTTCATTTTTGTTCATCACATTGCTGGCAATTAATGTTATTATTTATATATTTGACTAATACATATTGCAGTGTTGAAAATTCTGAATACCTGTCTGACTTGCTGAAGGAAAGAAAAATTCCACATAATGTCCTCAATGCCCGTCCCAAGGTTTTTACAGAAACTCTTGAGCTCCATTTTAACTCATAATTTCAGTTTGGTTTGGTATCTCCCACTTGCACATCTTTACATACGATAATATTTTGCTGGCTTTTGATTGATATTATCTTGATTCTTGCAGTATGCTGCTAGGGAGGCTGACACTGTTGCACAAGCAGGGAGAAAATATGCAATCACCATATCTACTAACATGGCTGGAAGGGGCACTGACATAATCCTGGGAGGAAATCCAAAGGCAAGTTAACGTCTATTTCTTTGATATTGTACTAATTCATATTTAGGCCCCAGCACTTGGAATGACATTCGTACCTTTTCCATGACAAAGATGCTTGCAAAAGAAATTTTGGAGGAAAGTATACTTCCATTTCTGACACAAGACGTTCCTGAAGTTGATGTTCATGGAGAACCAAATTCTCAAAAGGTTCTTTTGACATTTCCTTCCTCATCAGATAAATAAGCAAATATAGGTCCTCTTCTCCACTGATAGTATTTTTTTTTATGTAGGTTCTGTCAAAGA
Source organism: Solanum medicagineum (assembly GCA_026153255.1). Classification (NCBI taxonomy): domain Eukaryota; kingdom Viridiplantae; phylum Streptophyta; class Magnoliopsida; order Solanales; family Solanaceae; genus Solanum; species Solanum medicagineum. Next base: position 99,626 of record JAPFFP010000008.1, on the reverse strand, counting down.
TTAAAGTTGGACCGTCATCATTGGCTTTGCTTGCTAAGGCAGCTCTCATGGGTTAGTAATTTTAATCAACTAGCATCTCAAAGTCTAAATCAGTTTAACTGATATCTTCACATTATCAATGGAAACTTTAATTGATAACTTCTGATGAATTATAGTTAGCATCTTAATATTGATGTACTGAATTTTTTATCTGATAACTTTCTTTTTGTTATTTCTGCTTTGTATGTTGATTCTCTAGCTAAGCACGTTAGCAAGAATGAGAGGAAGAAATGGTCATATCAAGAGGCGAAGTCTATGATATCTGAATCCATTGAGTTGAGTCAGTCTGTGGAGATAAAAGAACTACAGAAGCAGGCTGATGAGCAGTCAGAATTTTACCCTCTTGGTCCATCCATTGCTCTAACTTATGTATCAGTTCTTGAGGACTGTGTCTCCCACTGTATGAATGAAGGGTTAGAAGTGAAAAGGCTCGGGGGGCTTCACGTCATTGGAACTTCTCTGCATGAGTCCAGGAGAATCGATAACCAGGTGAGTTGTAGTTTGGTAGGACCTTCTAGGAGGAAAGACTTAACGCTTTTATTAAGGAAGTATAAATATAAAGTAATGTTAGCCTTTGGCCTCTTGAAATGCTTGTTCATGTTGGGAAAAAAATTTTGAAAGAATGTTTTGAAAACTTTATATGCTTATGAATATAGTTATTGTTTTGCTCGACTCCCTAGTCTTATCATTGTTATAAATAGTTTATGTGAAAATTCCATAGCACCTGTTTGTCTTTCATGGTCTTGTTAACTTCGTTTATAATTTAGGAGTGGGCAATTTTAAGACATTTTGGATGAAGTTACATATTTCCCCCTCGATTGAATTAGAAGAGAGAAAGAGAATGGGCTTGGGAGTTACCCAATACCTGTGCTAGTCAGAGGTAACAAGTAACCAGTGGAACTAATCGAAGTGTGCACAAACTGGCCTGGACACCATGGTTATCCAAAAACATAAAAAGAGTGTGTGTGTGTGTGAGAGAGAGAGAGAGAGAGAGAGGAGAGAGATTTATGCATCTACAAATGGCTGAAAATGTTTCTTGACTCTTCTTTTCCTTCTAAATATATCTGAGATAAGATGCAAGTTGGTTATCTTTGTCACATTGGATTTATCTCCCCGCAAACCTTGAGTTGTGAGTTTTCTTTATGCTTCTGTGTCCTTCATAGTTTTCTTGAGAATCTTTTTACTGCATAACATGCTTGACGATCAAACAATTCCTCTGAAATACAAATTCATCTAAAATAGGTTAAACAACCTATACAATATATTATTTGGGGCAAGTATATCATTCGCCAAGGCCAGTGGTGCTTAATATTTGATGCTACGTCTGTAGTTTGCCTATAGAACAAAAGCTCCCTTGTGTTCCTTGCTTCATTGCGTTTTTGGAGTATGGACAAATGAGGCTAACTTTTATAAACGATCCATCTTGCTGTTCTATGATGTTTTGATAGTAGAATAAGATTCTTAAAAAGCAACTAGAAAGAATGTTAATATAGTGGTTGAATTTCCATGGCAAACTGTGTTTATAGAGGTAAAATGCTCATTTGATCTATGCCAAAAACAAGCTAGCACAGATCATTAGTTTACTGGAAGTTCATCTTAATGACAAGGATTTTTATTTAACTTGTAAAGTGTTTCATCTGCAAATCACTTTTCTTTGTGGTCTACCTTGCTACCTAATAGTGTACTTATTTGACAGTTAGTTGAAGTTTCATTTTTTAGTTTGACGTGAACATTTAAGCTGTAGGATTTTTTCACCTTTGACACATCTAATACCTGTTTTTTTCTTTATTAAAGTTTTTTGAGACAGTAACTACCGGAACAGTGGCCTTAATCAATACTAGTTATATGGATTCATTGATGAGTGTCAAAGAAAAATGGTGATTGCTATCTTAACATTCAGCCTTGTCTTGAACTTGCACATCTCCATTCAAATGTAGTTTTCTTCAGATGTGCAACAGGCAAAATACAGACTAGATGACTGTCGGTTTTCTTTCCCTTTTTTTTTTTACTAGGAGTTTAGGTCAACAAATAGATGCTTACCTACAATAACAACATATCCCTTAGAATCCCACAAAGTAGGGTCTGGGAGGGTAGAGCATACACAGACCTTATAACTACATCATGGTGACAAAGAGCTGCATATGAAAGACCCTCGGCTTAACTGTATCCACCCCAGGTAAAAAAAGAAAACAATAGATATAGGAAAAGGCTAAAATTAAGAGCAATGTCAATTCTACTAGAAAAAAACAATAGAAGTATCAGAATAATTGAAGAATAACAAGACAATCATATTAGCATGACTAATCTTATGACAAACCTAAAAACTGTCATAACGCGAGACAACATTCCCTGACCTTCTACTCTAATACGCGACCTCTACTCCTTTCTATCTAAGGGCATGTCTTCAATGATATTAATATGCCATATCCTGTCTAATCACTTCTCCCTAATACTTTTTCGGCCTATCCGTACTCCTCCACGTGATTCCTAAAACCAATCTCTCGCACCTCCTAACTGACGTGTCGACGCACTTCCTCTGCACATGGCCAAACCATCTCACTTCGCTTCTCCCATATTGTCTGCCACAGATACCACCCCCGTCTTCTCCCGAGCAACCTCATTCCTAATTTTATAACTCTTAGTATGTCCACATATCCATCTCAACATTTTCATCTTCGCAACATGCATCTTCTGAACATTTGAATTTCTTATTGGCCAACACTTCACCTCATATAACAAAGATGGTCTAATAACCATTCTGTGGAACTTATCTTTAAGTTCAGGTGGTACTTTCTTATCACACCATACTCCAGAGGTAAGTCTCCATTTCATCCATGCTGTCCCAATACGATGTGTGACATCATCGTCAATATCCCCACTATTTTGCATAATGGATCCAAGATATTTAAAGCTTTCTTGCTCCAGAATAGGTTGAGTGTCAAGCCTCACTTTCATGTCCACAACATCCATTGTAACACTAAATTTGCACTCCAAATATTCTGTTTTGGTTTGGCTCAGTTTTGGACTCCAAAGTTTGTCTCCAAACCTCCAAGCCATCATTAACTCTGTCCTGAGTGTCATCAATTATTACTATGTCATCCGCAAATAGCATACACCGTGGATCTCCTCCTGGATAGACCATGTTAGCTCATCCATCACCAAGGCAAAAAGAGAAGGCCTTAGCATAGATCCTTGACGTAGTCCCATCTCAATAGGAAAGTGCTCCGAGTCTCTTCCCACCGTTCTAGCCCGAGTTTCGGCTCCATCATACATATCCTTTAACATATCCTTTATCGCCTTAAATACACCATTATGACACCTTTAGCCTCTAGATACATCCAGAAGACATCTATTGACTCTTTTTCACAGACCTTCTCAAGATCAATAAACAATAAACACCATATGCAGGTCCTTCATTCTTTCTTTATATTTCTCCATCAGTGTTCGCACAAGATGGATTGCTTCAATAGTCGCCCCGGCATGAATCCAAATTGGTTCTCTGAAAGAGACACTCCTTTCCTCACTCTCATCTCCATCACTCTCTCTTAGATTTTCATACTGTCGTTTAGCAATTTGATACCCCTGGAATTATTATAGTTTTGGATATCACCCTTGTTCTTGTACATTGGAACCATAGTACTCCACCTCCATTTGTCAGGCATCTTAATTGTCTTCAAAATAATATTAAACAACCTAGTCAACCACTCCAAACCTGCCTTGTCAGTGCTTTTTCAAAATTCCATCGGAATCACATCGGATTTGGTCGTTCTTCCCTTGTTCATCGTCCAACTCCTCAATCTCAAACACCTGTAGTACCCAAAACCCAAAATTCTGAAGACTATGAGAGTGCGCTAATTCACCTACCCTAATGTCTCTGTCTTCTTTCTCATTTAAGAGTTTGTGGAAGCATGGTTACCACTTTTGTCCACCAACACCTCACTTACCTCATCCTTGATTCATTTCACTTGATCTAAATCACGAGTTTTTCTCTCCCTTTCTTTTGCGAGCCTATACAATCTCTTATCCCTACCTTTTCCCTCTATTTTGGCATATAAGTGTTCAAAAGCTGCCATCTTAGCACTTGTGACCGCCAACTTTGCTTCTTTGTTTGCTGTCCTATAGACATCCTTAAGCTTCCGCTTTTTATCCTCATCCACACATCCAACCACTTCATATGTGCAATCTTCTTAACTTCCACTTTGCCTTGAACTTCTCCACTTTACCGCTCATCTCCTTGACGACCACCAAAGATTCCTCTCAAAACCCCTAGTACCTTAGTAGTTGCTTCTCTGATGCACCCAACAGTCATGTTATACATGTTGTTCACATCTCCGCTACTACCCCAAGCTCCCAAACCAATCAACTTGTCCCCCATCTCCCGAGAAAGGGCAGGAGTTGGGCCCCCCATCTAATCCTAGGTCGATCATAAAGGGTCTTTCTCCTCCTGTCTCTCTTAATCTCCAAATCCATCACCAAAAGCCTATGTTGGGTAGTAATATTCTCACGCATAGTGTTTATTTTGGAGTCTCTACAAAACGGATATGGAAAAAACTTTGTACCTGATACAAATGTAATATGAAGATACAAACTGTTGAAAATAGAAGGATAAGGACATGATTACAAGTTAGACATGTATTTTGTTTTAAGTGTATAATCTTCTGTTTGGCCGAAATTGATAATTATGTGATACTAACTACACTATGATAAGCACATAAGAATTTTGTACCGGTGCTTCTAGTTTGAAGTTGTCTAAATG
>JAPFFP010000008.1:18988-64494 GCA_026153255.1 Solanum medicagineum | reverse complement strand
TTGTTTGTGTTTTGTTTTTGGGGCTGGGGGAGGGGGAGGGGGGAATTCTGGTTGGGTTAAAATTAAATGTTCATTCAACCAAAAGTATCATCCTTATAATGCTACTAACACTTTTGGACTCGAGTTATTTTTCTCAAAAAATACACTTTCGTCAATACTATCATTCTAACCTAAGTTGCTCGGACTCTTCATTTTTGGTGCCGCACCCGTGTAGACACGACATGGGTGTGTGATCCGTGCCCGATTTGGTCAACTGGTTTCGGGTACTAAGACCAAAATTGATGGAAAAAGTATGGACAATTTTAATGATTTCTGTAATCAATGCAAAAGCTAAGGTGAAATTTCAGGATTTTCCTCAAGTTCTCCATATAATTTCTCATAATTTTGGTTTTATCATTCTATTTTTAGATATTTTAATTATTTAGGCAAATCCCCGCACCCATATCCATACGTGGATCCACATCACAAATCTTAAAAATTAGATCATGAAGAATCCGACCTTTAGATCTGCACCAGTATAGGACACTCGCAACCGGGTCCAAGCAACTTGGATTCTAACTACGCTTCTGCTCTTGTTTAAGTATGTGTTTTAAGTAGGATAGCCTTTGAGTTGGTGTAGCTGACTACTACATTTGTTTTGGCTCTGGCCTACAATGTGAAGTTGTATTGCGATGCCATTAAGTCTTTTATGTCCCTCAATGATTTTGCCTGAAAATCTTCTTCCTCTTCGTTCAGCCTAGATATGATAGATGACAACAGCAAAGCACAAACGCAGGATTCTGGCTCTTGGTCTGTTATTCTTTGTATTGCATGAGCCATAGAATTTCTTGATCCCAGTTCATAACATTCCTGGTAACCCCTATCCATTTTAGTAGTCGATCCCACATGTGCATTGAATAGGGGTATGCAAAGAAAAGGTTGTCAAAGTTTTCTTCCACTTGAACTCTGCAGAGGACACAGTCAATTTGCACTCCAATTCCTCACTTAATCAGTCTGTCCACCGTTGACATTTTTCTTTGAAGAGCCAGCCAGAGGATGAATTGATGTCTTGGAATTATACCCTTCATCATGATCAACTTCTCCATTCAGCTTTTTGAAATTGAGCCATCATATACAGTAATACAGATACCCTTCTTGATATTGTAAGTGTTCGTGGTCAGCCTATCATCCTTGATAGATTGTAGAGGGGCTTTACCCCTTATCCATTTCCTTACATCAAAGATCTTCCTATTTCATCCAGCTAGCCTGCTTTGGTATAGCCATTGTCTCTAAGTTCTGTGACTTTATATAAAATGTATGCACCCACAAGACCCATAGCTTGTCTTTCTTTTGTTCCACTGTCCACAGTAATTTATAGATTGCAGATTTGTTCTAGTGGAGGATGTCAATAGCATTTAGTCCCCCAGCTGTTTTTGGTTTGCGGATACTGTCCCATGCTACGAGAACCTTCCTAGAACAGTTATTACCTCCAATCCAAAGAAATGTTCTGCATACAGTGGTGACCATTGAGATAATCTTCTTTGTTAGCAGGAAGATCTGGGCTTAATATGTTTGCATTTCAAACAAGACACTCTTGACCAGTTGTAATTTTCCACTGTATGTCAAGAATCTTGTCGACCAACACTTGACTCAAGCTATCATCTTTTCTACAATTGGAAGACATTGATGCACAGATATCTTCTTAGTTGAAAGGGGAATTCCTAAGTACTTAAATGGTAACTCGCCTAATACGAGATTCAGTTCAGCTACCATCCAATTTTTAAAAGCATCGACACCCCTGCAATATATAATGAGCTTTTTTCCATATTATCATGTAGACCTGAAACCTCAGAGAAGTGCTGAAAAGAATGAAACATTAATTTTAGAGAAGTTTCATCTGCCCTGCTACTCATCAATAGGTTTTCGCAAAACAAATGTGGATTATAATCAACTTCTTGCATCTGGGATGATGATGAAATAAAGGATTGTGTCCGAGTTGTTGAAGTGTGTGATGAAGATATTCCATGACCAATACAAAAAGGTAAGGAGACATGGGGTCCCCTTGTCTTAGCCCTTTCTTTGCTGCAAACACTGGAGTTAGTCCACCATTGATCAACAGTGTGTATTGAACTGTCATGAGACACTCTATCATCAACTCTACTAGCTTCGTAGGGATTCGAAACTCTAATAGCACCATCCTTAGGAATGACCATTCAATTATAGGCCTTATGAATTCCACCTTAATAGTATATCTCGGTGAGATTCCTGTTTTAGCATACCCCTTGACAAGTTCATGTGCAATCATCACATTGTCGAGGAGATTCCTGCCTTCTATGAATGCTGATTGAGAGGGGCTCACAATATAATCCACTACTTTCTTGAGTTTAGCTGTTAGAATTTTGGAAATGAGTTTGTAGAGTGTTGAACAGCAGGCAATAAGCCTATATTCCTTTACATAGGAGGGGATAGTGACTTTAGGCACCAAAGTCATTTTAATAATATTAATTCCTTTTGAGTAGCTTCCAATTAGCAAAAAACTGCAATCTGCTCTCTGTAACCTCTTCACCCACTATATCCCAGTGGAGTCCAAAAGATTCAGCATTAAAACCATCTATGCCTGGGCTTTTATCAGAAGGCAGATCCTTCAAAGCCTGCATAACATCAATTGAAGTAGTAGGCTCCAGAAGTTGTTGCTGTTGAGTTAAAGTCGAACAAGGACCATCTCTGGCAATACATATATCAATGCAGGGGAGTGTATAAGCAGCTCGACCAAGTAAGGACTGGAAGAAGTGAAGGAACTCTTTCTGGATGAGGTCAGGATCTGTCAGTTTGATTCCTTGTTCTTTGTAAATAGTGAAGATTCTGTTCCTTGCTTGTCGAGCTTTAAGATGAGCAAAGAAGTACTTGGAATTTTTATGCCCATACTGTATCCATGTTGCTCGAGATTTTTGTCTGTGCACTTTTTCATTTATGTTCTCCCATTTTTGAATTGCTTGGATGAGTTCCCTTTCTTCAGTAAACAGGCTTTGATTAAATAAATCAGTATTCATACCCTCTTGTATCTCAACTAGTCTCAACCTGTACTGAGTAAGCGTGGTTTCAATAGATGAGTACTCTCTTTGTATATGTCCTGATTGTTGTGCTACTCGGCCTAGTTTCTTCCAGACCCTGAACTTTGTGTGGCCTGATACTTGTTGTTGCCATATACCATGGACCAGCTCCTTGACATTTTCTTGCTGCATCGCCAAATTTAGTACTCTAAAGGGCTTTGGTAGCTTGCTCTGTCCAGTAACTGAATTCAGTAGTATGAGAGAGTGATTGGAGCATCCAGGTTCAACAAAATCAGCCTCTATGTTGTTATACTGCAGTAGCCATGCTAAATTTCCAAATGCCCAATCAGTATGTGAATATACTCTTGCTCTGGCATCTCTTTTATTAGACACCAGGTAAAATGTTTTCTCTTCTTAATAGTTGTCCCACTCCAATACCGTCTATACATTGCTGAAAGTCTGCAGTTTCATGTGGGACTACGGGGCAGCCATTTGCTCTGTCTTCATGGGATAATACTGCAATGAAATCCCCTAATATGATCCACTCTGTAGTATCGCGCAGCCAGTGATCTCAAAAGATTCCGTAAGTTCATTCTTTTAGTAGCAGTTTTTTGTCCATATACCAATGTCATAAAGCAATTGAATGTTGTATTCTTGTCTTGCACTCTACAGTGAACTAGTTATCTCAGATTAAATGGTATTCTCTCATTGAAAGAAGCAGCCGATTCTGCTCAGCAGAATGAATGTCAATGAGAAGAACTTAAGATGGTTTTGCAACGTTTTGAAGCAAGCATCAAAGGGAGTGGAGGATCTATACAGAAGATGGGGAAGATCTCAACAACAATTCCTTTACAGGGTCAATCAAAATTACATCATCTATGGAAGATTTTTAAGACTAGAAATGTGGCAAGGCCAAAGGAAATCAGCTGTGATCATTCTGGAGTTGGAGTATAACGGCGGTTGGGTCGATATTGCAGACCAAAATCCTCCGATTTTTGGGAACCCCACCTTTAATGTCCCATTCCATCAAGCTTCTCCCTTGAAGAAAAGGTTCTGCGAAGCTACAAAAATTGAAGAGTGGTCGGAAAAGGCTTGAAAGTTGGGTGAAGCAGAGTATCCCCTTTCCAGGTGCCTGATTGGCATCTTCAACGATCCCTTCAACATCAGCTCCAACATGGAAACCATTCAAAAATGGTTCCTGAGCAGATGTAACGCTAGTGCTGGGCTCAAAGTAACCCCTGTAGATCATAATTGCTATAATTTCCTTCTAGGCATGAGGCGATGATGATAATAACAGGGGATTGGTTTTGGAAAGGGAGACATCTTGACCTTCAATGGTGTACAACGAATTTTGGCATAACTCCATAGTCTAATAGGCTGGAAAATATTTGGATCAAAGCTTTTGGAGTCCCTCCCAATGCTTGGACCTCGACGACCTTCAAATCCATGGGGGAACAGTGTGGTGGTTATATTGGAGAAGACGAAGATACAAGAAAAAGGAACTATCTTCTTTGGCTTGAACATGCATCAAAAACACCTGCAAGGACATTTCGAACAAGGGGCAGAATTGATCCAGGGGGTTTGAATTTTGAAATTACGATTGTCTCAGAGTATCAGTCCAAGCCAATATCCTTTGGTTCTTCTTGGGAACCGTTGAAGCAGACATATTAGAGACTTCACGTCCTGCTAGACACGAGAAGGGGCCCACACATGCAGACATATGTCATATGAGACACACGAATTTTAGGTTTAATGAGCTAGCAAAACCTAAAAACAATATACAATCTCAAACCCTAAATTTTAGGGAAAAGTACACAAAATAGACCTAATTTGAAATTATTTACCCTTAATAGACCCAATACAAACTATTTACCCTTAATAGACTCATGGTCCAAACTATTTACCTTCTTTTCCCACTTACCCCCTTTTATTTCGCCTTGACGTCATGCTGATGTCAGCATAAATACTATGAAATATACTCCGGTAGTATATATATACTATATTGGTAGATATTATATAAAATGAGTTCAATTCTCTGTGATACTCTGGTGGTATGTCGATACCCAATTGTTATCATATAGGATTATGTTTTTCTAAGAAACAAATAAGAAAATTATAAAACTCTAAATTAGTAAAAGAATATATTCGTTGTGATACTCTATTGGTATATTTATACCATATCGGTATCGTATAGAACTAGAAAATTATTAAAGTTACAAAATTATTTATTAAATTTTAAATAAGTAGAAAATATATTCTTGTGATACTCCGTCGGTATATTGATACCCTATCGGTGTCATGTAATTTTGAGCTCTTCTTTTAATAAATAAAATAATTAAGAAAACATTATTAAAATTGCAAACTTATTTATTAAATTCTAAATTAGTAGAAAATATATTCTTTGTGATACTCTATCAGTATATTGATACCATATCGGTATCATATAGAACTGAGTTTAATTTTCTGTGATATCCTGTCGGTATATGTATACCCTATTGGTATATCATGCTACGTGGTATTGACGTCAGCACACGAATTTTAATATTGGGGGGTGGGGGGATTTTAATAGTATAGGAGGTATAAAATGTAAAAGGGTATATGAATGTAAATATTTTGCTTTAAAGGGGGGCATGGGTTTAGTTTTCCCTAAATTTCAAGGTTAAAAGCCCACATCAGAGGAGGCAAAGGAGAAGGCCCAATTTTTATCTCTCCTGGAAAGCTAAGGGAATTAAAGTTGACCCATTTTTACTGAGGTGTTCCTCCTATGAACAAAGAAATTTCTTCGATCTTTTGGCTACAGAACTCCATGCAATTAGTTGCATGAGGATGGAAGAAAAAGGAGTGCCCTGCTTCTCCCAATTTGACGCAGACAATGAATTAGATTAGATTCCATGTATGCCACATCAAGGACAATCTAATATGGAATCAAACCTCTCCTCGAACTCTTTCAATGGTTTTCTTCCCTTCCCATGGAACGATAGAGCAGACCTCTGCATGTAAATGGTGGACAAGCCGTAAGTGATAGAAACATCCAGATGGTCTAAAATTATGATGGTCAAAGCTTGCAAAGCATTTAGGATCAATGTGACCGGCTTTGAAAATGACATCCTCGATATTGTATTAAGAATGGAGGAGTGAAGAAAGATTCAACTGCTGGCTCAACAACAGGAGGAGGTTGGGAGCAATAAAACTATAACTCCAAAAAAGTGGAGAAGTAAAGGGGAATCAAAAATTAAGAAGTTGACATGGGGCTTTAGGATAACAATGCAAGAAAGGGTAGGGGCATGTCTCAAAGCTCTCATTCCAGTTAACAACTACTTACCTAGTGAAGTCACACAAGTGGGGTATGGGGAGGATAGAGTGTACACATACCTTACCGCTATCTCATAGAGATAGAGATATTGTTTTCGGAAAACACTCGGCTCAAATAAATCAGCCCCAAAAGCAGAAAAAATAATATACATAAATATATATAGAATAGCAATTAAAATGAAAAACAATGACAATTCTATAAATAAAATAAAAGTAACAAAATAAAGGACGGGCAGTAACAACACAATATAAAAAGATGCGACTAATCCTACAAACCTACTACATCACAAGGCGAGACGACATCCTACCCTTACGATCCTATTAACTTTCTACCTTCATACGTGACCAATATTCCTTCTATCTAAGGTCATGTCCTCGGTGGTATGAAGTTGCGCCATATCCTGTCTAATCACCTCTACCCAATACTTTTTCGCTGTTCTTCTACCCCTCCGTGTAACCCCTAAAATCCAACCTCGCACACCTCCTAAGAGGAGCATCGACACTCCTCTCCACATGCCCTAGCCATCTCAGTCTCACTTCTCTCAATCTTGTCTGCCACAACGACCACCCCTACCTTTTGCCGAATAACCTGATTCCTAATTTTATCACGCTTAGTATGTCCACACAGTCATCTCAACATCCTCATCTCTTCAATCTGCATCTTCTGAACATGCGAGTTTTGACTGGCCAACACTCTATCCATATAGCAAAGACGGTATAACCATCATTCTATAAAACTACCTTTAAGTTTAGGTGGTATCTTCTTATCACAATACTCTAGAGGCAAGCCTCCATTTCATCCATGCTGCCCCAATGCGATGTGTGACATCATCATCGATATCACCACTACTCTGGATGATGGATTCAAGATATTTAAAGATATCTCTCTTAGTTGGGGCAGATAATGGTGAAAATACTTAGTTGGAATGTGCAGAGTCTCAATGATAGGAATAAAAGAACAATGGAGTCACTAATTCAAAATTGGAAGGTCGATTTTGTTTGCTTACAAGAGGCAAAAATTGGGGACTGGAATAACTCTGTCTAGTCAAATTTGGGGAAGCAGATGGGCTGAATTTAAGGTTAATGGGAGCAAGGGGGAATTATAGTGTTGTGGGATAGGAGGTTGTGGAATTGTGTAGACACTCAACAAGGAATTTATTCAATTACTTGGAGGTTTGAAAGCTTAACCGAGGACTTCATATGGGCACTCACTATATGGTCCACACTCTAATGCGGAGAGAGTGGAATTTTGGCTTGAACTAGCAGCCGTTAGAGGTCTATGGTCGAATCAATGGGTAATTACAGGAGATTTCTATGTTTGTAGATATGAAAATGAAAGACAGAATTGCTCCAGAAGATCCACAACAATGAGTGACTTTTCTTACATTATTATGGAGCTGGACTTAATTGACCCTCCTCTAGTTGGAGCTCAATTCACTTGGTCCAGAGGTGAAAACCACACTCAGGCCTCTAGAATTGATAGGTTCTTGTACTCAAATGAATGGAGTGACACCTTCAAAGATGTGAAGCTGTCAGCAATGCCCAGAGCAATTTTAGGCCACAAACCTATTGTCCTGGAATGTGGCGATTGGGTACCAAATCCTTCTTACTTCAAATTCGAAAACATGTTGCTCAAATATGAAGGTTTTATGGAAATGGTTAAGGAATGGTAACAATCATATTCTATTAAGGGTTCTCTAGACTTTTTTTTTATTCAGAAGCTTAGATCACTGAAAAGGGATATTTCACATGGAATAGAGAAGTGTATGGCATGCTGGCGAATAGAAGACTAAAGGTCCTTGATGATCTGAAGCTACACGGATCAAATAGCTGATCAGAGAGTACAAACATCAGAGGAGAAGTTGAAAGCTTTCAATCTGAAACTAGAGCTCCTACAGATTGCTCTAGCAGAAGAGATATCCTGGAAGCAAAAATCTAGGTGCTCCTGGCTCAAAGAAGGGGACAAGAATACTAAGTACTTTCAGAGAATTGCGAACGCCCAAAGAAGGTAAAACAACATTGACAAGCTCTTGATGGGGCAAAAGCTGATGGAAGAAAAAGATCAAATAAAGGGGGAAATCTCGAATTATCATCGGGCTCTATATACAGAGGAGGCATGGAGATCAACTGCAACCTTTGAGAACCTGACCCCTTTATCGGCAGAAGAGAGTGAGGATCTAGAGATACCATTTGAAGAGGCAGAAATTTTGGTAGCACTAAAATCTTGTGCTCCTGATAAGGCACCAGGGCCCAACGGATTAACAATGGCCTTTTTCCAAGAGGCGTGGAGCATCATCAAAGCAGATCTAATGGGGGCTATTAATCACTTCCACTTTATTGCCACACAGAAATCCTGTAATGCCTCATTCGTTGCTCTCATCCCTAAAAGAAGGGGGCAATAGAGCTTAGGGATTATAGACCTCTTAGTCTAATAGGAAGTATGTACAAGATTGTGGCCAAAGCACTAGCAGAGAGATTGAAGGGAGTCGTTGGCAAATTGATATCAGAGCAACAAAGTGCTTTCCTTAAAAACAAACAAATCACGTATGCATCCTTGATTGCTATTGAGGTTCTTGATTGGAGAATCAAAAGTGGTGAACCAGGTCTACTGTGCAAATTAGGCATTGAAAAGGCTTTTGACCAGTTGAGTTGATCTTTCCTTATCGAAACCTAAGAAAAATGGGATTTGGAGCTAGATGGATAAAATTTTGTATTTCAACTGTGAAATACTCTGTACTACTTAATAGGAATCCTGTAGGTTTCTTCTCGATAAGGGCTTAAGGCAAGGGACCCCTTTCTCTCCTGCCTTTTCATTTTGTTAATGGAAGGTCTCACTCAGATGCTAAGTAACGGAAAGGAGCTTCACTGGATAAAAGGTTTTGAGGTGGGCTGTAATCCAGTTGACTCAGTCAGTGTTACACATTTGCTATGCAGACAACACATTGATATTCTGCGATGCTGAGAGATCTCAAGTCATGATTCTCAACCTCATTCTACTCCTTTATGATGCTTTAACAGGACTTTTCGTTAACATGCTCAAGAGCACTATCTATCCAGTCAATGACGTCCAAAATTTTGAGGTATTAACAGTAGTCCTAAGCTGCAGAATTGGTGCCTTACCCACTACATACCTTGGGCTGTCTTTGGGTGTGGATCTGGAATTCAGTGATAGAAAGAGTGGAAAAAAGGCTTGCAACATGGCAAAAGGTGTACTATCCATGGGGGGCAGCTGACTTTGATAAGTAGTGTGCTCGACAACACCCCAACCTACATTATTTCATTATATCCTATGCCAGCCCCGATCTTAAAACAACTGAACTTTTTAAGGAGAAGATTTTGTGGGAAACCAACAATGAGACTTACAAATACCCTTTGGTGAAATGGCCCATTGTCACCCAACCAGAAGTTGCTGGAGGATTTGGCATTAGGAATCTTAAACTACATAATCAAAGCTTGCTAATGAAATGGTTGTGGAGGTACAGGCTATTGGAGAAAGATCATAATTGCCAAATTTGGAGCTCAGAATCACTGGAGTCCAAAGGATAGCACAGATCCTCATGGTGTTGAGCCCTGGAAACATATCAGCAGCTTCCCTTAGGCCCTATTTCAGAACGTATCCTTTAAAGTTGGAAATGGTTTGAATGTGAAATTCTGGAGAGATAGGTGGATTGGAAATGAAACACTTAACTTATCCTGGCTTATTCCTTATTGCTAGCTACCAGGATTCATCTGTGGCTCAAAATAGAGAGGACAAGATATTGGAGGCCTTTATTAAGAAGAAACCTAAATGACTGGGAGATCATTGATCTGATAACTCTCCTAGCCACTTTGGAGACTTTCGCATTCACAGATGAGCTCTTATGGGGAAGCTCAAAAGACTGGAAGTTCACAGTCAAAGAAGGTTAAAATGTGTTGCATTCTTAAAACGGTTTGCTTGAGAAAAGTCCCTGGAGACATATCTGGAGAACCAAAATGCCACTCAAAGTCATCTTGCTTTACCTGGACTGCTCTCAGGGAAGCAATTTTAACTCAAGACAATCTGTGTAAAAGGAAAATAGCTCTAGTTTACAGATGCTATCTATGCCATCAAAGCCTAGAGAGTGTCAATCACTTCTTCATTGCTCTCTTACTTCTGAAATCTGAAATTTCTTCCTGTCTTTTGTTTAAGGTAACTTTGTATTAAAACCAGTACTACCTTAGTACTGAAAAGACAAATTTACAAATGGAATAGATACAAAATATACCAGATATGACAACCAATCCTAAATGGTGCCTAGTACATCTAAGATTGTTTCGGTGTCACTAGAGTACAGTTTAGTGCACCAAATACAGAAAAGTAAAATGCATTTTCGCTTGATGTCCTGTACTAAACTCTTCCTTCCCTCAAAAGATCTGTCATTTCTTTCTTTCCAAATAGTCCACCAAATACATGATGGGATGATCTTCCATCTCTCCCTCTCCTGCTTCCTCCCAGCTAAAAAGAGTGTCAGCAATCTTTCTTGGCATTGTCCAGGCTATGCCTCTGAGATTGATGAAAATCTTTCATAGTTGGTCTGTAACACTGCAATGTAGGAACAAATGGTTTACTGTCTCAGCTTCCATTTTGCATAGGAAACATCTAGAGCAGAGAGCAAAACTCCTTTTGATCAGATTTTCATGTGTCAAAACTGCTTCTTCAGCTAGAAGCCAGGTAAAACAAGATACTTTGTAAGGTATCTTAGTCTTCCAAATGTTCTTCCAAGGCCAGCTAGTAATATGTGGCTCTACCTGATTCAAAATCCTATACCCTGAGTTGACCTTATACTCCACTTACATGTCCACTCCAGCATAGGCAATCAGCACCTTCTTGTAACCCCTGAAAACTCTCCATCTGGTTAAGCAGTTCTGCAAATCTAGGTATCTCCCAATCATTCAACATTCTTCTGTATCTGAGGTCCTACCCTTGTTTAGTCCACATCTTGGCAACTGTTTTACGTTGATCAAAAGCTATAACAAATATCTGGGAATAAGTCTTTAAAGCTTCTTGTCCCGATCCATTTGTCTTCCCAAAAACTAGTCTTGTTCCTGTTTACCACTCTGATGTGGGAGTGATTTCTGAAATTTCTTCCTATCTATTTTTGGACTATCCTGCACCTCCCTTGGACCATCAGGAAGCTTACATTAGCTGGCTCTTTTGGAGAGTTGACAAAACCATCAAGAAGGTTTGGGAAATGATTCCTCCGGTCATCTTTTGGGTTGTGTGGAATGAAACAAACCGTAGGTGTTATGATGGGATATCAACTCCAACTCAAGCCCTGAAAG
The DNA here is from genome assembly GCA_026153255.1 of Solanum medicagineum. Classification (NCBI taxonomy): domain Eukaryota; kingdom Viridiplantae; phylum Streptophyta; class Magnoliopsida; order Solanales; family Solanaceae; genus Solanum; species Solanum medicagineum. Next base: position 52,852 of record JAPFFP010000008.1, on the reverse strand, counting down.
CTATATGCTTAGTTGTTTTGTTTGGCTGGAATTTTCTTACTCCTATTAATAGCATAAACAGTTTTTTGGACTTCGTTAGCTCCATGGTTCTGGTATAGGTTTTCTGTAATAAGGGCTAATTGGTTATTTTTTTCTTCAAAATCCTACTGGCTTTTGCTTTTGTAATTTGGCACCTTCCAGTTGCCGTATATCAATGACAACATCTTGCTTCATCTAAAAAAATAAAAATATTACTAGGTTGTGTAATTATTAGGCTGATAATTACTACCCTAGTTATTGCACAAATTCCACTTATCAAGTGTCTTTCCAAACAGCCGTGCTGGTGTGGATAAGCTTTTAAAAAAGTATCTTATAAGTCAAAAGCTAAAAGCCATAACTAGAGGATACCCTTCTTTTGGCTTTTACGTTATTTTAAAACTTTTTTGGCCTAAAGGTTGGTCTTAAAATCACTTTTCACTCTTTCCAAACTCCTCTAAAACCAAGCAAGTGCTGAAAATCCTAAAGTACCTGACAATAAGCTAATCCAAACACCCTCTAAGTGTCCTTGTCCATCAGAGAGTTCTTGTAAACAAATTCATTCTTAAAGATTAGTTTTGTTTATGGATTAGGCTGATTAAGTATTCTTGTTCATCAGAGGATTCTTGTAAACAAACTCAAATATTTTCTTGTTTCATCGACTCATCTGTTTTTTCAGAAAGCATATAAATTTTGAAAGTTTATGTACTTTTCGAAAAAAAATAATTAAAGAAATCCTGATTATTAGTTTATGATCTTATCAACATTATAGTTACTGATGTATATTCCACACACCACGTAGCACACTAAGATTTTGCCACATACGCTACCTTATTTATTTCCATTACTAAATAAGCATTGATGATTTTAGTAATTAAGAGACAAGTGACGAATCCAATAAACCAAAAACCAAACTGGAGAAAAACCAAATTAAAGGAGTAACGGAATGATATTGAACTTGTTTTGATTGGATTGAATTTTTTTCATAACTGAAAATCTGAATCCAAATAATACAAACCAAATAAAAAAAGTAATGCACACCCCAGTAGATGTCACCATAAAGGCAGCCCAGAAATAAAAATTAAAGAATTGAAGTTGCATGGCATTCATTAACCTTTCTTTATTGCTCTTCTCAGTGTTCTGAATATTCTCATATTCTGGTGATTTATCATTTTCCTTTCTAGGGCCATCCGTCACCCTGCAAGTGGATATGTGCAGGGAATAAATGATCTTGCAACACCGTTCTTAGTTGTTTTCTTGTCAGAACACATAGAAGGGAGCATTGACAATTGGATGATGTCTGATCTACCTTCCGAAAAAATATCTGGCATAGAAGCTGACTGTTATTGGTGTCTATCAAAATTGCTTGATGGGATGCAAGACCATTACACGTTTGCTCAACCAGGAATCCAGAGACTCGTGTTTAAGCTAAAGGAGTTGGTTAGACGTATAGATGGTAATGCTCTAGTGGTTAGTACTTTATTTGTTATCTATATCTACTGTCTAATGCTAGAGAATCTTGGAATTATGGTGTCAAAACTTATTGATTGATTTTTCTCGACATGTGAAACAATGTACTTTGTTCCAATTTATTTGTTTTACTTTCCTTTTTAGTCTATTTAAAAAGAGCGCCTCTTTCCTAATTTGGCCACTCTTTTTTTAACTCCACATCTCACATGGCTTGTTTAAGACCGCACAGTTGAAGTGCATTTGGATACATTATACAAATTCTTAATGCAAGACGACCAGAAACAAGTCTTCTTTACTTAAACTCCGTGTCTAGTTAAACTCGTACAAACAAATTGAAACAAAGTAGGTAATTGTTTTTAAGGTTAAGCAAATTTTGGTTTCACATACTATGTGTCTTTTATTTTGTGAATAAGTTTAACTTTCTATGACCTTATGAAAGGGTATGTATACTTTAATGATTTGATAGCATTCTGAGGGTGTTTTACAGTTGGAACCAGTATTTATTTCATTTAGTTTTCTTGGCCTGCTAAAATTACTCTGTATTTATTTGGTTGCAATAAATTACATATGTATTTCTGTCTTATATTATTTGTTGATGGAGATGGCTGAAAGATTGTCTTCTGATAATTGGAACTTGGATCACAGTAAAAATTTGGACATGTTAAAGAGCTGGAAGAAAGAAAAAAGACACTGGAAGACCAATTACTAGAAAAGGTCAAAAGAAACGGATTAAATGGTGAATTTCATCATGTATAAGAAGGCACTTATTTGCTTTTGAATTACTAGAGGTTAATGGTTAATCTGTGGTTTTAGAGCTAAGAAAATACGAGAAATTGAAAGTAGGGGACTAATAAATGACAGTACACAATTTATTGTTCTGTATTCCTGTCTATGTATATATGCTTATTGAAAAATTAGATGACATGTTATAATTTTGATATTTGGCTCCTCCAATTTTCTAGAACCTGTGTCAACGCACATGGAAGAGCAAGGGCTTGAGTTTCTTCAGTTTGCTTTTCGCTGGTTCAATTGTCTCTTGATACGCGAGGTCTGTTTTTCTGCCTTTAATGTTTATTAAGTATCTTTTTTTTTTTTTTTTTTTTTTTTTTTTTGTCTTTTTGAAGTTCCACATTGTTGATAAAGACCTTAGATGCTGTATTCCTAAAACAAAGACCTAATCATCTGTTCTTGCAGATCCCTTTCCATCTTGTTACCCGATTGTGGGATACATATCTTGCAGAAGGTGATGCACTGCCAGATTTTCTTGTGTATATAGCTGCAAGCTTTCTTCTCACAGTAAGATTTCTCTTAATATCTGCTTGAGATTTATGTGATGACAGTCTTACCGGCGTTACATATTAGGAAAAAGCACGGGCAAATGTACACAAACAAACCTTTCTTTTGCACATGTACACAAACAAACCTTTCTTTTGCACATGTACACAAACAAACCTTCCTTTTACCCTAATGTAGAAAGAAAGGTTTGTTCGACGAGTCCTAAATGGATTGGTTAATATGTAATGAATTGAAGTACATAGAATTATTGTTGTATTTTAACTGATCCCTTGAAATTAAAGGAAGGATCATGGTTATCGTTACGTATTCTTTCAGTCACTGACCCAAAAGATCTGTTTCTTGTGACCAGAGTATTATTTTCCTGCGCAGGCATTATAAATTTGTTGAAAGAAGCAGCAATTCTCCTCCTTTTTTATTACTAAATTTGTTTCCCATGCATGACTGAAGTCTTTTAAGGTTTTGTAACTACTAGACCAGATATTCTTTTGAAGAATTTGTTGTGCTGAATGTTGGTGCTTATTGTGCAGTGGTCAGATAAGCTGCTGAAGCTCGACTTCCAAGAGATGGTTATGTTCCTTCAGCACCTTCCAACTCATAATTGGAGTCATTCAGAGCTTGAGATGGTACTTTCTAGAGCATACATGTGGCATGCCATGTTTAACAGCTCGCCCAGCCATTTGGCTAGCTGAGTGGAAATCTTTTCATTTTTTGTTTCTCTTAGTTAAAACTTTTTGTATTTTTCTATCCGCGATTGATCGTAGAAGTCGTGTTCTATTTTCCATTTTAGTTTTCCTCTTCATTTAGAGCCTAAATTTGTTCTTGGATTCACTTGTTTATTTTTTGGCCCTTTTTCCTTTTCTTGTGTTTTGTGATTTGTAAGATCCGTGTGCCAAATCCTGCGTTTATACTAGAGAGATAAAGCAAATGGAAAGCCGCCTTGATATGTCAGTGCTGTATACTTGCTCTGCTTTTCCTTGAATTATTCAGTTTGCAAACGGCCCCAACAATTGTCAATGATCACTTGGATTATTGGCACGTGTCTTATAAATTTCTAAGGCCAGGATTGTTTGGGAAAATTGCTTTACTAAGTTAATATAAGTCCTCTAAATACCCCCTATAGTGAGAGTTTATCAAACAACCACGCTTGGGACTTTATATTGAATTCTTTAAAAAAGGTGTATAGGAAAGTGTGTTAGATTTAGAATTTTCTTTCGAGGGACAAGAACTGCATCTATATAATTAAATTGATTCATTGGATTTTTCATTGAAAGACTTAGTTGTAAAGGTTGACTTCATTAAAGCAAGAAAGAAGAATGTTCAGTGAACGTAGAGATGAATAACTTCATTCCAGCCCTGTTTTTTCATCAACTAATTGTTGTGGATCCTTCTTGGCACCCTTGAAATGGGAGTGCATCGACGAATATTGAACTTTATTTGCTGCTCTGTGCGTGCTCTTCTTCAAGTGGCAGCTGTAAATTACTATAATAATCTAAAAGAGGGAAATGGTTGAACATTATTTTTGTTCTATATTTCTTTCTAGATGTTTTACTACATGGGGTCTATATATAAATAAAGTGTGAGGACAACGGCTACATAATGACCAAACTATATCTCACACCAAACTATGTACATATGTGGCTCACCAATCACCACTATTTTAAAATCATCTATTACAAAATATCTACAACCTAGGAGTTTCTAGAGAAATCTTAATTTCCTTGTACTCCTCCAAGATTTTTCATTGAAACTCCTTGCAACATCTTTGAAACTCAAACTTATTGGTGGAAAGAGCCTTGGTTACAATGTCAGACTGTTGTTCTTCACTGCTGCACTGTACCAACTTAACTTCACCATTCTTCTCAGCATCTCTTAAAGCATGAAATCTGATATTGATATGTTTTTCTCTTCCACGTTGCATCGGATTCTTAGCCATCATAATGGCTAATTTATTGTCCATATTGATAGGGTTGGACATAAAATACAGAGAACTAAATTCTTGAAGCAAACTGAACTGAATGTTTTGGTAATTTAGTATTTGATAATTTGGTATTCGATATGGTCTTCAGGAGTAAAATTTTAGAATTATGATATTTGGGTTGGGATTGGTAAGAGATATTAGTACCATTAGGTATTTCGTATTTCCTAAATACCGAATTACTTATATAATGAAGGCCATATATCAACATGTCCATTATTAATTAGTACAAGTTCAATGTCACGAACCGGACCTTTCAGGTCCTGATGATGCCTGTTAGACCTCACCTATAGCAAAACAACAAAAAACCCGCAGTACTTGTCTTAGCAACTAGCAGTATAACAACAGCTAACAACTAACAATAAAACCCAAAGATACAACCTATCCCAGGACCTGGAAGTCACCTGTACAGAGTTATTATAGATTCAAAATTCAAAATAAAAAATAAATACACACACAAATAATCAAAATAGCACCTTACACATACAAGCCAAAACTATAATGTACAAGGTCAGTGTCTGAATACAACAGATGATCAAATAAACAGAAGGAGATTGTAGAATATTCGAATTGTTGGTGCTCACCAAAGTCTCTTGAAGCACCTACAAGATCCTAAATTAATGGTCATGGCTCGTACTTGAACCTGCACCATGTGTAGATGCAAAAAAGTAGGGTGAGTACCGGTGGAAGGAACCCACTAGGCATCATCGACTGATTGAGTGAAATGTTGTAATTATAAACATGTCAAATGTAGTAAAAAGTTGTAATGCTGGTAATCTAAACCCTAGCCAAAAGTAGCATATCTGCATAACCACCAGAGACCCAACTAAATGAACCCAGGCAGTGTGCAGTAGTATCGGCTGATAGAAATGGAGGAACTTGTGTCAACTATGTCTGCAGCCCCTAGAAACCTGGTTGCATAGGACCAAGCGGTAAACCACGGAAGCAACTAACCAACCTAAACCGAACAACATCACAACTGTCACACAGTCGAGGTATAGTGTTGTACATAGGTGTAAGGCCCTAGTGTCTATGCCTATACATCAACTGGGCCCCTTTAAGTCCAGAAGGTACACCTATGCACAATTAAGGTGTGTATACATGTAGGGATATAAGAACTAGTAACAAATGGTACAAAATCACAATTGGTATAGGATACAGTATTACACGAGGTCCCATACCCCTAACTATCACTCGGGGTACCATACCCCTTTCCTTGGATTGGCTTCCGACCGAGGGAAGAATCATAAGTCAGCCAAGGCCAATGGTCTAACAATCAACTGGGACTCTACCCTAGGAATAATCAATGGAGTCACGAGAGTCCCAGGAATAACTAACTAAACCACAAATCACAGAACAAACATCTAGGACATAACCCTTTGAGGCGTAATCCAGGACTTAAACACACGGGCATGGGCACCGGAGACTTGGACTCGGGAGCGCCACCCAGTCTTAGAAAAAAAGACGCGGCCATCAGAGACTCGAGTCTTAGGAATAGCCACTGGGCCCTAAGTCATAAAAATAGTCCACTGCTCAACTAGTCTCCCTGGATCTGTACCTCTCAAGTCAAACTGTATATATCTGTAACATTAGGGGCTGAACAACGCATAACTAGGGTAGCTCTAGCTTATGCCTAGACTAAGGCCTGTGGAAAGTAGATAACTAGCAATATCCTAAGTTTCTGGAACAACAGTAACAACTCAATTGATCAGCACAATAAATAACCAGGATAATAATATACAAGCTGGCTAGCAAGTCTAGCAGGTCCCTAGGATAGAGTGGCAGATAGCCTAGCTGATAATCATAACAATATCCTACACAACAACCAAACCCACTTAAGTATAGGGTATAACATAAATTGTACAAGTAGAACCACAATCTCATCCCATAGCTAAGAGTACAATATATTGGCAGAATCACTCACATAACCTCTACTTATAACTTAGAGTATAACATGTGATCCATTTCCCAGAGTATAGTTTGTTTCCGTCTTTTACATGCTTGTAAAAGACCTTTTGCGGTAAGCCTTTCGTGAATGGGTCCGCCAAATTGTTCCTCGACTCAATTTTCAGCACTCTCACATCACCCCTTTACGTAATATCACGAATCAAGTGATACTCCCTCTCAATGTGTTTGCTTATTTTATGGCTAAGTGGTTCTTTTGAGTTTGCAACCCACCACTGTTATTACAATAAAGTGTGATTGGTGCTTCAACCGAGTGAACAACTCTAAGCTCTTTTAGGAAGTTTCTGAGCCAAACAACCTCCTTAGCCACCTCAAATGGCAGCAACACATTCAACTTCCATGGTGGAATGAACAACATAAGATTGCTTGATACTCCTTCATAATACAGCTCCACCTCCTAGAGTAAATACATATCCTGAGGTTGACTTTCTTGAATCTCTATCTAACTGGAAATCTGAATCTGTATATCTAATGGGAACCAGATTTCCAGGATGGAAGACGAGCATGTAATCCCTAGTCCTTTTCAGATACTTAATTATATGCTTAACTGCAGTACAATATTCTTGCCTAGGATTAGACTGAAATCTGCTCACCATGCCAACAATAAAGCAGATATCCGGTCTAGTACATAACATAACTTACATAAGACTCCCTACGACAGATGCATAAGGGACCGCCTTCATTCTCTCTATCTCATAATTTGTCTTAGGCGACTGATTCTTTGATAAAGTAATTCAATGTCTAAAAGGAAGATATCCCTTTTTAGAATTTTGCATGTTAAAACTTGCAAGAATCGTATCAATATAAAGTGCTTAAGATAAGCCTAATATCCTTTATTTACGATCTCGCAGAAGCTTGATCCCAAGGATATGGGCAGCTTCTCCCAAGTCTTTGGTCACGACCTAAGCCTAGGGCCTAGACGTGACACGGCATAAGGAGAACCCAAAGGGACCCCAAGCAAGCCTCTTAGAACATCATTACACATCTTTGGTCTCGGAAACAATAGAACAACATAAAAGAGTAAGAATAGGGGACTACAAAACTAAGGGAAAAGCTTAACAACATCATAATCAAGAGAAAAGAGTCAAACTCGTATCATAGACATCAAGAACAATAGATTGAAGGCTTTTAACATAGATATATAACATGTCCAACAAACACTTCTAATACATAGATAAGAGCGGGGCCAAGACAAAGCAACCGGGCTCACCCTTAAGTTAAAATAGAAAATAAAGAAGAGTGTCTCAATACATAAATAGGAGCAACATAGACAAAGGTCCTCGAAGTGAAGGACTCACCACAAGCTTGAGTAGTATCGATCTAGTCACGTGGAGGAGGAGGATAATCAACTTGAGCATCGGTCCTTACATGGTGATATCATGTAGGCAAGAGTATGCATTAGGACATTTGAATGTACTGAGTATGCCTTGGTCAGGCTCGGTTGATTAGACGAGAACACATCAATCGAATTCTGTCACCTACTTCCCTTTTCCTTTTCTTCACTAACTTGGTCGGGATCATGATAATAGGCTGGGTTTGGTGGTTGTCACCACCAAACGACATTAATATTGAAGGGAAATAGACAATACATGCAAATCCCCAATCATAGAAATGCAAGAAACCTAGGTCATTTCAATGTCAACTATCCATGGTTCCCACAACCCCAAGTTGTAGGTACTTAGCTACTCATGGCTAAGGCAAAACACACAAGAATGCAAATTATCGACATAGTTGAGAGCTTTACCAATACCAATGAAGAAAATAAGCACCACAAATTGCAAACCCACAAGCTTGATTGATCAACAATGAGTACAAGGCAAGATTTGCAATTCCCAAAATGAGTTTTCCAAGAGAGAACAATAAACTAATCTAAAAAACTAAGAAAAACTTTAAAATGTATTTCTCAATAGTCTACTAGTCGAACCCCTTGCTAAAAACATAACTTAAACTATATATAGCATTTACAAAACAACCCTAGAGTTTACACAGAAAAGACAGCTGGCAGCTGATAAGTTTCGCAGGTACGATTTGTAGGATAACCTTCGAGTCGTAGTCAGGGTCTCATATCAGGTTCTTGACATCTTGGACTAAACTGGTACAACCAATAGGTATGAGTCGTTGCTTGAGCTACACCTGTATATTGGTCTCGTAGGCTTGGTCTTCAGTTTTTGGTCCAACATCTTGGCTCTCTGGTTCTTGCTACGAGTCTACCTATATGAGTCCTAGTGTGACTTATGAGTCATATGATGGCTTCGTAGGGGTGACCTCCACTTAGCAGATTTCTGAATTTTGGTCTCTGATTCTTCCTACGACATCACCCTACGACTCGTAGGGTGAGCTACGACGCGTAGGTGAGCTCGTAAGGCCTATGCTTCAGCAAAATCTGCAATTTTTCTTCAAAATCATGCCAACCTAACTTTTTTGCAAGATTAACACAAAAACACATCAAAACAATAAAAAGCCACTTTAAGAACTGACAAAATCCCTTGTTTCAGGCACCAAATGTGTTGTATTTTGACAGAAGATCAACACCCTCAACTTAGAATTGTTGCTTGTCCTCAAGAAACAACTCAATCTGCACTGACAAAGAGAAATACATAACAACTATATTAATGGCATATACAACAGCTACTTTGATTCAGGTATCCAACTACTATTTATAAAACAGGGTTTCAAAGTTATTGAGCAAACAAGAACATCATGAGAGACCTGACAATCCAACTATGACAAGATAAGGAGCATCAACCGTCCACAATTGCTGGTATAGTCATATGCTAGTCAAGTAGTGCAAATGCCCTCACTGGAAAGAAGTCCCTCACACTCACTCAAAAGCATTTAGAATTCAGGGACTGAGAAAGCATTCTTACTATCACAATTGAAATTCAATGCACACTGACTAACACCATAGGCTTGCCTCTATACTCATCTTCTGGCTTGGTGATAAAGCGGAGTTGGATAACTTTAGGACTTACAAGCTTGTAACATAGGTTCATGGTGCTTTGGTGTGGTATTTTGGGCAAGTAGTGACTAAAAGCTATTCATTGAACCATATTTACCAACACATTTTGCTTTCATAATCCAACCCATTTTTAATCACTCCACCCCGATTCTCCTGTTATGAACTTTTCTCGAGTACTTTCTTTCTCTTTTTCAACTGTACCTCGATTTCAGACTCATTTTCCCTACTTTTTCTCAACTCAAGCATTTTTTTTCTTTTTCTTCACTCGATTCATGCTTTGTCATTTCTTTCTTGATTTCCCAAGTAACAACGTCATTATAATTACTTTACCATAATAAGGGCCACCCTTAACTTATACTTTTAGCCTCAGGTAAAGTACACAATATCAATGCCTCAAACCAGGGCCACCTACTGCAGCCACCCACAACTTAGGCCTTTGGCCTCAATCAAGGTTCACATGTCCAAGGATAGACCAGAGCCAATATCAAGGCATTTCATCAAACAAGATTAAGCTAGCAAGGTATTAAGAAAGAATGAGTACATGATAAGCTCAAAAGTTTGGAACAAGGGATCTACTCACTCATCTGGTGGGCCATTTAGGCTAAAAGTGGTTTCACTCAAAGAACAAAGGCCTAAGATCCTTTCCATATCCACCACATCACTAAACCAACTTTAGAGTAACAATGCAAGTTCTGGGTCCATACAAGATGCATGAATGCAACAAAATAAGCTCACAACACACAAGACAATTGCATCCACAATCAAGTACAGACTCACAAGTCATGCTTTCAGTCTTAGCTTACCTTCACAATATCAGAACAAACATTGCCAAATACTCAAAAATGTATGAATGCATCACTAATCACAACCTTAAAAATTTTGAGGGTACCCAATTTTTTCTTAAAAACATTACAAATACATCTAAAAATTATGTATATGCCAATAGATAACACTACTATGAATTTACCCATTATCAACACTACCTAAACATGCCGATTCAACAGAAAAGTAAATATCCACAAGGAAAAAGAAGTACGACAAGAAAACCTTGGATCAAAAATAGGGGAAGTGATGGACTTGAGGCTACTCAGATTTCACCTTAATCCATAACTTCCACCACCCCAATAAAATAGGATACTTCCTAAACGTCACACCCATCTCTTCCTAAATTTCAACTTCGACAACCATTCAGACCATGCACGGGCAACAATCACACAATACATCCCATGAATGAATCATAAATTTCGCATTCATCATCACCCATTCAACAATTTCAACACAAGTAGGTTCACAACTCAACTATACAAAGTCTAAAAACCATATATTATGAGTCTAGTTCAACAATCACTATATGACATGATTTAACATGATTAAACAACACATACACTAGCATAGGGAACAAACTCACCATAAAAGATTGCACAATGTAACCACGGAGCTTACCAATCAATTATAGAAGTGAACCAAAGTGAAGAAAATTGAAAATCCCGCCAAAACCCTAAAAATAGTGCCTTCGCCGGAATATGACGTAGGTAGTTGGGATTTTGATCAGAAAAATGACGTGGGTGAAGGGGAGGCATTTTTTCGTCGCTTTTTAGGTTTTAAGATCAACAATAGGGGCCAAATGTTATTTTGACCCCTTATATAAACAAATCAGGTCAAATTTTAAAAATCTCCAGATCGGGGCTACGAGACTTCGATTACGAGTCGTAAGATATCCTACGGCTCGTAGGTCCTGGTCTCATAGTAGACCCAACACTTATAAAAATTTTGAAATCATACCTGGGAACCTACAAATCCATCTTACGACTCGTAGGGGACACTACGAGTCGTAAGGTTGGCTCATAGTGTATGTGCCAACTTCTGATACTCACTGATTCTCTCAACGATGCATGACTACGAGTCATAGTGAGGACTACGACTCGTATGCCTTATCGTAGAGGCTACTCCAAATGCCATTTTTCAGATATTCAGTACTTTAATTCTCACCTGCAAACCAAATCTCAAAACACAATAATTCCCAAAATATTACAACTGCACCAATGTCTATCAATCATAAAAACAAACTCACACCTTCTACCTATGAATTTCAACAATCAAAAACACTTAATACAAGACAACAATTATCAAAAATGCTTGGGTTGCCTCCCAAGAAGTGCCTTGTTTAACATCGTGGCTCGACTTTATCACCGTCCTTTGTCAACTGTCATCGATGGTCCACACCTCACTCTTGCACTCATCTAGATTTTTCATGGATAGAATATCAAACACGACCTCTGCATCATTAACCCTAAATCGCAATTGGCCTGAATCTATATCCACTAGGACTCTCCCAGTGGCTAGAAATTGTCTCCCCAAAATGATGGGCACCTGAAAATCAACTTCGCAGTCAAGGATTACAAAATCTACTGGGAAGATGAACTTATCTGCTTTAACAAGCACATCCAAAAGGATTCCCTCTGGCTTTTTAATGGTTCGATCCACCATAAGAATCCTCATTTTTGTCGGTGTAGGAGTACCAAGGCTAAGCTTTTTGAATATCGCAAAAGGTACTAGATTGATGCTCGCTCCTAAGTCACATAATGCTCTTGCAAACTTGACATCATCAATGGTACAGGGGATAGTAAATGCACTGGGGTCCTCTTGCTTTGAAGTAAGGCATTTGGTCATAATCGTACTATATTGTTGGAGTTCTTGCGAGAACTCTTGGCTCAGATTGTGTTTCTTGGTGACCAAATCCTTCATATATTTGGCATACCCAGGCATTTCTCCAAATCTTCTATAAGGGGAATGTTGATGTAGAGTTGCTTCAACATCGAGAGGAAGTGTTTGAATTTGCCTCCTCTTCTTTTCTCTTAAGCCTTTGAGGGAAAGGAGGAGGAGGTTTGGGAATTGATTTCAACTTCCCAAGATCCCTTATCTTTTCTTGTTCCATCCCAACAATCTTCAAATCTTCTCCCTCAACCGAAACTTCACCACCAAGGCCCTTCTCATTAACTTCATCCATAATTACTGACATAGGGGGGTCTATGGTGCTCTTGCCACTCCTAGTCATCACTGCCATGCAATGCCCTACATTTTTTGGGTTTTGAACAGTATTGCTTGGTAGGTACCCTTTTGGCGCTGATTCAATTGTGAAGAAACTTGTCCGAATTGTTGCTCTAGTTGCTTGATTGCCACGGAGTGAGACTCGATTTTCTAGTTAATACTTGAAATATCTGCTTTCATTCCCTTTAAAGTCTCATCTTGATGATCAGCTTGCTTTAATAATTTTTCAAACATTTCTTCAATCCTAGAATTGTTTGCTCTGGCATCACAATTGTGCGATGGCACATAAGGACCATTCCTGTAGCCCTCTCTTCTCCCCCATTCTGCATCTGGCACACTCTCTCTCTCTCATAGGTTCCACCCCAGTTATCTTTATACATCCCCTCACGGGTGAAACTCCGACCTTGATTCCCGGAACCTTGTCTCCACTAATCCGAATTGGACCCTTGGGGGTTGTTCTGGAAACCCGCCACTTGGTTGCTAACAAAACACGCATCCTTATCAAAGAATGGGTCATCATAGGTAGGGACCTTTGGAGGTTGGTGCGTAACTGCCTTGACACTTGCCTGATTTTTCTTTAAAACCAAGTGCATACTTGTATGAAGCTGAGCAAGTTGCTCCATGATCTCTTCGTTTACCTTTACTTGTTTATTATTGGTGTTAACCACACAAGAGGGTTTCATCACACCTCTCTCTCATTGTCCCCATGCTCGATTTGTTTTGACCACTTGCTCCATTCCTGTGGCTATTAATGCAAAAGGTTGTTTAGGAACATGCCTCCCATAATCGTATTGGTGCAAGCTTGACTATTCTCATCAAGTGCTCGATAGAAAATTTCAACCAAGGCATCATCAACAATCTTGTGATCAGGGACCATTCTCAAACCTCTCCCATGTTGTGCTGATAGAATCACCTGGTAATTGCTCAAAGTTGTTGATTTGGTCCTTAAGCTTCAACTTCTTGGATCTTGAGAAATATCTTTCAAGGAATACTCTTTGATGTTCAACCCAACTTGTGATAGTACTAGGAGGAAGCGCGGACAACCATACAGCTGCATTGCCAAGCAATGATAGTGGAAACACTCTCAAACCCAAACATCAAGAGAAAGGTTTTGTGTCCCAATGATACTCTTGCAAACAAACACCACATTTTGAAGATGACAGTGGGGATCCTCTGAAGGTAGCCCTGTGAATAGTCCTCAGTTTTGGAGCATTTGGAGCAATCCACTAGATACCGTGAACTTAGTATCTACCGGTAAAGGGGGCAATACTATAGCACAGATAACATCCATAGCCATACGGTTCAGTTGGTATTGGTTCCATACATAAGAATTTTCATTGAAGTCACTGAGTTGTGGCCTGTTACTCCTTTGTGGTGGATTCTCCTCTCTTCCAATATACCATTCGCATGAAAATCCTCCTTAACCTTGATATCTTTATTCACTTGATCCATTCTTCTTTGTAGTCGATGGATCTTCAAATTGAGTAGAGCTAAGGGATTGCCTTGGCTCCTTGTGTTAGGCATACAACCTAGTACGTTGCAAATAAAATCAAACAACAAAAACAAAAGCAAAAGTAAAGTACAAGAGACTATAGAAATCAACACTAGAACTAACCAATAGTGAAATCAAATCAAAACCTAGTCTTACTCCCCGGGAACGACGCCATAATTTCTGACCTGATGTTCATGCTCCAAAAAAAAGATGGTCATTGTCAGCAATTAACCTAACCAAGGTTAGGATTGAATCCACAGAGAATGCAGGGCTTGATTACCAGATTTTACCACTAATCATTTCTAGTATTTATGACTACAATCTCTAAATGGGGAGAGGGGGTTTGTATTTCAAAAATAAAATAAAACTACTACTAACTATAACGCGAGGAAACACTCAATTTTAGGGAACAACTTGGGAATTGTGTTCCCTATGGTTCTTCGACTTGATTACCGTAGGTAATATAACTACAATTTATGATTCCAATGCAGGATGGTAACTTAAGTTCTCCTAACCCTCTTGTGAAGGTAAAGGTCGAATTTCACTATGGCACTTGGTTGACAACTCTGGCGTGTCAACTAACCATTACCTCTTGTCCCAATAAACCTCCCCTTAGTCAAGCTTAGTTGATTAGATGAGCACACATCAATCGAATTCCGTCATCTACTTCCCTTTTCTTATTCGTCACAACCTTGGTCAGGATCGTGATAGTAGGTGGTGTTTGATGTTGGCCACCACCAAACAACATTAATAATGAAGGGAAAAAGATAATACATGCAAAACCCCAATCATAGAAATGCAAGAAGCCTAGGTCATCTCAGGTCATCTCAATGTCAACTACCCATGGTTCCCACAACCCCAAGTTGTGGGTGCTGTTACTCATGGCTAAGGCAAAACACACAAGAATGTAAATAATCGACATAGTTGAGAGCTTTACCAATAGCAATGAAGAAAATAGGCACCACAAATTGCAAACCCACAAGCTTGATTGATCAACAATGAGTACAAGGTAAGATTTGCAATCCCCAAAATGAGTTTTCCAAGAGAGAACAATAAACTAATCTAAAAAACTAAGAAAAACTTCAAAATGTATTTCTCAATAGTCTACTGGTCGAACCCCATGCTAAAAACCTAACTTAAAATATATATATTATTTATAAAATAACCCTAGAATAACACAGAAAAGACAGCTGGCAGCTGATAAGTTATACAGATACGACTCGTAGGATGACCTACGAGTCATAGTCGGGGTCTCGTATTAAGTTCTTGGCATCTTGGACTAAACAGGTACGACCCATACATATGAGTCATTGCTTGAGCTACGACTCATATATTGGTCTCGTAGTCTTGGTCTTCAGTTTTTTGTCCAACATCTTGGCTATATGATTCTTGCTATGAGTCCACCTAGACGAGTCATAGTGTGACTTACGACTCGTATGATGGCTTCATAGAGGTGACCTCCATTTAGCAGATTTCTAAAGTTTAGTCTCTAATTCTTGCTACGACATCACCATACGACTCGTAGGGTAAGTTACGACTCGTAGGTGAGCTCGTAAGACCTATGCTTTAGCAAAATCTGCAACTTTTCTTCAAAATCATGCCAACCTAACGTTTCTGCAAGATTAACACAAAAACACATCAAAGAACTAAAAAGTCGCTTTAGGAACTGATAAAATCCCTTGTTTCAAGCACCAAATGTGTTGTATTTTGACAGCATATCAGTCTCTTATGATAAATTAAATGGTTCCTTTATGTTATGTCCAAAGGTGATTTAAAATTCCTATGATTCATTGTTTCACAAGTTGAAACGGTATTTCACCTAATGGTACATGATGATGTCTACAAGTGTGTAAGGTGATCTCCATTATAATTACCAATATTTCTTGCATAATAAAATTGCCTGTTATGTAAACTGATGTATTGCTCATCCTAGAATATTAATACTTTAATTATGTACGCCATCGTGTATTTCTCACTAATTTAAGTTTATGTGACCTATCATGCATTCAGGTAAGCGTAAGTTCTTTATTCCTCATGTGCATTATTCCATGTTCTATGGTGAGAGTAAAATGTCTAAATGTTCACCCATATGTATATCCCAAGTTTATATAATTTGCTTATTCTCAATTATGTTCATCTATGCATCCTAATATGTTGTTTCTAAAGTTGTCCTTTATGTTTATATAATATTAGCTTGATTATGGCTTACTAATGTCTTTGTAAATGTATCATTTTTTTTTATCACAAGACTTAGCATGAATCATTTCATTATTTATTTCTATGTCATGCATTGCATACCCACATACCAGTACATTCCAAGTACTGACGCATACTTCTATGCCTACATAATTTAACCATGCAGGGACCGACGCTCATCAACATCCTCCATGTGGTTAGCTTTGGATCATTGAAAGAAGAGAGTTGGTGAGTCCTCTAGTTTGGGGATAATATCTGATTTCTATCTTACTTATGTTGAGACTTTATTCCACTTTACTTTCTAGTTTGAGGGTGAGCCTTGGACATGTCTTAGCCCAAGTCCTATTCATGCTTAGCGGTTTTGTTAGATACTACGCTATTTACCTATAATTTGATGTTGAGATTTCATAGAAACTAATCCCTTAGATCTTATCCCTTATGTGATACTATTTGGCGCTATTGATAGTGATGGAAAGTGATGAAAGTCCTAAGCCCTTATTTCCCTATAGCTTGAGTGCTACTTACCCTCCCCTTAGTACTTACTTGTTATGATTTAAAAAAAATTAAAAGTGTCAACACTAGATGGACAAAAATCGATTTTGCAAGAAAAGGAATTTTGTCATTAATAGGATCAACCAGTGTTGTCACTTATGCCAGACAGACACATTGAGACAAAAACAAATATGATAAGTGCCAATACTAGATGGATACAAATCGATTTTGCAAGAAAATTAATTTGTCATCAATAGGATCAACTAGTGTTGTCACCTATGCTAAACAAACAAATTATGATAAAAAAAATATAAGTGTCCACTAGATGGACACAAACCGATTTTGCAAGAAAATCAATTTTGTCATCAATAAGATCAACTAGTGTTGTCACCTATGCTAAACAAACACATTATGATAAAAAAAACTAAGTATCAACACTAAAACATAATCTTGATGTGATACATATTGAGAAAAATTATTTTGACAACTTATTCAACACAGTGATGGATGTTAAAGACAAGACAAAAGACAACCCAAGAGCTATAATGGACTTAAACAAATATTGTAGTAGGAAAGAATT
The DNA here is from genome assembly GCA_026153255.1 of Solanum medicagineum. NCBI lineage: Eukaryota > Viridiplantae > Streptophyta > Magnoliopsida > Solanales > Solanaceae > Solanum > Solanum medicagineum. The sequence continues at coordinate 35,364 of JAPFFP010000008.1, read as the reverse complement.
GTGCCTGCGAACTACCAAATGACAATGTTAAGCCTAAAGCCAGTTTTTCATTCACCATGTGTGAGAAATATGAAATATGTGAGTGGGTTAAAAATTTGAGGATTCCGGAGAGATATGCTTCAAATTCGGGCAAGCGGGCAAACTTGAATGAAGGGAAGTTGATATGTATGAAAATTCATGATTGTCATGTATTCATGAAACCTTTGCTTTCCATTGCTTTTAGCCACCTTCCTGAGAGGATATGGAAGTCAATTGTAGAGATAAGTCTTTTCATTAGAGATTAATGTTCTGGAACATTGCTTGAAGTAGTTTAGACAGGATGGAAGAAATTATTCTTGTTATTAGTATAAATTTGGAGAAGATTTTTCCACCTGGCTTCTTTGATGTGATGGAGCATCTTCCTGTTCATCTTGTACAAGAAGCTCGCCTTGGAGGTCCAGCACAAACAAGGTGGATGTATCCATTTGAAATGTCATATTTTTTATGACTTAAGTACTTAATTATATATAATGAATATATAAACAATAAACTTCATGATTAACACATTTGAATTGGTATGTATAGAAAAATTTGAGGTTGTAAACACATAATTAAACAAAGGGGACAAATTGAAGGATCAATTGTTCGAGCTCATATCACAAGAGAAACTGACAACTTTTATTCTTATTACTTTAGGGATGAAGTGGTATATAGGAAAAATAGGCCAAATCGGAATGACGAAGGAGACTGTGATATGATAATTTCCCCCAATTTCAATTTTTAGTCAAAGTGGTCGAGGATCTAAAAGCGTGGAAAAAGAGGCTTCACAGCCATAGAAAGACAATTGATTATGACCCATATTCTACTTAATTGTCCAGAAATTCAGCCATATCTTGAGTAAGTGTTAAATAATTATATTGTCAAATTACATAATAATTAGTATTTACTAAATAACAAAATGTAATATCAAAACTAGATTGTTCGCAAACACCTGGGGCAATGAAGCGATATACGAAGTTTGCAAAATGGTTAAAGGACTATGTAAGTGTGAAAGCCTAATCATATTGAATCAGTAGGAATGATGTATTTATTTAAGACTAAATTGTGTTATTTCAGATACAATTTATAGGTTTATGATTAATACTCAACTGATCAGGATTCACCATTAGTGAGAGCAATCGCACTTGAGCCTGAATCTCAAATTCACACAATGATTAAATATTGTGTGAATGGCTTTAAGTTTCAAGCTAAGGAAGTTTTTGCATATAAGAAAACCAATAATAGTGGTGTCTTTATTCAATGTCATGTCGATGGTAATGGCCAAACTATTGAATATTATGGTGTCATGCAGGAGATTATTGAGGTTCGATATTCAGGTTGGGCTAAAAAGAATATAGTATTGTTTTGGTGTAAGTGGTTTGACCCATCACATAGAGGCACAAGAATGGACTAGCAACATAATATAGTTGAAGTTAAGCACACCAGACAATATGAAAGCTATGATCCTTTTATTATTGCCAAAAATGCTAAGCAGGTCTACTACGCTCCATATCTATGCGTAGAGATAAGGCAGATTGGTGGGTTGTCATTAAGACAAAGCCTGTAGGAAGAATTAAAATTAAAAATGTATTAGATGTGACATACCAAAATGATCTTGCATTTGTTAAATAACAAGTTGATATTGAGTTGGAGACCACACTAGAAGAGGTGTCTGATGATGAATTAATAATGTCAAACTTTCAAGAAGAAGTAAATGAAGATAATGAATCATTGGAGGAGGAGGAATGAGAGGATGATGAATATGGAACAACTGAGGAATCGAAATGAGAGGATGAAACAAATGAAACAAGAAAGGAGGAATAGACTGGTAGATTATAACTAGTACATAACTTAATTTATCTTGCTAATACAAAAATTATTTTTTTGTTTCTCTTATATATTGTATTTGTGTTACTTTACATTCAGATGTCATTGGGTGATGGTGATAGATCTCGGGATCATCTTGGGGTTGCTTTTTCTGGTAGGACGAAAAAGAAGAACTCTAGGAGACCGATTGATCTTGAGGAAATCCCAGGCTATATTTCTCCAGCACCTGATATTCAGGGTGCCCCAGGTGCTACTTATTATGTGTCTTCTAGGATTATGGATCTTTTAGCTTTTAAGAGTTAGTTGCGCCGACCACTGAGTATATCTTCTTCTCCACAGCTGAGATTCCTTTCATAAGATGAGGTTGCTCCTCGAGTTACAGTGCCACATCATCGATCCACACCTTCGACTACTCTATCTCATAGTATTGCATCTCCTAGTTCTCAGTCTCCCTCCCTGTCTAATCTAAGAATTAGGGATTTTTACAGTATTGATACTATCCCTCCACCACCGAATCGAGATCACACACATCTTCCATCATCAGCTTCACCTTCTTCTAATGCTGTATTTGAGCCTACATAGGTTGTGCCTGACTTAGCTCCTGGACAGAGAGACAAACGTGGGAGAGTCATGATTGAGCTTGATGGAACATCATAAGTTTGTAGATTTATTAATTTATTTTTGCTATCTTAACAAATTATGGATTAACTAATAACATGTTTATTACGTGTCTTGCAGGTTGCATCCTTCGAAGCAGGCTACGGATGCTCTTAAGCAGAGTATTAGGAGGTTATACAAAGAGGAATACTACTCATGGGGAAAGATTGCAAATAATATTTGCCAAGTGATGTTTAATGAATTCAAGATATATATAAGATTACATAATATTTTGAGTATTACTTAGTTTTTAACACTATTTGTTTTTTTTCTAGACTTTATGTAATTAGCATCCCTTGTACAACCTTGTCAGTGCGACCACATTTGAGAGAAAGGCGATCTCTCGACTATCTAACTGACTAAAGAAAGCTAGGGATGATGGAAAAGCTAGTACTTAGATGCCTCCGCATGTATGTCAAGATTTGGTATAGTATTGGGATATTGATAAATTAAAGGCTATGTTCGATCAAACTCAAAAAAGCTAGAGGAAGCCTGAACGGTGGTTTATTGCACACTAGAGGTACAAAGAGTGTCGGTACCATTACGAAGGAACTGGTAAGATATTTAAAGTTTTAGGATGAAACAAACATTATTCTTAAAAAAAGTATTTAATTTATGCAAAGTGTATTTTTATTAATTATATTTTAATTTATTGGAAAAGAAATTGGGGCAGCCTCCTTTACGTGATTAAGTTTTGAGGAGGTATTATATGATGAAAAAGAAGAATGACTCGGATCCAGATCAATGGGTTGAAGAAAAGGCCAAACAAGCCTATGTAAGTGATTTAACATAACTTTAAGTATAATTTATTTAGATTCCAACTTTTGCTTTTAATATACATATTGAGTCTATCCTTTTTAACATACAACATGAGTATGAGTGTCACATATAAGCGCTTGGAGATTTGGTCGAGCTAACCCCTGAGTTGTCCAATCATATTTGGATGGAAAAGGTTGTAGGCGGGAGCCATGAAGGCCGTTTTTTTGGAATAGGCTCCCACAATAACATACGACGACTCCAATTCAGCTTACAAGGTATTTGATCGTCACGTCAAGCTAAGGCTATTGGCGAGGTTCAAATGGCTGTCGTGTCTCAAAAAATTGAAGAATTTACATGTGCATTGGCATATTCTGAAGCACGAAAGGCTCAAGTAGAAAGCAGCATGAATAAAAAATATGATGAACTCAGGGAAAAAGTGCTTAACTAATGTTTTTTCCAAAGTTACACCTCCTTTTTAGAGGATAAAGCGGTCACTATCAAGAAATAGAACCTAACAAAGGTTAGGGTCGAACTCATAGGGAATACATAGACTCAAGAGAATTCACCAATCTACAATCCGAATGATTAACTAACTTACTTCCCCGGGGGGGGGGTGGGGTTCGCAATGATCAATGAGAAATAAAATTAAACTAACCATCACAAGAGAGAAGTCAACATGGAAAGAAACTAGGGTATTGTGTTCCCCATGATTCCCCAACTCAGTATCACTGGATAACCTAATTCTTTTCTAATGTATAGCGTGTAGGACGGTAAGTTATGTTCACCGAGACCTTTGATCAAAGGTGAGCGGTGAATTTCACTATGTGACTTGGCTTATCTCCATAGTTTGCATTACTAACCCTTACCTATTAGTCCCAGTACAACCTCCCCTTGGCCCAGTTTGGTTGATTAGACGAGAACACATCAATTGAATCCAGTTAATTAATCTCTTTTCTTATTCATTGCTATCTTGATCCATTCAGTAGCACTAGGTGAGTTCTAATGTTGGCCACCACAGGAAAACATGCAAAACGAAGAGAGTTTATTAATACATGCATATACAGCTTCCAAGAATCATGAATTATTCGGTTTTACTTTATTAGTTCTTCATGGTTCCCATAACCCTAGTTGTGGATTTAGCTACTTGTGCTATGTGTAAATGAAAGAATTATGAATTGAGAAGACATATATTTGACACTAACACAATAGAATTAAGAACAAGCAATACAACTTCAATAAGAATCACAAGCTTCAAGGTAAAATAAAATTACAAGTGTTCTCAAAGACTCTGCAATATGATCTTACAATTTCCTCTATCAAAATATCGAGTTCTCTGAGTAAGGTGAAAACTTCTTAAAGAATAACCAAAAAAACCTATTTATAATAATTAAAATTCAATTCCTAAACAAAATATAAGAACTGGTCGACATGTCATACGAAAGGTCTTTTGGAGCCGCATTGCATTCCACGGTCCGTAATCGGGATCTCGTACTCAGCTATTAAAATTTAGACTTCTACACTATGACACCTCTCTACGACTCATAAAGTGATTTATGATTCGTAAAGAGGGTTTTGTCTGATGAAATTCGTGGAAGTCCAAGTCTTTGATCTTCATGGCACGAACCATCTTCTACGACTCGTAAACCTCTCTACGGCTCATCTATATGTTCGTAGAATAAACTTCAGAAAATAGTCGATCACTGGATTTGTCCACAAAAACACCCTACGGCCCGTAGAGTATCTACAGCCTGTAAAGGGTCTTGTATAACAACAAAACTCATCAACTTCTACAATTTCCCCCAAAATCAAGGCCAACCGGGTAATCCTGCAAACATAGACACAAAAACACAAAACACCAATTAATATCGCATTGAGAACACACAAATGTCCAAGTTTAGTGTTGTATTTTTGCAGCACATCAACACCATCAAGATAAAATTATTTCTTGTCTTCAAGAGATAGACTCAATCTAAATAGATAATACAGTAACACACAAACCTTATCTCAATGGAGTATATCACATAGATCTTAGACTCAGACACCCACACCAACATTTCAAAACAAGGTTAGATAGCTATCTAGCAAACTAGTACAACCTGGTACATGTGACAACACAACTATGACAATTAAAGGTTACCAATAATCCACATTCACTGAACACGTCCAGTATTAACAATGCAATGAAAGTGTCCTCACAGAAAGAAGTCCATATTTGCACTCAATGATGTTTTCATGTTTGACCTTGGTACTATGCAAAATCACTCACTCACACAATAGATATTCATGCATAATGTCTAACACCATAGGTTTTCCCTTATATTCATGACGCAGACCTTCAACTAACTGGAAGGATCACTTTAGGACATTCTAGGCTTGTAAGATAGGCTTAGGGGGCTTTGGTATGACATTATGCGAAAATATTGATTAAATGTTCTCCTTGACATTGCATTTTTCTACACTTTCGCCCTACCAACTTTGTTATTTTCACCCTATACTCCCTTTTTCCTATTTCAAGATTTTGTGGGTGCTTCTTTTCATTTTTTAGCGTTTTGCCTTGTTTTTACACTTTATTTTGCTTTGTAGCTTACAACTAAGACATAACTTATTTTTCTTACACCCAATACATAATTTCCCCCTTTTCTTCGGATCACTAACTTACCCCCTTTATTTTTCTATTTCATCCTTACACCAACCACCCTCAACTTAGGCTTTTAGCCTGTGTGAAGGTGCACAATATCCGTCCTTAGAGGTAGGGCCACTTTTGGTAACAATCCTTAACTTAGGCTTTTTGCCTCAGACAAGGTGCACAATGTTTAAGGAAGGACCAGGGCAAATTTTAGGATTTTACAACTAACAAGGCTAGGTTAATCATGTAAATTGAAAGAATAGACACATGTTAAGCTAAACATGAGGAACAAGGGATTATATCATCATTTTGGTTGGTCACTTTTAGGATAAGTGGACTACTCAGAACATTGACCTAAGATCCTCTCCTAATCTAATTAATCTACATTCTAACTTAGAGTAATACAAGCTCTGAATTAGTATAAAACACATGAATCTACCAAATTAAGCTCACACTCACAAGGCTCTGCATACATTATCAACAAAAGACTCTCAGATCATACTTTTTTATGTCAATATACCTTCACTTGTCAGAACAAACATTGTCACACACCAATGCATGGTTGCTATCTAACTACTTATCGAATTTTTTGGTGGGTATCTTTTTTCAAACAAAACACAAAAACATGCTATATACCACAAGTATTCATACTATATGCTACAAATACTATCTAAATATCCTAAACGTGCCAGTTCAATAGAAAGTAACTATCCATAGGGAAAAGAAACACAAGCAAGCAAACCCCAGGATAAAAAATTAGGGTAGTTATAAACCCAAGCTACTTAGACTTCACTGAGGTCCATACTACTACACCCCATCGAAAAAGATGTGCATTGTCCCCAATGCATACAATCAAAACAAAATAAAATATAAGGGGTCAAAAAGCATACTTAGGCACCTAAACGCCAGTGTTCCTTAGGTTGCCTCCAAAGCAGCGCCTGATTTATTATCGTAACATGACATAGATGGCTTGAGTACTCATACTTTTGAAGCATTTGTGCTCCCTTATTGATACTTGTAGCATGTTTGGGGGTTATTCCCCTCACCAAATCTGCCTCTATCTTTAGCCCATCTGTATTCTTTAGCTCTAACATTATGGTACTTGTCATCATGCCTCTTTGAATTTGACCTAGTTGGGCCGACACCAGTTCGAACTGTCGATTGAGCTGTTTGATTTCCACAGAGTGTTGGTTAACTTTCTGGTTTATATTAGCAATGTCAGACTTAATTTCCCTTAAAGTCCCATGTTGTGCATCCGCCCTCTTTAACAATTGGTCAAACATCTCCTCGATTCTGGGATTTTTAATTCCCATATCATGATTGTGCTGGGGGGGGGGGGGGAGGGAGGGGGGCACGTAGCGGCTACCCCTATTATCGTCCTTGCGACCCCCATACATGGTGTGGTGGCTTTACTGAATGTCCCCTGGCTTGGTTAGCTTTTGTGTATGCTTCATTAGCATCTCCAGATTGGCTCTATTTTGAGCAAGCATCCTAAGGGTCTCCTCATTTATTTTTTCTTAGTTAGAGCTCATACTAATAGTACCCACCTAATTTGTTGGATGTCTATTCATGGGGTTCCATACGTGGTTCGCCTTCACCGTTACATCTAGCTCCTCAACAATTTCTATGAATGGTTGGTGTACAAATAAACCTCCCAAGAGGGTGTCGACACATGCTTGACTATTTACATCTAGAGCTTGATAGAATCTTTCTACCAAGACATTCTCCGCAATTTTATGGTCCGGTGCACTCTTCACGCATTTATTAAACCGCTCCCATGTGGCGAGGATTCAATCACCAGGATGTTACAAAAAGTTGTTGATCTGGTCCTCTAACTTAAGCTTCTTTGGTTTAAGGAATTACCTTGCTTTGAAGGCCCTCTGCAATTGTACCCAATGGGTGATTGAACCCTGCAGAAGCTTAGATAGCCATAATGCTGCATTGGCCATAAGAGACAATGGGAAGACACAAAGTCCCACAACATCCATAGACAGATTCTGTGTTCCCATCATACTCTTGCAGACGAATTCCACATTGTGAAGGTGGCTATGAGGATCTTCCAATGGTAAAAACGCCCACAACTAGCCCACGGTTCTACAACATCTAAAGAAACCCACTAGAAACAGTGAACTTTGTGTCTGCCAGTAATGGCGGCAACACAATAACTCCTGTCACCTTCATAGCCATAGGATTTAGGCTGTACTGTTTCCACTAGTAAGAATTGGCATTGAAATCCTGAAGCTATGGAGCAATATCCTCAAGAGGAGGTGGGTTCTCATTCTCAGCATTCTCATTGTTATTCATGTTTAGAGCTACATTGGGGCCGCATTATTGGTGTTGTCTTGGGCCATTCTTCTCAAAGTTCTATGGATCTCTGGATCAAATGGAGTAAAGGGATTGCCTTGACTCTAAATGTTGGGCATACATTACACCTGCACCCTGAAAAAGAACAAAAACAACAAACCAAAGTAAAATAAGGGAATTAAGGATTAACACTCAAATTACTAATGAATTCACTAAGTGTAGCCGTATTCCCCGCAATGGTGCCAAAATCTTGATGTCTCCCAAGTTACACCTCCTTTTAAGAGGATAAAACGTTCACTATCGAGAAATAGAACCAAACAAAGGTTAGGGTCAAACCCACAGGGAGTATGTAGACTCAAGAGAATTCACCAACTTGCAGTCCAAATGATTAACTAACTTACTTCCCCAAATGGGAGGGGAGTTTGCAATAATCAATGAGAAAATAAAACTAAACTATCATAAGAGAGAAGTCAATATGGAGAGAAACTAGGGTATTGTATTCCCCATGATTACCCAACTCAGTATCACCAGAAAACCTAATTCCTTTCTAGTGTATAGCATGTAGGACGGTAAGTTATGTTCACCAAGCCCTTTGATCGAAGGTGAAAGGTGAATTTTACTATGTGACTTGGCCCATCTCCATAGTGTGCATTACTAACCATTACCTATTAGTCCTAGTACAACCTCCCCTTGGCCCAAGTTGGTTGATGAGACGAGAACACATCAGTCGAATCCAGTTAATTAATCTCTTTTCCTATTCATTACTACCTTGGCCTAATCAGTAACACTAGGCAAGTTCTAATGTTGGCCACCACTAGAAAACATGCAAAAGGAAGAGAGTTAATTAATATAAGCATATGCACCTTCCAAGAATCATGAATTATCCCGCTTTACTTTGTTAGTTCTCCATGGTTCCCACAACCCTAGTTGTGGATTTAGCTACTCATGCTATGTGTAGATGCAAGAATTATGAATTGAGAAGATATAATTGAACACTTACACAATAGAGTTAAGACAAGCAATCTAAATTCAATAAGAATCACAAGCATCAAGGTAAAATAAAATCACAAGTGTTCTCAAAGACTCTCCAATATGATCTTACAATTTTCTCTCTTAAAATATTGAGTTCTCTGAGTACTAAGCGAAGACTTATGAAAAATAACCTAAAAGACCTATGCATAATAATTAAAATTCAAGTCCTAAACAAAATGAGAGAACAAGTCGACACGCCATACGAAAGGTCTTTACTGACTGTATTGCATTCCACGTCCCCGTAATCGTGGTCTCATACTCAGTTGCTGAAAATTTGGACTTCAACTCTTCGACACCCTTCTACGACTTGTAAAGTATTTACGACCCATACAGTGAATTTCATCTGATGAAATTCCTGAAAGTCCAAATCTTTGTTCCTCAGGACATGAACCATCTTCTACGACTCGTAAATCTCTCTAGGACTCGTCTGCATGTTCGTGGAATTGACTTCAGAAAATAACCCCCCACTATAATTGTCCACAAAACCACCCTATGGTCCGTGGAATGATCTACTGCCCGTAAAGGTCTCGTATAACAACAAAATCTCAGCAACTTCTGCAATTTTTCCTAAAATCAAGGATAGCCTGTAATCCTGCAAATATAACCACAAAAACACATAAAATTAACTAACATCACATTGAAAACACACAAAATTCAAAGTTGTAAACATCAAAAGTGCTGAATATTTGCAGCATATCATCAACCTAGCCCGACGACCCTCCCCCGATGATTTTGAAAAGAGTACAAATGATTTTGTAGCAAATGATCCCTTGTTTCCTTCATTTAAGTTTTGAAAAATTTAGAAATTTCTGTTGAACTTTGAAACAATTTAAAACTTTGTAAATTATAAATTTGTATTGTTTTAATCTTTAATTGTGCTTATTAGTACGTATTCTGAATGTTTTACTTGTTGTTGATTGTGTTGTATTGGTATATATAGTATTTGAATTATAATAAAGGTGGGCAACAAAAACTACATGTTTTTGCTGTCAAATAAGTTGTAGAAAAGTGATGGACGGGGTCCCTTTTTCTGTCACTTTTTGTCAAATCTTTTTAAAAGAATTTCCAGAAAAGCGACGGACAGGGTCCCTATGTCCGTCGATTTTTTGGAAATTTTATAAAAATGAACCTAGAAAAGCAATGGATAGGGTCACCTAGTCTGTCGCTTTTGTAGATAATTTTTAAAAAATACCCAAAAAAGTGATAGATAGTGTCACCTAGTTTGTCGTTTTTTTAAAATTAATCTTTTTAAATAATTGCGACGTTGTCCGTCGCAAAAAGATATACAATGCAACGCCATCCATTGCTTTTTGTTTAATTTTTTTAATTTTGCGACACTATCCATTGCTTTTTGGTGATGTTGTCCTTCCCTTTTAAAAAAGCGATGAACAAAAAAGTGACAGAACTTATTGCGTCACTTTTGACCAAAAAAGCAACACAGTTTGGCGTTATTTGGCAATTTTTTAGTAGTGAAAGTAAATTACATAAACAAAAGCACCATAGGTAGAGGAATGGTGGTTGATCCTTGGAAGGTAGGACTCACCACAACAAGCAAATCTCAAGATCCAAGCTAACCATCGTACGATGGATGAAGGTAGTGCTCGGTCCCTACATGGTTAGATCATGTAGGAAAAAAGTATGAGTTAGTACGTTTAAATGTACTAACTATGTGGGCATGCAATGCACATGACTTATCAAACCTGCATTCAATGTTAGATGACAAGGACACATAATATAGAAAGAGGTATATAGTAAAGGAAAATAGCATAACAATATGCGATGAAATTCATGATGCATGAAATACAATGATGCTCATATACAGTGGGGATGTAACCACCCTTGGAGTTGGAGAATCCACCATCATAACGGACCCTCTAAGGGTCATGCACCCTCTTCTCCTTGAGCTTTTCTCCTTTAATTGTTCAGCATATACCATAAGCATGGAGAAGTCCATGTACCAAATAAGCATAGCTATACAACATTTCTTCACAACCAAGTCAGCGATGCCAGAAATGAATATGTGCATTCTTCCACGGGGGTCAGCCACAAACATAGAAGCATACTTAGAGAGCTTTGTGAACTTGAGGGCATAGTCCCTCACACTCATACAACCTTGTCTAATGTTGATAAACTTTTCCATTTGGTCTTCCTTAAGTTTGAGAGGGAAGAAATGATCCATAAATGCAAACTTGAATTCCTCTCAATTAATAACATTACCGCAAATCCTCTCCATCGACCATTAAGTGTACCACACTTGAGCCACATATTTCAACTGATAAGTAGCCAACTCAGCCCTCTTTTACACAATGCAAGCCTAGGGCCTAGACATGACACAACGCAAGGGGAACCCTAAGGGATCCTAAGAAAGCCTCATAAAGCATCATTACACATCCTTGGTTGCAGAAGTAATAAACCAAGCATCAAAGATAAAAGAATGGGGAAACCGGGGCTAAGGAAAAAAAAGCTTGCACAAAAATCATCATATTCAAGAGGCAATAGCCAAGCGCATATTGTAGATATATAACATGTCCAACAAACACATATAATACATAGATAAGAGCGGGGGCCAAGATAAAGCAACCGACTCACCCTCATGGTCAAATAGAACATAAAGAAGAAGGTATCAATACATAATAGGAGAATCATGGACTAAGGTCCCCGGAGTGGAGGACACACCAACTAGCTTGAATAACACCGACTAGCCACGTGGAGGAGGAGGATGATCAACTCGGCCATCGGTTCATACATAGTGACATCATGTAGGCATAGAGTATGCGTTAGTACCTTTGAATATACTAAGAATGTAGGATGCAATGCAACAATAGATAGGCATCCTAATCAAAATGCATAACATTAAAAACTAGGCATGATATAGCAATATGACATGTATGATCAATGCTTAAGTAAAATATACGTGAGTAACTCATGCTCATATAGGATATCATATATGAAGAAGCGACCAAGCTAGATTTCCAAAGTACAAACCCCTTGGTAGGTTAGTGATGATAGAACTCATCACCCTAGTGTGTGAGGTACAAACCCCTCATCAAGGTTAGTGATGATAGCACCCTTCACCCTAGTCTGTGAGGTACAAACCCCTCATCAAGGTTAGTGATGATACCACCCATCACCCGAGTGTGTGAGGTGTAAACCCCTCATCAAGATTAGTGATGAAAGCACCCATCATCCTATTGTGAGGTATAAACCCTTCAACACAGATAGTGATGATAGCACCCATCACCCTAGTGGGTTGAGATGTTGACCCCTCAACTAGGTCACCTGGATCAGGCATGGTCTAATGCAACACTTTATATAGAATACATCGTATACATAAGCTAAATTTATCATCATATAGTCATTCAATTACTCAAGAAACTACATCTCGATATTATCAAACACTTAGAGAGTGTGGAATGGTAGTATAAAACCATGCAATTTAGAGATGAAATCATGCAAGAAAATCCATTGCAAAACCATCAATCAACGCCTTTCAACACCCTCAAGCAATATATATCAAAACCCCTTCTCAAACCTTATAATAGACCAAAGATTTATACCTCCAAACACAGCAAAGCAGTCACAAATTTACATAGCTTTAACATGGTGTGCAGTGAATTTCATAATAAGCAAGACCCATTGGTAAATCAACTTTAAATCATACAATTTAGTAAAAAGGAGGCTTAGGTATCATAGGTGAAAGGAACCCATGAAAGAAACCCACATACCTTAGCTTATAGATGAACTTGGTGAAGATTGGAGATGGAGACTTGAAGCTTGGAGAAGAACCTTGAAGGAGAACCTTGGCTTAGAATGAGGGTTTGGGATTTGAGTTTGGGCAGTGAAAATATGACTAAGTGCTTTAGTGAGTTATGGGAAATGTTTAGGATGATGTGAGGGTGAACTTTGGCTGAGTATAGGTAAAAATACGTTTGGGAAAACTTAGGGCCAACACTTAGAAAATTTTGGACGAACAAAAAAAAATACACTGAGTTTGGTTGCTGGCGCGTCACGCCTCCATCGCAGAGACCTCACTAGAAATCATCACTTAAAAAATTTATAATTTCTAATCTTTCGCTCTTAAATCGAGGGTAGATCCTTTTTCACCTAATCTTGACCCCCTGATCACGAAGATGAAGTTGGATTTTCAAAATAACAAACGAATTTTGAGATATATAGAATTTAAAATTCTGGGCATTTCGAGAAACATTTTCGGGCACTTTTTGGGGTCATTTCAATATCTCCACTTGGGAACATTCGTCCTCGAATGTAAACAAGACGTACAAGTCAAGAATGATCATAAAAGAATCAGTCCCAACTAAAATGCAACATCAAATTTAAAACACCATTTTCAAAATCTCAACATGAGTGTAAAACCATCATAAGCTTACCAACTTAAACATGACTGCATATGAATGACATAGGGGCTGAAACATAATACTTGAAATCACATAGAGGGCTTAGAATTAGTACCTTAGGCTTGAGTGGAGTGAAAAAGATGATATCATTTTTTTATGTCTGCTTTGGCCTCCCAAGTAGCACTTTTGATTTGTTGGTTCCTCCAAAAGACCTTAACGGACGCCACCTCCTTGTTCCTCAATATCTTCACTTGCCTATCTAGGATTTGAACCAGAAACCCCTCATAAGTCAAGTTATCCTCAACAACACCCATAACATCAAGAGGCACAATAGCATTAGGATCACCAACACATTTCCTCAACATTGAGATATGGAACACCGGATGAACCAAATTCATTGCACTAGGCAACTTTAATTCATAAGCTACCTTCCCGACCCTCTTCAAGAACTCATAAGGACCGAAATATCTTGGACTCAACTTCTTCTTTTTACTAAAACGGACCGCACCTTTCATTGGAGAAACTTTCAAGTAAATTCAATCACCCACTTTGAAGTCAATTCCTCTTCTTCTCACATCGGCATAAGATAGTTGACAACTTTTGGCTGTCTTCAACCTTTCCCTAATCATCCTAACCTTCTCAAGAGCCTCTATGACCAGATCCGGTCCCAATAAAGCCAGCTCTCCAACCTCAGACCAACCAACCAGTGATCTATAACGTCTCCCATAAAGAGCCTCAAAAGGAGCTATACCGATACTAGAATGATAACAATTGTTGTAGGTAAACTCAATCAAAGGAAGATGGTCATCCACAACCCCTCAACTCGAATATACATTCACTAAGCATATCTTCAAGGGTTTGAATTGTACTTTCGGCTTAGCCATCCGTTTGAGGGTGGAAGGCCATACTAAGGTGAACTTTTGTACCAAGACCCCTTTGAAAAGACCTCCAAAAGTGTGAAGTGAATTGTGCACCATGATCCGATATGATGGATAAAAAGAACCACATGTAACCTTACTAACTCATGGATGTACAACCTTGCATACTCTTTAGCCTCATATGTAGTCCTAGTCGGTAGAAAGTGAGCCGATTTCGTCATCCTATCAACCACAACCCAAATGGAAACAAAACCTTTTCTAGTCTTGGGCAACCCAACCACAAAATCCATATTAATTAGCTCCCACTTCCAAGTAGGAATCTCTATGTCTTGGGTTAGGCCACTCGACCTTTGATGTTCAGCTTTGACTTGTTGACAACTATGGAAATCAAAAACGAATTTAGCAATATCCCTCTTCGTGTCTCCCCACCAATACACATCTGTCAAGACTCTATACATTTTGGTGGAACCAGGGTGGATAGAATATGAAGAATTATGGGCCTCACAACGAATCTTCTCCCTCAAACCATCAACACAAGGCACCCACAACCTTCCTTGGCACCTAAGAGCCCCATCTCTCCCTTGGGAGAAAACCACTACATTGCCCTCTTTTACCAAGGCCTTCAATTCAAGCAAGGAGGAGTCAAGATCTTGCTTTACAATCACCTAATCAACCAAGGAAGACTTAGACCCATCAACAACCACATCACAATCATCACCAATTTCTTCTAACATAACTCCCAACTTAGCCAATCTATGCACCTCTCTAACCATTTCCCTATCACCACTATCAACATGAGCTAGGCCACCTATGGATACTCGACGCAAAACATCCGCCACCACATTTGCCTTACCTGGATGATAATGCACACCCATGTCATAATCTTTGAGAAGCTCTAGCCACCCTCTTTGTCTCAAGTTGAGATCTTTTGGAGTGAAGAAATATTGAAGGATCTTATGATCGGTGAAGACATCAACATGCACCCCATACAAGTAATGATGCCAAATCTTTAACGAAAATACAACGGAGACTAGATCATGGGTAGGGTAGTTCCTTTTATGTATCTTGAGTTTTCTAGAAGCATTAGTTATGACCTTACCATTTTGCATAAGCACACAACCCAAACCAACTCTAGATGCATCACAATACCAGAACCTTCAAGCCCATCCGGTAGTGACAAACTCCCTACTAGTAGCATGGTGAGGCCCTTGGCCTTGATGGAACTGGCCACCCCTTTGGAACTTACCCCCAAGATGAGCCCTCTTGACCTCATGCCCCTTCTCTTCCTCAAATTTTCCTCCACCATTTTCTCGGCACAGGTCATCAACCGAGACAAATCCATGTCACTAATTACCATGGCAGACCGGCATTCTTCACTTACCAAGTCGGAGACCCCCATCACATACTTGTTCATCCTAGATCTAGGATCGGCCACCAAATGAGGAGCATACTTTGAAAGTTGATTAAACTTGAGGGCATACTCCCTCATACTCATAAGCACCTTGTTTCAAGTCCATAAACTCCACTAACTTAGATTCCCTAAGCTCAAGAAGGGAAAACCGGTTAAGGAAAAACCAATTTAAACTCCTCCCAAAGCACCACATTACCAACCTCCTTCTCATCTTTCCATTGATCACACCATATTTGGGCTACCCCTTTGAGTTAGTACGCCGCTAACTCCGCCTTTTCATTCGGCCCAACACCCATGATATTCAAGATTTTGTAGACTTTATCAATGAACTCTTGTTGATCTTCATCCACCTTTGGCCCATGGAAAATCGGAGGATTCATCCTCATGAAGTCTCTTACCCTAGCTCCGGGGTAGTAGTGTAACACCCCACATTTTTACATGTACTAATTCTATGAAAATGAATCATGTTATGGTTTGGTCAAATTAGCATCAATTCTTGAAAGTGCTTG